>CM040634.1:25743972-26307496 GCA_022818045.1 Neotoxoptera formosana
TAATCGAATATTGTACTAACATTATAAAAGTTTAATATTATCAAAATGATATTAAAATGCATGAGAAAATAATAACACAACGAGTTCAACAATTAAAATCACCTTGCGATTTGATTTCAACGCGTTTTCGTATGGGTTACGGTATAATAATAATAATAATAATAATAATAATAATAATAATAATAATATATAATAATTACATAGTAAGTTTCAAAATGTGAACCGAAAAAATACTATTTCGTATACAATTAACTTTACCTACATCTGCAGCAGTATAATATTATGCAGTATATAATATTATAATTTATAATATTTTTTTTATAATTTATTACACTGCAGTCCCAGACTTTCGGTACAATTTTATTATATAACAAGTGTGTTAGCATTCCCAAAACGTTATATTATTATATATACAATTTGAAAACGGCATCGTAAATTAAAATTTTTTCGTGAACATTGCGATTAAAATTGATGTTAATTGACGATTAATAAATTACAGGTGTACCGTCTCGAAACTTCGATTTTCTCTCGTGTCGACTTCGCTCAAGACCCGCAAATTGCGGAGTAAATTGAAATCGTCTGACCGGGCCGGCGGTGTAGAGAGAGAGAGAGAGAGAGAGAGAGAGAGAGAGAAGAAAAGAAAGAGAGAGAGAGAGAGGGATTTCCTTATGCCGCATATAATATGATTTAATATTATTATATTACACCGATTCGCGATAATATAATAATATAATTATTTACAATATTGTATAGTAATAGCTGGTACCTATATGTAACAGGGCCCGGCGCAATAATATAAATAATAATTACAGTCGCATAAATCATTCGCCAACACGTCGATCTAACCTTGTCAGTAAAACGCTGAGCGGCAATGCGCGTATTTATTATGACGTATTATTTTATAACACTTTCGTGCAACCTTGCCGTCAACCACCCAGTAGGCAGTAACCACCGATACCATATTATTGAAACCACACGTCTCATTATTGTTGTTACCTACATATTATTATTACTTATTATATAGGTACCTTGCTTTGTATTGGCTCTCTACGAGCGGATCATTCGTCCAATCGACGGCCTGAAAACGAGTAACTCGCTGTACCTATATGTATACAGAGTGATTCGCCGGGGTGGCAAGCTCACCACAATTTTATTTCATTAAACTTATTCAAATTCTGATTTTGAAATTT
Organism: Neotoxoptera formosana; assembly: GCA_022818045.1. Lineage (NCBI taxonomy): Eukaryota > Metazoa > Arthropoda > Insecta > Hemiptera > Aphididae > Neotoxoptera > Neotoxoptera formosana. Next base: position 25,745,163 of record CM040634.1, read on the forward strand.
TTAAAAATTATACTTAATATATTATTATACGATCATATTTCAAAACTCTTGAGATTATTGAGCCACTTATAAGCTTTAAGTAATACTGCAGGTCTTAAGAAATGTCCCGCGGTGATACAAACTTCTGTTTTTCAAAAAAGAAACCCCCCTTTTTACTGTAAATTATTTAGCGGATATTTTTTCGACAATTTTCATGTCCCTAGTTCAAAATGTAAACGATTCGTTTTCATTTATTAACACGCTTATACCTACTTATGATAATAGTCCTTATATGAACATATGGTTACAAATTATTAATGGTTTAAGTAGGTACTGTTTATAGATTAATATTAATCACTAAAATTATCAAATCACCACAGTCCGCAAATCTCCCGGACCCATTATCGTGGACTTAGATTATAATTATTCTTAGTACCTACACCAAGTTAAATGTTAACTCAAAGACTATACAGGTACTGTTCGAATTTTTATTCTGATACGCGAAAATTTTCAAAAAAATTACCCATTAAATAAGTATATAATATATACAGTAGAAGAGAAAATGTGTTATTTGAAAATCAAAAGTATATGTATAACTTCGCACTGCAGGCCGCACTCCTCGAGTACCTAGTACAAAAAATCTCAAGAACTTGAAAATATATTGTCTTCGAGTATAAATTTAAAATTTTCAAAATCTAGATTTCGAACAACCGCGCACATAATTATTGAAGAAAAAGAGTGGGCGGGCGTGCCAGAAAGGTGAATCGCCCTGCAGCAGCGTATTATACGTACGACGACTGTTCTGCATACCTAATAATAATACAGTAGAACAGGGGTGTCCAACCTTTTGGGAATACCGGGCCACATTATAAGTAAGTAGATAAGTTGTCGTGGGCCACATACATTTTTATAATAATACAATATATTTTTTCGCCATCACAAAATTACGATAACACATTCACATACTATTCAATCAATATACAATAGGTATTGGCACATTATATTAATAGGTTTTATTTTTAATAATTTTTTTCTTATTTTATACATAAGTCGATGGTTTTGAAATGTACGACAGGGCCATATCAAAACCTACCATGGGCCGCGGGTTGGACACCCCTGCAGTAGAGCCTCGATTGTCCGGACACCCGATAATCCGGTGAACGCGCGGTAATCCGGACGGCATATAAATCCATTTGTTCGTAAGTATATTATAGTTTTTTCGGAATTCCCGGAACCCAATATTAGTCTATACAATATTGTTATCGACAATTTTTTTTTTTTTTTGTAATTCATAATTATGTTAGAGTTAATTATTATTTTTGTAATTTAAAGTGCAATAAATATAAAAATGGTGAAATACAAATCTTAGTCGTCTGAGTGTGGGTAATCTCGAAAAACCTCCGATAATCCGGACCAATAATATTGGTAATCCGGACGATGCTCGGTCTGAATTCGGCCGGACTATCGAGGCTATATTATACTGTATATAGGTAATATTGGGAAATGAGAGAGACGCACAAAAGCCCCGACACCAGCAGCGCGGTCATAACATAGGTACTTACAAAAGCGCAACACCCGTCAATAAATCGCCTATTATATACTCTCCATATTATTATACAACGCTCGAGTACCTACCTGAGTCGCACGATGGAAAATTTCATGTTTACGCCGATAAATAAAGTGTGTACTCACTTATCGCGGTGCCTCGTATAAATAATTGTTCCGTCAGCATAATATAATAATATTATACATATACGAGAGAAAACAATATCCATTATATAAACGCAATGCAGTGGTTTATTATATTATTGTTGTTGTACATAGTCGTTATTTATATTATACGCTCTAGGTATATATATATATAGGTAGGTACTATAGGTATTACACGTGGGAAATCGCATTAAGCAAAATAAATTGGTATATGCAAAAATTTTCCGGCCTGGCATTAAATCAATATGAAATATTACGTACGCGTATTCCGTTACGTGTAAACATATACGCGCGCGAGCACGGATACGATATATATTATTATATACATATTATATACCTATACTTATATATATATAAACCCATATATATATATACCTAGCGTGTACCGCAGCCACATAGTGCGGTGTTTGGATTTTGAAATCGATTGCTATATGCACGACACATATTTTTCCCCGAAGGCGTGGGTATCGTGGCGTCGGGTATAGATTGATTTATCCGACAATAATAAATTTGTTGAACATCGCGGCGGCGGCGGACCTGTTTAGGTTAGCCCGAGTCGAAAATTAAAACTAAAGGTGCCAAATAGTTATATTCGTCCGGAATCGATTATTATTATTATTCGAATATTAACATATTATTATATTATTATACCGCGATGTATTTTTATACACACATAATAATATAATATAAGTATAATAAATTACTATTTTATTTTCGGCTCCAAAATTATTAAGCGTAGGTTTATATATATATGTATTTATTTTCTGAAAAGAAACGCCGTCCGTTTTACTCCGGTTAACTGACAGTCGACTGTGTACACAATAATAATTATTAACACGCAATAATTCAATTAATTTATCTAAATTTTGATTTAATACAACAGCTTCTTGTTTACCTTCCACAAATACAATTAATATAATTGAATGCTACTGTTACTCATAAAATAATCATTAACCTGAACGGTTTTTTATTTTTTCATTACTCTTTCGAATGCAACCTGCACCTGCAACCGCGATAGTGCATTTTAAAACTTTTATCGTCATTGCAGCAGCTATGATTGTGATATAAATAATTATAATTCCGCGATCATTACACAGCATTTTAATGCAAAAATAATTTTCTGCAAATGCGTTTTATATGTTTTCTTCGATATTTATTTATGACGTTATTCGAATGGATAAACCTTGATTTAATAAATAAAAACATAATATACAACAGGTATAATAGCTATGTCAATTTGTTTTCATGTCATACCATACAAATGTGATATGTATTTATTTATATGATGATTATCGTGAAACGTTTTCTTTTCCGTATTTAATTTATTTCCACCGACGAGATATTGAATAATAATAATAATAATAACAATTAATTTAAGACATTTTTTCTGATGATATTGATAATAATGATATTTCTGAAATATATTTGCATACTATTTAAATGTTTGAAATGTTCTCACGTTAACATTATAACAAAACTCAATAGAATGGGTACCTATAATTGTTATTAATGCAATGTGCGTTATTATTATTAATTTTGTATACTTATATCTTACAGAAATCTTTGGACGAATATTTCGTTCATATTATATTATAAGCAAATGACTATACAGAACATAAGTTGCAGTGCCCTTACAATAAATAATAAATAAATATTATTTTGCATAATCAATTAAGCGAAACTGTATACTATATACTTGTTTACAAAAATATGCCAAACCAGCAAGGACATTCAAAGAAGACACATCGATTGAAATCATCCGTTTTATAAAAATGTACATATATATAATTGATCAGAAGGACAGTGCGTAGGTATATTTCAAGTATTGTACGAATGAAAGAAATATTGAACGATTCTTCAGAACTATTAGTCTTAGTCAGAATAATATGATAGATTTGACCTGCACATTATATACAATAAAATGTCAGTATTAAATCGTAATAACTAAAAAGGTACTTAAAACATAAATTTTCTTTAAAAACTTATTCTCGTGTTGAATAAATTAGGCGATTTTAAAAATAGTCAAAAGTTTTAATATTTTGATTTTACACATCCGATATCCGCGGCAGGGCGATACAAGAACATAAAATTAATTATATTCAAACCAGTGTTAGGCTCAGATATGAACTTCGAACAGCACTGTTCACGTGCCTATATTATATAGCTTATAGTAAAAAACATTTATTTCAAAATGTTTTAGTAAAGTCTTTATAGGTATAACCTATATATAGTCGACAAAACAATATATAGTAGGTACCTATGTCCTATATATATTATATAATCATAAAAATGTATTATTTTAAAACGTGTAGTTAAAAACAGAATATATAATGTCTTTTTATCTCAAGATAATATATGTTTAAAAAAAAATCATTTAAGTATTTTTGCCTTATTAGCATTTACTGCTGCAGATAAGTCTATATTATGCCATAATTCTTGGGTACCTACCTAATTGAGTTGTTAAACTGCGTTAAAGAATAATCGTCGATGTATATTAAGATATTTGCAGCTTACATACCTATATAATTTAAATTTTAAACCGCAGTGGATTTAGTTGCTATAGCTATATATATATTAAGAGCCATCTGCGGGACGCCGAGTTCGTATAAATTAGGCGTAGATACTTGCTATTATATATAGTTATAAATTATAATAATGATTTTAAAATCTAACACGGGCTTAGGAAGTCATATGTATATTTAAACATATATATTATGTAGCCATGTAGGTATTATATTGTTATATATACGCGTGCCCTTGTCGGAAATGGCAGATTTCATAATATACCATAATACATAATACATATTATTATATATATAGTCGTGTAACGCGTAGGTATATATATATACGTAAATGATGCATTTCAAATATAATAATATAGGTACTCTATTAGTGCGCAACCTAATCGTCAAAATCTGAAAACAACTTCCTGCATTACTTTTTGGTCCAAATCTAACCGCGTTAATAATAATATATATATAATTATAATATATGTATATATTGTTATGGGTTGTTAAATTTTCCTAAACCATATTATTATTATGTGTACACATATTGTATTGGTATTGTAATTGTGTATTAATAATGACTTACTCGTGCAGTATATTATATAGCTGATAGGATTGATATCGTTACTATTTTCACTAAACTGTATACGGTTGACATAATATCGTGAAGATTAAATTGTGCTCGACCGTTTACACATACACACACACATATGCATGCGCGATGCAGTTACCGCTTAATTTTACTATATACACGTGCTCGTTTCGGTCGGAGACTTCAATGCCCTATAAATTATTGTACAAATTACTCCTCGGGGAGAAACAACAAAAAACAAAACGTGAATTCTTCGGATATAAATTACCTTAACGCCCAGGAACAATGCTGAATAAATAATATGAAAAAACGACAGACTAGTATTTTTATTTTATTTTTTTTTATCGTAAATGGTGTTATTATCATGTTAATTCGTCGCTCTCACGTGTGTGGTCCTACCTATCTTGAATTAAATATCTTAGCTAAAAAAGATTAAGGTTGTGTTCGACACAGTTTTTATTGAACACACACGCTGTTTCCGACCGGTTTTTTCATCCCCCAGACTAGGCGTTTTCTCACATTTTCACCTGCAGGGGTCTCATTGAGGAAGTCCTAATCTGATCGTCCATTGACATACTATAATATACACGGTAATTTGGGCCCAATTTACGAGTTTTTAAGTATCCTTTGATATGCCTGCATAAAGGAAAAAAACTATATAAAACCAAAGTCACCTTTCCATATGGTAAATACCGTTCCGACATTTTTAATTGAAAAAATAAACACAATAATAATTTTCTTTTTTAATCTTAAGACTGACACATTAAAAACATTTAAACGTAGGCATACGAGTGCTATATTGTACACCTATGGTTTCGACAAATTTTATTGACCATAAGTCAAATAATTAGGTGTTATTTATTATTTAATTAAGAATCTAATGATTTTCTAAATTGTTTTTTTTATAGTGTCTAATATATATACGACAATTATATATAAAATTGTATAAAATAATGTAGATAGACTAATTAAGCTGGTCGTAATTATAAAATTTTATTACCTCGCTATATTCACATTAATCATCATTAAATATAATCTATGACCTATGTAACCTATACAGACTGCAGTAAGACATCAATATTATTAATTTAAAATTACGTAACATAATATATTTAGAACTCATAAAAGCTCGTTCAATTGGTATATTATAATCTTCTAATAGATATTGGAAATTGCTATAGTAAATGATTAAAATATGCAGTTTATATTGAAGCATCATAAATATTTTTTTTAATTAAAATAGATGTTGGATAGGTACTATATGAAATCAACGATCATGGTCAAGAATAATATTATCGTGACAACAAAAACAATGGCATTTTTTTTTTTTATTATTATTCATAAAAGTTGTTTAATAAAAAGTTTATTATAGGTATATACAGGTGCGGTAATATCCATTTGCATCAGTATAATATACTTTTACATATAAATAAAGAACCAATAAAATAAATAATCCGAGCTGTCCGTTTAACGGTTACCCCATAACATTTCAGACATAACATTTATAATACAAAAAAACACTCCTAAGTTATGATGTGAAAATAATAAAACATATATTCCTACAATTTATGTTCGTTTATGGGTATAGGTAAAACCTAAAACTGTACAATTCCTATATTTAATATATATATTTTCAAATGTTTATAATATATCGGAACATTGCGTGGTTTTAAATTTGCTTTCCAAAAGTTAGTAAATATTATATTTCCTACCGCGTGTTCCCTATTCACTAAATACATCAGCTGTAGGCTGCAGGTACCTATGTCTTCACGTTTTAAACATAATAATATAATCGTTCGAATAATAAGCATAATATCATAATATTAATATCCTATTGTGTTTCTATACTAAAAAGGATTTCTCTCCGAAATATGTCATTTCTCGCAGACACCGCGAGCTCGTTTATGACGGTATTCGAGTACAAAGAGACGTATAACTCGACGTCAAACGATTATATATATTATATACTTTACATTTAAACGGGACGAGCGGATAGGATATCAATCAGACGATCTCACTCGCCTGACGGCGGTATTATCGTGGCTACTCGTCATAAACAATTATACGTAGTATACTGCAGGCACCTGCGTACGAAAATAATAATACAACAGTTGGAAAACACCGACCCGCGTGACGCTGCGTCTCTGCCGGGTTTCGTTTTTTTCTTTCGTGATGAACGTAACGAAATATCGATAACCTCGGACCACCGCTCTCGGTACGTTTCTTCATCAATATCAATAGATTGCCGCGGTCGATCAGCAGGACCCGATGGCAGGGTGCACGTAATAAAACGTACCTACCCCCTCGTCACTCGCGCTTGAGATACGTCCAAATAAACTACGATTCGTATACCTACCGCACCGCTGCAGTAAAAAATATTTCATTTCTGCGTCTTGCCAGCTGCTGTCGCACACCAATATAATATACCTATGTTAAAAAAAATGTTGTATTCCTGCCCGCTGCACGTGTTCGGTGTTGTTTTTCAAAATAATATCAAGTCTGTTGTTCCAACGCGAAATTCGCGGCACTTGTTTTGCAGACTGATCAGCGTGTGATTGATTTACTTGCGCTAAAGTGCAAGGATCGTGGACTCGGAGCAGCTCTGTTGCGGAACTCGTTTCCAATGATAACTGCGCAGTGTCCCTGACTCCAAGTCCCGAGTCCGAATCCTGCACAACCGCAATGTCAAAACTGGTCTGATGGCGTGTCCGCAGGACGATCTTTTGACAGTTCGAGTTTGCGTTTGTGCTGGTGCAGTGTGTTGGAACGGGAAAATAAACTCTACTGCGTTTCCCGCTAATTCTGCAAAAGTTAGACCACGCGGTGTCGGAATAAACGTATATTGTTAAACGCGCGCGGCCGCAACTAAAATTTATGAAACGTTTGTCCCTATCTCTGCGATTTACTGGTGCAGTGACAGATAATAGCCGTACAATAGACGCTGAGGGATATACAAGAGGATTTTATGTTAAATTTGACAAGACAGTTATATGTATTAGAATAAAATGTAAATATAATACAATATGTATATTATCATATTTTACTTGGCCGATGACGTGCGGAGACACGGGGGTAACGATGAAACGAGACTATATTATAAGCTTCGGCCTCTGCACAAATAATAATATGTTCGTAGCGGGCAGAAGGGTTATAATATATTATTAAACCTTTTGTAAAGTTATCAAACATATAGTTAAATGTTCGGGTGAGACTCCGATATTATATACCTACAGATCTAAGATGACATACGAGTATACGACGCGTCTTTGTAATATATATTATAATAATGATAATAATGTCAATAATAATGTTTTATGCCAATATCAATCAATGTAATAAGCAGAATCTTAATAAAACCTTATATTCAATACTCTATATCTAATGTGAGTTTTTTAGTCACACTTCTCAGTTCTCTCATCAGTCATCCATTACAATTTTCAGTCCGTCCGCGCGTAATCGATCAGATACAGAAACAACGAACGCATAGAGACTTCCGAATTTTTAAGACCGATTCCTTGTTAAGATGTGATAAGACTAAGGGGGGGGGGAGTGGCGATCTCTTATCACTTAATTTTCTGGACGAGATACAACAAAAATAATAATACTTCTATTGGAATACTTTTAAAATGTAATGATTATCTTGTCGGTTCTCCGACTCACGAGGCATTATAGTCGGGACACTTCGGATCGTAAAACTATAATAGTTTTAAAATTAAATAAAGTTAATTTGAGTTCATGAACAAACTTTCACGTGCACCTATTATATATGTATTCTGTACGAAATATCATTAAATTTATTTCCATATAATATCGTTTGTTCAAAGTGAATCTACAGCGAAACTCCGGAACCTCGCTGTGACAAAAATTCGACAGAGATGCTAGATTGACGCCTATACTCGTCTGTCTAGTTTTATGTTTTTATTATAGACACCGTGGTTGGGCGTGGATACTGCTCAACACATTTCGTTCGTACACAATAATAGTTTGAAGTCAAGAGGTAGTACTGCTCGTTGCAGTTTTGAAAAACGATATTTCTATAATAACACAAACATAGGACTGAATACATCATACGGACTCGATGAAAAAACCATAAATATACCTATATTACCCGCTATATTATTATTTATGTAATACCGTCGATTGTAAATACTAATATTTATAATCCACGGTAATACGTTCTAATAATACGACACCTGTTGCAATCGCGTGTAACCACTATATATATATATATAACTACTATACACGTTTCGCGAAAAGCAAACGCGTTCATAATAATATTTAAATATATATCTAAAATATATGCCGGAGTGCAAAAACACGGATCGCGATTCACGCTTCTGACGACGTCCGATATCTCGGGGCGGTTGTCATGTATATATTATAATATGAACTTGTACAATAATATTATGATATTATATATTATGTGTACCACCGATACCACTGCGCGGTCCACACGCACACCCACCCACACAAACCCACCCACCTACGCACACACGCACATCGAGTATAACATAGTCGATATTACATATTATTATTATTATTATTATTTGTGCACGCACGCGGTGTCGTCTCGTATAATATTATCCCAATGACGCCGCCGTATAAGATTATTAAAATAATATATTATATTAGTATATAATATTATCGTAATAACATATTAATATGAATTAATTATATAATTTAATACGATATTTGCACTATCACTCGGGTTGTGCGATCAAAACAAGGGCGTATGTGTGTGTGTGTGTGTGTGTGTGTGTGCGAGCAACAAATAGCTACTTATTCGTAAATATTATTACATTACATTTAACTGGCGCCAAACGACTGCGACTGCAGATGCTGCAGCAGCGCGTTGTACCGCCGCGAGAATGCAATTTATTATAGCTATTACGCGTACGGATGCAACCTGCAGCTGATGCATCAGCTGCAGTATAATGATAATAATAATATATTAGAATACATATATTATTATTATTATTATTATTATTATTGTAATAATTTCGCCTCCGTGCAGTACACACAATAATACACGATAACACGACGCGTATTATATAAAATATAACACACTGCACGTTGCGCGAAACCGATCTGCGATCATCGATCATCGTCGTCGTCGGTATGTGTGTGCAACGCCGCTGCAGCCGCGGCCCGAGCAGACGATGACTGACGGGCGCCAGCGAGTGGGGCGCATATGATTATTATTATTATTATCATGCAGTCGCGGTAAGTAGGTTTGTCGAACGATTGTATATTATGTTAATGCCCAACCCGGCGCCGCGCGGTTTTCGTTTGATGGTGTGCGTGGCGCTGCACCGTCGCGCGAGTATGAAATATATTAATATTTTACGCACACGATGATAATATATATTATATTACTGCGATATAGTGCGAGCAAACGGCGACGACGATCGCAGTCCTCGACGGTAAAAAAAAAAATAGTAGTTCACGTCACACCGCGTCTACTTAAAGACCGTATTAATTTCAAACACTATTATATATACCTACACGTTTTATGCCATTCGAGGAATGTCCTCTGGCTATACGTATATATATTCAGCTGTTGGTTTTTTTTTTTTTTTTTAATCGAGAACCGCATTTTTCAGCTGTAAATTATTTATTATTGTTACACGGATGATTTTTTTTTTTCGAATAGCGTTGATGAACACGTCGTATAAATCGAAGAACACAAACGAGTGGTATTTCCATACTAAACTTTTAAAATACACGTTTGACGATAAATTATTATTATGTTGGCCGTGATGATATTTGGAAAATTACAGTAATTATAATATTAATATATTAGCATTTAATAACTCGTGAAAATCGTCCGAGTCGACCTATACCTATGATATTATAATGTATGCTTTACTAAATAAATATTACATACATTTTATATATTTTGATGCGAGAGACTATTATTAAGGATCATTATCCGCAGTACCTGTAAACATAAAATTTAATAATAAAAAAACTACTCATTTGAAGTTTCAATAAAATGCATCAAATTTTTCAAAAAAAGTCATTAATTGCTAAACAATTACCAGGAAAAATGTTTTTCGTCGCAACAGGATACTTCTCGAACGGTATAAAATATTCAAAATTCTGAGAACTATATACGCGTTGTTTTTAGAATACCTACCGTTGATTATAGATAGTAATGGTTATGACCAATGATAAGCCTGCCATCCGGAAACGTCGAGACAAACGGATGTATATTTAAATAGCGGATTTTCAAAAACGGTCCGAAGAACTAAAAAAAAAAATACCGCTGCTTAAAAAAAAACACAATATTACATTGTAGCCGAATAGCTGGTATTGCTATATCGCTGTCGCGGTTGCGGCGCGGCGGCGTTATAAACAAAAATAAAAAGTTACGATTGATATCATATACATATATATATATATATATAATATATACGTATTATATACCTACCTACATAGTAATAGTAGTTATTAAAATAATAATCACGTATACACGCATTCTTTGTCGGTTGGCACATACACGATTATTATTAAGTAGGTGTTAATATCACGCGTGCAGCTTGACATCTCAACTTTTATACATAATATTATATACCTATAGCTACACATTATATATATATATATACATTTCTAAACTGCAACACATACGGGACCACACGGACGATTTATATATATTATAATAATAATGCATAAACGTATAATGATATACATACACACACACACATTTATGGCGCGTGCACACAAATTAAATGCGTAGGTAAAACATTCGCCGTATATACCTATTTTTTACAATGTCGTATTATTTTATATTATATATGAGGCTGGTATTATTATTATTGAACTTGAAACACGCGCAATGTATATGCATATACAAACGCCGACAATAAAGTAAAAATATATCTAATTTATTCATCATTCCCCGCGATTGTTGCTGTTGTTGTTGTTGTTATTTATTGTATAATTATGTGCTTATATTCAAGTTCTCATTTTTTTTTTTCATATCTTATGAGCTTGAAATGGAAATCTGAAAACGTTTTACTAAAAATCAACCTCTTCATTGTGTTTGATAAGAATATTTTAATTATTATATAACTCTTGTTCTTATGGTTTATTTACCGGGATGCAAAATTGTAATTTAAAATCTGTATATATATATAAACGAATGTCTGTCTGTCTGTCCTTTGTGCATAGTCCGTTCAACCGATTGCGATTAAATTTGGGACAGTGATGGATTGAACCTCTGCAAAGGAGATAGGCTAATTTCAAAAAGTAGAGGTCCAAACCCGGGATATGTGGTGTTGTTTGAATCTGCAATATCTGTTATTATATATTATTGTTTGCAGGGAGGGCAATTTTAATGAGCTGTACAAGAAATCAGATATTTTTTTTATTAGCGACCAAAATAATAATAATAATTTGTTTGATTAATCTTTTAAGATTTATCTGATGTATAAAATTCTCGTGTCACAATGTTAGTTACCATACTCCTCCGAAAGTGTTTGACCGATTTTTATGAAATTTTATATGCATATTCAGTAGGTCTGAGAATCGGCTACTATCTAAGTTTTTATGCTGTGCGATAAGTGGTTCCGGAGTTATCGCCTCTTAAGTGCACAATAACAGTAGTTCACATAGTAGTTTTTTGTATTTATTTAAATGGTTGCCATTGGTTATAGATTTTATTACTATTATATAATTAGTAGAAATCTATATATACCTATATAAAAATGAATGTCTGTCTGGCTGTCCTTTATGCATTCCAAACCGTTCAACCGATTACGATTAAATTTGGGACAGAGATAGATTAGACCACTGGGAAGAAGATAGGATAATTTAAAAAGGTAGAGGTCTAGCCCCGAGTGGTGCTCACACGGGGGTTTTGAGATTTACGATGGAAATATTTGTTTATAAATGGTTGTCATTGGTTACAACCTACTAACTTGGTTGTTGTTTTTTTTTTTTTTATGTACCTAATTCTGATTTCAGTTACTTACGCCATCTCACGGGGTCCGCAATCCACCGCAGGTGGATTGCCTACCTGTTAATTTACTACTGCTCGCATATATTATCCACGATCCGATGCAGTGGATTGCTTACCCAGGTGGCTTAGATGTATGTAAATCACTTGAGGTTAATCTTAACATAATATATGGGCATATGATTCAGGCAACGCTGGAAGGGACAACTATAGGATAGGACAGCTAATATAGCTGACACTTCGTGTCACGAAGTGCACGGGATCAGCTAGTATAATATATAATATGGAATCGAGACCTAATACAACAATATAATAGGTATACGAGTTGTGAATATTTTTTCTTTTTAATAAGTAATATGCAATCTTTAGTTGACACAATAAGCATATATAGGCTAAGAGTAAAAAAATAACATGATAATATTTTAAAGAAAGAAGCCACCCAGTGATGACACTTTCAAAGGAAGAGTTTACATGTTAGTTTAAAAGATCTCAATACCACTTATGCTTTAGACGCCTTGGGGGGTTACCGGGTATGGTAATAGATGCTGTAGGTTCTTGATTAGATGATTTTTATTGAGTTGTAAAAATCGTGATAAGATATAATAATATGCTATATATTATATACGAGTATATTTGTTATCAATAAATCGCTATAAACGTACCCCGCAATATTGCAGCTATACACATTTTAAACGAAACAGCTCAGTCGGTCAATACGCGAATGGTCTTTATCGTCAAAATATTATAATAATCACGAGCCGACGTAAAGCTACTATACCTATATAATATTATGCTGTTAGTACACAATAATAATGTATAATATTATAATACACCGTACAGAACCGTATAGTGATATTCAAATGCGTTTTACTGCACATAGTGCTTCTGCATTCTGTTTTCCGTCTTATCCGGTTTCGGTGCAGCGCCCGGTCCCGCAACTCGTATAGTCGTTATAAATCACGTAGATTGGACGATTAATAACGTCGCGCGCGCAGTGCAGCGACGATGCAGTAAGTGCAGTTACTCGCGTGTCACTCGAGCGCGGGGCGGCCCGAGAAGATTTCAAAACAAAATATATATTATCAAATGCGAGATAATAATATATAATATCGTTATACGCACACGATATATATATATATATATATATTCGAAAGAATCTCTCTATATACTAATAATGCTCGCGAGTTATTGTGCAGCACACTTCAAAAAGAACGTCGTCTCTTCGTCCATATATCACTCCTCTGAGCTCAGCGTCGGTGGCCGCAAAATAAAATAACAAACCCATCGTCGTCTGGACGCCGCCGCCGCATAATATTTAAGACATTTTTGAGCACGTCACGATTATCCGTCGAAAAAAAAAATGACTGTAATTCGATGTGTAATTTACAGCGCTCGCGACAATGTGCAGGTGGTCGGTGGTCAACGCGCCGCACGCAGAACTCTCGAGGAGGGTGTTATCGGTGACTGCAGACTTGAACATCACATTGTTAGAATCTGTTCGAAATAATTTTTCGCGTTTTGTTTCGTTTGAACGTCATAATATGTCCAGAGATCTTTCCGCGGTTCTTATATATGTTTTGAGTGGTCCTTACTCTTTACAATATATTTATATAGTGCTTTTGCAGCTCTCGATATTTTTTCATAAATTGTTATTGTACCTACTTAAAAGGCTCCACCGATCATCCTGAAATGTTGTCTTTAATTCGTTTTAAGATTTTTTACCTCTGTAGTCTGTGGTACTAGATGAGATTTCAGACCATTTTATTCAATATTTTCAAATAAAAATGATATTTTTTACGCTCTGTTTGCTAACCTCCTAATATGATGGTTACTGGCAATACATACCTTGTTTTTGATTATATACTTAAAAAATATATAACGGCAGTAATAAAAGCGTGAACAGGAATCTTTAGGTTTTATTTTTGTCGAATATAATAAACTTATCAGGCATCGCCGACAATTATTAAAATAACACCGTATAGGTTTTGAATTGATTAAGTTTTAGGGGAGCGTTTCAAGTGTACAAAAATAAGTGTTACAATATTATATTATATATATGTGTCATAGTCGATAAGGCGTTAACTGAAACTAAACATTAAACAATATACATATATTATAATTTAATGTGCCGACTATCGGAGATGGTTTAATCGATACCAGACTTGGTTTTATAAAGCCGATAAAATTATTGTACGGGATAATAATAATAATATATTTATTCTTTGGTATAAAGTAGTGACGTTGTGTTATTTTGACATCGTCGAGGTGTCAACACAACTGCAGTTGCTTAATAATTATGCATTAAAAATAAATATTTATAATACTGACTATAAATATTTCACGGAAGTTTGAAAAAAACACAATTTTATCATATTGTGATAGTGCGAATATATAATATATTATAGGTATGCGACTCCAATGCGATTGACAAAGGGTAATATTTTCATAATTATTATTTTGTCTTATATCGAGAGCTAAAATAAACTTTTTCACGACAATGCACCCCACATGGGAACTTGCTATAAAGTAATTTTTATATAATTCATTTGGTAACAATATATATATGTGATCAATAATAATAATTGTTAACACATTAAAACTGTAGACCGTAATATTGTATACGGACGAGATAAAATAAAATAATATATAAATAGGTATTAAAATTAGCAACTTTCTTTGTAACAATTTATTTCTATATTACAGTATTATAGAATAAAACAAACACATTGATACTTTTAAATACCTATCTGAAAACTATATTTTTAAATAAATCATTCCGCTTAAAAAATAATGTTACTATATTAATCATACATGTTTATTGGATAATGTTACTTACCCTTAATAATGATTTAATGAAGTTCAAATAAATGGAGTAAAAATTATTTTTTATTATATTTTCAGTGCTTGAATTGAGGGGGTGTACGCGTGAAGACCGCGGAATCCCTCTTTTTTAAAAATATTTATGAGGACTCCTTCCAGTTATTTCCTAATCAATAGTACATTTAAACATTCAGGTAGGTACGCAAATTTGTTTCCTCTTTTGCATCTCCCCTTAAAAATTTTTCCATTTCAAGCGCTGGTTATTTGATGTTTCTACCTACAATATCTGTTTATATATATTATTTCTACTATATATGGAACTATGTTATGGAAGTAAATATTATAACTATACGACTTTACGAGTAAACACATAATAATATTATATAATACATATTTTTAGTTGGGTACTATGTAAGTATCTAAGAACATTATTTTTTATGACTGTTCATCTTATTTTCCTTCGAGAGTAATATTTTGCTAACACTTTCTAAGAAAGCATTAAACGCGAACATTAAGATTGTCATCTAAAATCTATTTAATACTATTTTTTTGGCACTTAACACGTTTAGTATTCAAACACATATTATATATATAATACATAGATACTCCACGTTACCGCACAGGTTGGCCAACTGAACACTCGTACAATATTATATAGATATTATTATATGTATATCAGGATACTGGATACCTGTAATAATAATATATATATATATATTATATGTAATAAATCCAAATTGGCCGTTTTCTTGTCGTTAAAAAATGGAAGAAGAATGATGCATTATAGGCTAAGACCTATGTCTTGTTTTATTGCCGACATAATACGTAATAATAAAACCCATCGAGTTTGATTTACTAAGTGTTTTAACATCTTTATATTTTTACCTACAATTTTACGACTTTCGGTTCAAAAACCGTATTGTTTTGTCGATAGTACTTTTTTAAAACTCATAAATTATACGTCCCGACCTCGGCTGCACAGCGCAGAGCAACAGATATATTTACCTTTTTGTTCAACACACCAGAAAAGGATTTCGATGCGAGTTGGCAAGACAAGCCTCGACGGTGTACTGTATAAGACGAAATGTTCGGTTTAAAACATTAAAGTATTAAAGAATATTTTTAATTATATGTACGGGAATTATTGATGGGACCAAATGATACAGCTGTATAATGTTTAAAATATTTACTCTTATGTAGTCTACGTATATACAATTCTTATAATATTATGAATATGATGATATTTTTGTTACGACGAAAGCATAGACATTAAAAATATTTGAATAAAAGTTTGAATTAGTCGAATAAAAAAAAATACGTTTTAATAATAATAATATATGTCGAACGAATTTAATACCTATTACATATTTTTATCATTTGATTATTATCGCATTTGCATACCTATATTATAGGTACATTAATAATCAACTTAATATTTTGTAATTTTTTCTATCATTTTTTTCGTCACAAATTTACAGTTAATAATAATTTTAAGCGATAAAAATGCTTAAATTATAAAATATTTATTTATATTTTTTATACATATATTTTAAAGTTAATGTTCGAAAACATAAATAAATAATACACTCGGACATTTAATCTTTCATTTATCTATTAAATACAGCTTTTTTATTGCATAACAAGATACTTAAAAGATTTATTAAACACATTTGCACTTTATTATAATGTAAATATTTCACAAAATATAATTTACTACTGCGATGAATCATGATAATTTTTTTTTTTATCATCAAACGTTTTCAATTGTTAAAAATACGTTTTAATGCGTACATAATTTAAAATTAAAATAGGTGCGCATTACACGTTTGATAAAAACTGGTATGGTATAGTTAGGTATATATTATAAGAATAAGTCTGTATATTATGTGATACTTTCGATGAATTCCTAACTGTGTTAATAATCGTACGATAGTATGAGTACAAAAAAAAAAGTCGTCAATAGCGATACCGATAGCTTTAAAGTCGACGACGAACATCGCAATATCGTGTTTCAGTTTGGGACTATATTAATAATATAATCGTTTCAGCTACCTAGTCGAAACGAACGTCCGTCATATCCGAACTATGACGAATAAATATTGTCGAATCACCCCCTCGATCGATTATTATTATTATATAATATCGCGCGCGTGGGTGAAATAATATTAATAATATCTAATGTCCCGAGATGAGCCTCCCTCGTGATGTATGACGTGCGGGGTCGAACTAACAACAAAACGCATTCTCACGGAATGTCTTGCACGCCTCGATGCGAGAAATCGCAACCATCTGTCAGGCGACTTATACGACACACTGCAGGGACCAGTTCTGCAATCACCTGACATGTTCCTCCAGGAGACAGGATCGGACAAACTCATCTAACCTTCACAATACACAACTCATAAAAATATACTCGTGTAATTTAGTCATTAATTTCAGTTATTAAAATTTTTCTATTATTGTGCAACTGCACTTTTCGAAAAATGTATCTTATCCCGATGGCCAAGTTGCCGAGGGTTTTTCTTTTAAACAAAAGAAATAATAATATTGGAGACCGTACGAATAGGAACGATTATCCCGTCGTAAAAACGATACGTCCTATTTCTCCGATTATTCGGTGACGGCGTTTTGTTACAAAAAAAATCATGTGTTTCGCATCAGCACACGAGATCTCCACAATCGATCATATTATTATCAAACAAAGTCGCGGCGACGTTTTGTTCACTGACAGGACCCGGTTTTGTTTCTTTTTTTTTTCTTTTTTTCGACTCTTCGAGTGATGTATATTATATTGAGACGCAACCTGCGTTATATTATTATTTCCTATTCCCCTCGCATTAGCCTACCTATTAATAATACGTGCACGCGCACATGCACCGCTGCAGTTGTTGTTCTCGAATCCGATCTCGTTTTACGGTATTCGTCCTACATCATAATATTATAATAAAGTCGTATAATAACTGGGCCGACGTTATCTCCGACTGTCCATCGCCGCCTCGGCGGCGCTCGAAGGGTCACATTTTTTTGTATTTTTTTTTTTTTTTTGTAACCCTATACGTATTTGTGTGTGTGCGTGTAATTTCTTTCTCCGTTTTATTAGATAATGATTGAGCAGGAAGACTAGTTTGAGGTGTGAAATGATGTTTTCACCATCGCATTCCACGCGCGGACACGACATTTTACAATAGGTATACATAATATATTATTATCATTATTTTTATACCATGACCGCCTCGGACGATATAATCTCCCGAGGGTCACACATAATAATATATAAATATTAAAAGGGGTAACTCGCGGTCGCCCGTAACCTGCAGCGTGTGACCTTTCGACGACGACGACGACGACGACACGATGGCCCCATAATATATTTCAGAAATGCGGGCCATTCCGTTTAACAGTTATATTAATATTAAATAGCGGTTTACCTATTTTATAATATTTATATATATATATATATATATATTGCGAGTAGGTTTATAAAATATGTACGGCGCTAGTGTGTTTAGATTATTTTGTAATACATCACACAAAATCGAGTTAAATGTCAGATTGAGAAGTTTACTCGGGCATAATATAATAACTGTCAAATTTTTGATTCTAGAAAACCTACTCCCGCCGAATCATCACCGAATACAATAATTAATTCAAATTAAGCGCCGAAAAAACCAGTCGCTATAATATATGCCTCGGCCATTGCTTAGGGTTGTCCTCGTACGGCTTGTGTTCGATTTTATAACATTTATATTTGCCGTAAATATAAACTTTGGAAATTTCAACAAACAAAATAATCTTTAAAATCGCCCAGTGCCTGCGTGTTTTGGCGTGCTACAATTTAATAATTCAGTGTACATAATATATCATCATATTATACCACAAAGATGATAAGATGATAATTTTTTTAGTTTAGATTTGAGTTTTGACTCACAGTTCATAGGACACGCGAAAGACACTTTACCTATATAATATACGACTGCTGAGACTATAATACATTATAGGTATATTGTATACCTGCTTAAAATATTCCGACGAAGTTATACAAAGCTGCAACCTTGCCGCATACTGTCATTGGTCTTTAATTTCCCGCAGTGGTCGTATAATAATAGGTAGGTACCTATACGCGAAAAAAAATAAGGACATTTTATTATATAGTACAATCGAGAGATATTACAATATTCGAAACGGTTCCTAATATTTTGCGAGTTTGATACAGATCGGTTGACTATAAGACGCAAGCAAAGACTATATTGCGGTGACAACCTCGGTGTAATACCTATATATTATCTCCAAGAGAGGACGCGCACCGAAAGCAGGTAAACCAAGTCTCGTATAATATAATATGCCAACCGCTCATGTATGAAAACGCATAAATTTAATGTATATAAAAAATAGGTATGCTTACTGCATATTATCGTATATTAGTGTGTAAATCTGATAGGTAAGGTCTGATAATATTGTAACCGCGGTAATATTTCGCTACCGAAACCGGTATACTGCGATATAACCTGCAATTATCTGTAAAATGGTCGACGATTTATGTATAATTGAAATAAATTAGTGTTTACGTACACACACATATATAGGTACATAATAATATTATTATAATAACCTGCAGCAGTCACTATAGTACAGACCGTACAGGTCGATTCGGCGCAGTCAATTAGCCGGCAAAGTCTGCTGCTGCAGCTGCAGTGGATATATAATAATATAATACAATGTGCGTAAAAATATAATAAAATATAATATTATGCTCTCGTCCCGCCTACATTTCACTCGCACCTCGCCGATTAAAAACCTCGTCGATATAATAATAATACCTATATTAACCGCGATATTATCATTTTGAACGTATTTTATTAATAATCGTATCGCGCCCGCCGATATTATGATATTGCAGTGCGGGCGAGGAATCATTATTATTATTATTATTATTGCCTACGAGAAATCAAATTTCGATCTCGGGGAGGTCGGACACTATACTTCCAATCTCAAGTCCTGCCTATATTATATTATGTATACATATGAAATCGTCTAAAATAAACTCGGACGATACTTATTATTTTCTACATATTATTTTAATCGGATATATAGGTACCTACGCGTGTAATTTACGCGTTGTTCGCCTTTGGGCTTGACGTTATCCGATCGAAATGCGATTATAAAACTTGCAGTGTACGCAGGGCACGCAACAACCGTATGGCTATATAGCTGCAATAGTTGAGTGTTCCGCGTCAGTTTTTACGTATTGTTCGACGTATAGTTTATGGCCGAAGTACCGTTGAGGATATTATTATACGCGAGTATTATAATATAATATAGAAAACTGATTATTGCGAACGAATCTTTGATTAGTGTTTTTTTTTCTTTTAGTGGGTGTAGGTAGTAATATATTACATATGACTATAGCATAACATAGTAGGTTCTCCTGCGGACGATGATAATAATATTAAAATAAACCAATACATAGCAGAGTGGCAAGTGGCAACAGGACTACATAATAGATATACCTACGTAATATACAAACGACGCGTATATACCTATTTTCTAAACAAAAAATGTCATTTCGAGTAGGTATAACGGATAAAAAAAAAAATGTATATTTTTCCAAGCTTATTATATTATAGTCTACACGTTTTTTTTTTTCGAGGAGTCATTATTATAAATATTATATTATTGTGTAGACGACGACATATTATTGTCAATAAAGTGTGCGTATACGCGATCGAAGACAACACACACGCCGCATATTATACGTGTATTATGATGACAAAGAACGTGATACGTATTCATAATGCTAATATATTGACCGGGTACGACCTACCCGCGTGTACGTACCTGTATATAATATGTAATTCGTAAATATATATAAAAAAAAATAATAATAATAATAATGATTATACCGTCAATAAAAAAATGATTGAGGCGCCATGTGTTGTGCAGTAGAATATTATTAAAGAGCCCGGGGGTAATTTATATACATTCTATGAGGTATGCACCGCTACGACGTCGGATTATAATATTATTACGGGAGGAGGCCCGCACTGGTGCCGCTGCACCGGTGACGGCGAAGACGTTCACACTGCAGTTAATTCCGTTTCCGTCCAATTACGCGCGCGATTTGTTAACCGACCGTTTTGACCTTATTCGATTATTATTAGTCTAAAAAAATATTGGTTATAACCGCGGCACAATATAATATATCGTATTGGACGTTATTGCGCCCAAAGGACGATATTGTATTATATTCACCGTCATCATATTATAATATTATTATAATATTATGTGCGACATGTGTGCACCGGAGCGCCCGTGCACCGTATATAATACACAGCCCGGCGGACGTCCTCCACAACCTTTATTATGTGTGTATCGTAAAATAATATTATAATCAAATAGTGCATGCACGCCTTTCGGCGAGACGTATACCTATTGCAGCAGAGTGCACGAGAAAATAAAATACCTAACGCATACGTTTTCGACAATATTACTGGCTTAAGAGAAAATAATGGTAATAATGGTCGAAAAACTTCTCATACCGGCGCTAATGGAACGTGCAGCCGAACAAACATAATAATGTATACCAATAATACAAACCAGAGATACATTGTTGTTGTTCTTGTTGTTGTTGTTGTTGTTGTTTGACCACAAAAGAGGTAAATAAAACCTGGTTAAACTGTGTACATAACGCGCTCGTTGCAGTTCAGCTGAGATTTCAAGAATTACAAACCCCACACAATGATTATTATTGTACATATACGAGCGAGGTCGTGATTTACCATATGCTGACCGCTTTTTTTTCTTCGATATAGTGCAGTTATTCTAAATCTGAACATTTTAAATATATAGGTAACTGTATATACGTCTCACTTAAAGACTATATAATATTTTCAAATTCTTGAGATTTTTTTTAACCACTCGACCAGTGGCCAGTGACCAGTCTTTTGAGATGCAAACTTTTTTTTTTTTTATTAAAATAGAAAAAAATATACATACTGTATAACATAATACAATAAGTAATTTAGATAACATTTTTACCAGTCTGGACGGCTTGAGGGAAGGGAGAGTCCATTGACACTACTTCCGATATGAACTTTGATTAAATTAAATTTTTATTGTACATAATAAATGTATTTATAATATAAATTTTGATTTATTTAGTTAGAAGATCACGTAGCCATTTTCGTTTTAGACGACGGGGAGGGTTGTCAGGTAGGGTTTTAGATGCTAGTTAGGCGACTAGAGGATTAGGATGATTTAGGACATTTTTGTGGAAGTTATTATAATTGTACAAAGCTAGTGCAGGGATACAAACTTCTATTTTTCAAATGAGAACCACTCTATATTCCAGTACTGTACATTATTTAACAGATGATTTTTCAGAAAATATTGACGTATTAAAATCAAAATTCAAACGGGTTGTTTTTGAATTGGTTTAGAGCACACGGGGGCTATGACAATTTGAACATATTAGTATAATTTATATTTTAATCCATCAATATTTATAATTAATAAAAATGGTCCAAACAGATCTGATATTACATATTATATTTTATGTTTTTGTAAAACCACCTTTGAAGACTATTATCCTTATAGTATAAACATTTAAAATCTGAGAAACTATAAAAGTTTGTACTTCAATAATTAGGTACATCAACATTTTTAAAAAAAATACCCGCTAAAGAATTTACAGTAAAAAAGAGAGGTGCACATTTGAAAAACAGAAGTGTGTATCATCACATGACACTCCTCAAGTAGTTTTAAATATGTCATGACTTTAGTAGAAGTATGGTATTTAAGTATATATTCAAAATTTAAAAAATCAGAATTTGAATACATTTATTTTTTGATGAAAAATGGGGGTGAGCGCATGCTTGCAGGTGAATCCTGTACAAACATCATTTTTTTTCCTATCACCAGCTTAAATGTATATGATATACTATATAGGAATAATTGTAAATTGTGATAATATAATATTGTAGCCACGTTCGTTTTTTTCTATATAATAATACACGAGTCTTGCGAGTCGTCGAGCAGCGCAGTGTTTTCTTGAATGATATTATTGCATCAGTGAAATAATCGCGTGATTTATATTTTTTTAAACAATAGTTCAATACAATATAATATTATGTGTTTGCATGTTATATACCAAAACGTCTGAAGCATTTGTAAAACTATGCGTTTTGTTTGTAGTGCAGTTTATTCACTATATATGGCTCTGCAGAAGTATATCGCAACAAAAACGATAATATATTTAAATTGAAAATAATAACTATAATATGCACATATACCGCGACGCCGAAAAGTTGCGAAGAATACGCATCGTAAAGCATTTATAATATGATATATGTACGTATACTATTATTTATTATTGCGAATTGTGTTTGCAGAACACATAATAATATATATATATAATAGTAAAAAAATACATTCGCTTTTTAAGGATGTCTTTTTTTTTGCAGCAGCAGCAGCAGCAGATTTTAGAATAAGACAGACGCCAGTTCACACGTACAACGACAGCTGTATATAAAAGATACTTTTGAAAAGAACAAATCGATCGATAATTTTAAAAAAATTGTTTATATATTCCAAATCACTATAACATATATTATACGGTTACTGGAATGCCCTTTTTTAGAAAATCGTTTCGAGTAGGTACTTAAAAAGTTAGCGTTCGTTAGCGACAATATCGTGACAAACCGACGACAACAATGATATTATATATTGGCATAATATACGCGAACGAAGAGGTTTGATTTTTGTTTTATAATATTCCGAACTGCGCAGGCCGCCGCCGGTCCGTATAATGCGTATTATATTATTACACGCCCCCGCGAAGTTTACACACAGATAAGGTACACATAATCGATAGGGTCGAGCCTATAATATTATAATATTGTACGGGACGAGTGCCAACGAAATTCGTCTTCGAAACGGCGATGGTGTACGCATATATACCGTCGTCGGATTTATATTGCGTCTTTATAATATATTGTCCCTCCATTTAAAGGCCCTTTCGATCACATTCCGTCGACATTTTTTTTTTTTTTACGAACGTTTTGCCTCCACAGCATCTCGTTGATGTCCACGTCTCGATATACATATATATATGTATAAGTAATTTACGAGGATATACGCAGGTGGTTCGCCGAGCACGCCACCGCCCTTTTTCTCCGTCAATCATTGTATAGTTATATTCAAAATCGAATTTTTTTTCAAGGCTTTATTTTCACGTTTTTGAGATTTTTCGTACTACTTAAGAAGTGCAGTCTAGTGAAGTTATAGACTTCTGTTTTTCAAACTACACCCTTCTTTTTATACTATATAGATTATTCAGTGAATAATTTTTCATAAAATGTTGAATCAAAACTGAAAAACGAATAATTTTTGGGTTGTTTGACTTTTTGTAAGTACTAAATATATTATAATAGGTCCACGATAATGGGTTTAAAATAGATATGAGAGTTATGGTAATCTGGCAATTCGTTAATTTATATTTATCTATCGATGTTTATAATTTACATGTATTTAATATTTTTTGCAAAACCATTTATAAGGACTATATTATCCTTGATACGAACATTTTGACGAGGCCGAAAAACTATACTCGTTCGATTTTTGAAGTGGCCAGGTATATCAAAACTTCAAAAAAAATATTCAAACAGAATAGTGGTCTACGCTCTGTATATGTATCGCTACGGGACATCACTCACCTTAGTAGAGGTAGTACTATAGTATAACAGATCTCAATAATTTGAATTAATGCGTAATACCTAAATGATATGAAATGGGGGTGGCGTATATGCTCGGTGAGTCACACTGTACCTACCTATATATATACACGTATACAGGTATATAATATATAGGTGCAGGGTATATGATATATGTTTCTAATTTACTAGTTGTTTTTTGACCTTGCAGTATATATTATGTAGAACACGCTGCTGCAGTTTTCTTATTGCAGCGTATTATACTATATATACACGCGCGAGACAACAGAATAAAAATTATAATTAACCGAGTTCTTATGAGAGTTCTGCGAATACTGCATAAACGGAAAAAAAAAATTAATAACACCCGAACGGTTAGTTTACCGACATATATCTAATCTAATATAATAATATATATATGCAGACGAGCTGTCGGGACTCGTCTACGATCTACTCCGCGACCTATCAAACTTGAATAATTACACGTCTGGCAACACACAATATGAGCTGACCGCCTATATTATGTAGTGCGCACTACTTTGCGAGAGTACAAAAATAATCTCACAGTCTTTTAATATGTAATATTAATAATATTATTATATAAGCTTTTGCGCGTTACATTTTTTCCGCCAAATCAAACGTACCGTCGCACTATATACGCGCGTTTGACACGAGAATGAAAAACGATTTGTTTGAAAATAAACAATATTATTATACCGTCGAATGAAATAACGCAGTTACTGGTGGGCAATGGAGGTGGTTTGTACATAATATAGGAATCGTTATTATACTATTTATTTCGTCTTAAAATTTAATATCGAATACTCTTCGTGCACTCTCGCCCCTACGTTTCTCGCACAGTTTCCGCGGCTCGTCGACGACCATCGCGCCTCAGGCTAACTCGCGGCTGACTTCCAAGTGAAATATTCTCAAAGTCAAAGTATCGTTGCCGCGTATGAAATATACCTCATATTTAAAAAAAATATACACCGAGTATGGAACACTTTTTTTTCGAGAATTCAAAATACAACTGAAATACTTTTTCTTCAAAACATATTTTCAAATACTGTGCAATTTGGAAATACTTTTCAAATATACTTATTGGTTATTATTTTGTATATGTCTGTTATAAAAGTAACACAATATTGTATAGCATACTGCTAGTATAATATTATAATTATTTATTTAAATGATTGTTTATTGCACTTAGGATCAAACATGATATTAATATATATGTATTCAAAGCTGTTATCGTCCGTCATATCAGTTGTTTTTTCGTCACGATAAATTGGAGGCTTATAATCAATATTGCAATCCGCGTCATTGGGGTTGGTCTGGACGTTCGTTTCTTATTTAGAAAACGTCTCTCTATAATATCTATCGCAATAGAATTTCAAATTATTGAGAAAGGTATACATCAGCGATAAGTACCTATAGGTCTAAACTTATTTTAAACCTTCACAGACCGGCCGAAATACTAAATGATTTTTTCTCAAAATTACGTACTTACTATATACACGCTACTCTATTATCTATAATACTGAAGGGCACTATAATATTATTATATTTTAATCAAATGTTTACATTGCCCCTCTCTCGATAAATTCTGCAGGCACACTTGGAACAAACATTAACACCTAAGAATATTAATAATATATACAATGCGACAATGATTGTATACATAGATACCTTGTATTGATTATATTATGCGACATCGTTAAAGTTAATTAATTATCACAACCTATTTTATAATATAAATGTTGGACATTTAAAATTCTTATTTTTCTTAATAACCTTGTATTATAAAATAATTAATTTGCATAAAAAACTTACGAAATAATACCTATCATATGTTTAAATTAATTAATAGGTAATGATATTATTATTTGTTTTTGAAAAAAACGTTTCGTTACCTATTTATTATTTTATTTTAATCATCACTATTACACCTATAATTATATACAATTATTAATAATACTTCTTAAATCCCATATTTGACTTTATTGCACTATATTTTAATCAGTTAGCTAACAAAGTATAATAATAAATGAAAGTCCCATCACTCATCCCTTCACTAAAACAGTATACATCACTATAATAATGGGTAATATACAACAATAAATTAATATCAATCGTGGTAACATAAATTTCTCCCGAAAACCATTACTTTAATGTTGTTAACATGTCCACACCAGCCAAGCCAAACATATGTAGCAGCAGAGAAATCATTAAAAATATACTTCACGCCCATAAAAAAAAATTCAAAAAGGGACCCGCTATATACTTCTACAGCTTCTTGTTAAGCAACATCATTTAAAACTAAGATTTATTCTAAAAGTTTCGCTCTATTGGCTATGAACCAACAGTTAACGCAAATAAAAATACACACTATCCTTAAGCTTATAATGTCTCAAAAGGATTTACGAGAAATCTTACCTGGTAATATATGTTCGTAATTCGTCTTGTTGAAAAAATAACTGTCCATCTGCAGAAAAAAAATAATAACATTTTTAAATAATCGATTTTGTGTTATATTTTTAATTCTATAAGTACCTATAATTAATAATTATTATGCCATGCATACTACATAATATAATATAGCGAGTATACTATGGTATACTAGCTGTATATAATACATTTTTTATATTATAGTACATAGTATATAAGTATATAAAATATAAATGAGAACCGATAAATTAAAAAAATATATCGGTGTGCGGTAAACTGTAAAGTAAATAAAAATTATTGATTAATATACTTATGAAAATTAATTTTTCAAACGTTAATAGTTTCAGTTTTTTTAATACGTAGGTAATTATAGGTATATATCTATACCTGCATAATATATGTAATCATCAAACGCCAAACGGTATATCAATATTATAAACAGTTAATAATTAGATTAAAATATGTAATCACCTAACCAATAAATATTATAAGATGTCGATTTTTTTATTTCTCGGATTTAAAGTTTATACTGATTCGATGATGATGATAGTAATCCAATAGAAAATAACATGAGTTCATACATTATAAACGGTCAAAGGTATCATAATATTTACATCATAAAATCATCGATATAATATAATAATATATGATTATATACGAAGAAAAAAATCACCTAACAAATACCAATAATGGGTACAGTACTACAGTATGGACTATCGCGTGGAAATAGGTTTTATTAAATATGTTGACAATATCGTTCTCGTGTGTTTTACGTAATATATCGTCATCGATACAATCGTAATCAACACGAAGCTCAATGAATCGTATAAGATCGGGGCGGAGATTTCGCTATTTGTATAGTATAAAATTCCTCAAAAAGTCATCAGTATGGCGTGTTTTTTTATTTTTTATTGGTATTAACCTTTTCTCGACAATATATTTAAACGTAACGACTCCGTCGTCGGTGCGGAGGATTTCCATTTTTAATAATATATGCCTACGATATAATATCGTGTACTATACATAAATATTAAGACCCTCTGCGTACCGCGCGCGCACTAATGCAAGTATCGTGTAAATCGTCGTACACGCCGCCGTGTGTTTCACGAGGTGATTCGAGATCGACGGCCAGCCAGCTATAATATAGAGGAAAATATTCGTTATAAAAAAGTAATAATAATAATAAAAATCGGCCGATAATAATACACCTTTGGTTATATTATATCATATATATATATATGAATTATAAAACAATTAGCCTCGGGACTTCCCCAAAACGAATACCGCTACATAGTAAATAGGTCTTAGATAGCTGGTCGTATTCCTCTGTATACCAAAGTCCTTATAATATAACTGTCCTAAATAATGCGTACAAGTACTGAGGCGATTGAGTTGTTATCGGGGGGGGGGGGGGCAAGCAAAGGCAATATAATATATATTATATTCCTTTCCGCCGCCAACGTTTTTTTTTTTTTTGTATATGTTCCCTTAGTGTATAAATTATGACGAGAAGGTATCGTTATATTGTAAAATAAAATAAGCGTATTACGATATAATATTATATACACGCAGAGAAAGAATTATTATTTCGTCCGCGTAGTTCAAAAATAAAAATACCGTATAAGTAAGCTCACAAATATAACTAATAAGTGTCCAAAATCGTATATCCCTAGATTACCTATTAATATGTATGTATATGTATACAGCCACAGTGTCGCCGCCTGGCTAAGTCGAGCAGAGCCTCGGGGCTAATAATGCTCGTTAATCAACGCGTTTTAATGTGTTGCATATTATACGATAATTAGTTTACTTTCAGAACTAAATTATTACCTACGAGGGTCAGACAGACACTTTATATATTATAATAAAGCCTCACTTAGGCCCCCGACTGACTGAATATTTAACTACGCGACAAATGTGTGAAAAAAAGGACAATGTTCGAAATTATTATTACACTATAATATAATATTATATTATACCTATATACCTACTTTTGCGCCTCGTTTTAAACCAAAAATAGTATGACATTTTTTATTATTCCGAAAGACTCTACGCACAACATTATTATAAAAGCAACAAACATGATTAATAATAATAATCATATACTGTATTATATATTATTATATATACTTGATAGATGCAATAATATAAAATCATAAACATTTCATCTGATATAATATTACATTATATATGTACCTATACTTAATAGTTATTAATTTGTATAGTTTCAGGATAAGATTTTCTTTTTTATTTATTCATAATTTTTTATAAAACGAGTAAAATATTATTATTGATATTATTCGACACACGTGAGGAAATTATCCATTGGTAACACTTCAAATTCGTATTATAAAAATATGTTTTTGTTGTTTAATATTTTAACCATCCACTATTCAATATTTATTGTAATTTATTCAAAATTAATTAATATTTTCATAAAACAAAATGCATAATATATATATATACAGAGTGTAACAGAAAGATATGACAAATGAAATAACTTGTATTCTAATCAATATTTAAAAAAAATTTTTTTTTCATATAATTTGTAGATGTTTGTATTACATAATGTATCATAAGCACTTTTTTATTTTTATTTTTTTGTATAGAAAATAAGAAAATTTAAATTTGATTTTTATTGTTTTGAAAAAAATCAAAATAGCCAACTTATAAGCATAATGAAAAAAATAGTTTTAGCTTTTACAATTTTTAATTTGAGAATCCGTTTGCGACTTATAAACGTTTAAATATTCATTCAACTTTCTGCTACCGGGTAATTCACCAAAACAAAAAGTAATAAATAATAATCATTAATCAGTCGTCTCAGAATGAATACAATACAAATACGATAACCATATTGTCTAGGGGCTAGTACAGTTTTCCCGATTACGTATTATCAGTATACGGATATGGTTATCGCATAGAGTACCTAATAATATGATCATCCATATACCTTCAGATAAAAACGTCATCTCGACTACTGATTTTTATTTTCGGTTTTGATTAAATTCACAGTAGCAGAAAATTGAACAATTATTTAAACGTTCATAAAAATAAACGGATTACTCAAATCAAAAATTGTAAACGTTAAAACTATTTTTTTCATTATGTTTATAAATTGACTATTTTGATCTTTTTCAAACAAATTTAAATCGAATTTAAATTTTCTTATTTTCTGTACAAAAAAATAAAAATAAAAAAGTGCTTATGGTACATGTAATACAAACGTCTATAAATTATATGAAAAAAAAAATTTTTTTAAATATTGATTAGAATACAAGTTATTTTATTTGTCATATCTTTCTGTTACACCCTGTATATATTATATAATATAATATAAAATATATGTTCAATACTGAAATATTATTTGTGATTATAAAATTATCTTATTGATTTTTTAGTAATCAGCTAGAGACCTCCGAAAATATATTTTGTACCAAATATGAATTAGTTTAGCACGGGAGCATATGCTTCGTATGTATATAATAGCCGTTGTAAAAATATATAGACAAATGAACGGATACAGTCATACAAAGTCGTACTATTCAAGGTAAAAACTTTCAAACGACTTGCATTTTTTTCTGATTTAAAATTAATGAGCATTCAAGGTAATAATAACATGTCCTGCATATATTGTATTACTCTATATTTAAGGTAGGTATTTACTATTTTATTTAAAAAAAAATAAAAAAACGACATTGCAGAAAAGAAAATTTTATTTTAAAACGAACCCGTCTGCGAAATATTATTTTTTGCTATTTCTCATTTCACACGTTTTATCTCCAACAAACTCAATTATTATTGATCTGCATCGTAAACGCATATTCGTATTTTATAACTCGTACAAAACTATATTATAATATATATATATATACCTAATACATATTATAATATATGATGTATGCCTATATACAAGTAGTACACACCGCGGGTTCAACAGATTTAATTTCTAGATTTTTATATGCCTTGACCATCATTTACACGGGCAGACGACGATCATCTGTCGGTAAAATTATAGCCGGTATATATATAATATATAAGTCGTCTGTACACAATAATATATTAGTGGGTGGGCCGCAGCGAGTAAACTGCACAACACGATACGCGTTATATACATAGGCATTATATATATATATATATATATGTGTGTGTGTATGTATATAGGTACCCACATAATATAATATATAAGTACTCACTGCAGCCGCTCCCGTGTAAAAGAAGATTTTTACCAATATTTCAATCGCACTTAACGCTGCGCACGACGTGCCATCGAAACGCATATACTTTTCGAATGTCTTTATGGGTTGTTTGTAGAGCGCTCTGTATAGCATAATATAATATAACAGTATAATAGTAATATATATTATAATTACACGTATATTATTGAGTATATGTACGCCGTTATTGTTTATTTCGACGGTATACGCGTATTTTATCATCGGACCACATGTGTGTGTGTGTGATAATAAAACTAATGTGGACGATATATGTCTCCATAAATATATATATAGTGAACTTTTGTGTACCGAGAATATGCGTATACCGCGTATTATATTATTATCGTATATATTGTACACTGCGGCGGCGGCGGAGTGTAACAATAGAGCGGGGCGGATCTTAGATCGCATAAATTTTAGTCGAAAACTTCCAAAATGATTTATTTCGTATTATATATATACCTATATATAGTTTGTACGCGACCGAATGAAAATAAATTTAAAAAAAAAAACATGTGCGGCACACACACGCGCAGCACTTAAACATATATATAAATATATATACGCGTACGAAACCGACGCGGAAATATCGATATACAATATACATATATATATATATATATATATGGGTGTTCGATATAAAGCTCGTGTATTATCCTTCACACATCATAAGACTATATGCGACTGTTATATACGTTTAGATTGTTTCACCACGCCCAAGTGCGTCTACCTATTATATATATAGGTACTTCATAATAATATAATGTCATATATATAATATTATCTGAGTCGTCAGAGATGTATTTTGCGCGCTGAATAATTAATAATTCGTTAAATTTGCTACCACTGTTACCTATATATTACAAGTACTAGGTAATTAATATTATTTTAAAATATTCCTGTAATACGTATTACGTATGTACCTATAGTATTAGCCGCAGTAGCAGGAAATAGTCGCAATTGCCATCATAATAATACGCCTATGTTTACCCTATTACTTGGCCCGATCAATCTATAATCTGTCTATCGTTTTTCGTTTTGCTCCAGTTTAAATATACAATCCAAACGCTTAATATATTACAAACATTAATTTTATGGTTTTTCGCCAAAAAAAAAATGGAGACAGGCTCCATAACAAACGCTTAAAAGCTGACGTAAATCCGATATCGTCAAGATTCGTCTTTATGAGTAATTATGATAATATATATCAACATTAAAACTATGTACAAAATTAAGAAAGCTACCCATATAATATTGCAAAACCATAAAAGTATATTAATTGTGATTGTGTTAATAAGTATTTGATTTTAAGATTTGTTTCTTTAAAAATATATTTGTAATATAAGATAATATTATGTTATAGGACATATTTCTACTAATTAAAAATATAGTAATATAATCTGTAACCATTTAAATGAACAAATAAATATTCGATTTTCGTGAGCCAAAACTAAATTCGTGTGTGATCCACCCTATAGCAGCCTATAGGGGTTGAAAAAATTAGCTATAAACACCATAAAATAGTCTTAAGAGATCTCTTAATATAACTTTCAATGAAAACCATCCAGTAGTTTTTGATCCTACTGAGGACAAAAATACAACAAAAAACGTTCACTATATACATATGTATTATATATTGTGATAATTATACCTAAGGGCATCCGCAAGGGGACGAGGGCAAATAGGGGAGGTTGCCCACCCCTTATGACTGCATTTGTCCATTATTATATACATTAATTGTGACTGTTTACATAATAGTATTTCATCTCAATGATCAAAATATTATAGGTAGTATTTAATATCATACGGTTTAAGTATATTATAACAAACAAAGTGAATTTAAAATTATTTACGTTTGTCTTGTACGTACATTATGAAGTGTATTAATAATAATATGAGTGTACAATATAAATTTATCTAAAAAAAAAATCATAATATTTTGAATTTATGTGAAATATAGGAAGTAGACGCGTACAAAATATATGTGCAATAGACAGTAGGTAATGAAAAATGGTTTGTCCCCTTAAAAAATTCCTGCGGACTCTCCTGTTTATTTCTGCACACATATATAGTTACGTATACCTAACGTGACCGTACGTCCCGCTTTGGACGGGACAGTCCTGCTTTCAAGCTTTATGTCCCGCTGTCCCCAAAGAACTCAAATTGTCCCGCTTTCAAAAAAATGTATTATTATCATACATTTTATTCCACTAAAAGAGAGCACGTATTTGTTCATCACAAGTCACTACCAAAAACTACCAAAAAAGGTTTGCGGATCTGAAATTTTTTTTAAATTATGTGATATAATATATTTCTATTGTTGTGATTTTACGAAAAAATTATTATGGTTTTCCTATTAACATTTACAGGTGTCCCGCTTTGAGTAAAAAAAAATATGGTCACGTTACGTATACCTGCACCGCGCGTATGATAATATTATTATCATCACTTATTATTTTATTCCACAGTGTGTTTTTATAATCGCGATTTTTTTTTTGATTTTTTCCTATCGTATATGACTCGCCGGGAAAGATAACAGCAAAAAGTCCATATAAAACTGCAGCCGCACTATGTAGCAGGCG
Source organism: Neotoxoptera formosana (assembly GCA_022818045.1). Classification (NCBI taxonomy): domain Eukaryota; kingdom Metazoa; phylum Arthropoda; class Insecta; order Hemiptera; family Aphididae; genus Neotoxoptera; species Neotoxoptera formosana. The sequence goes on from CM040634.1 coordinate 25,779,685, forward strand.
GTATTCTTTCTCTCGACGTCATATTTATCGGACTGCAATTTTTTAAGTGCATTTATATACAAGGGCCGCGATGGTGTATAGGAGAATATAATTAATGATATTGTTTTAAAAACACGGATACGCATTACGATAATAATATATAAAATATGATGATGCGAACCTATATATCTATACAGTATAATATTATCTACCAACACGTTAAATGTCGAGAAAAAATAAACAATCTATTATCGGGTACCTACATAATATGAAACTTTGTATAAAAGCCGCTATATAACGTTGCACACGATAATATAACATAACGACTATGTGCAGGTCGTTTATATATATATATATATATATATATACCTATTCATATATACACTTATTATATAGGCATGCCCCGGGGGCCAATCGCAGTGTATTTTTTTCATAAATCATATTCCATTCTTTAAATATATAATCCATCACGGGTGTGTATAACAAGGTGCTAAAATCAATTAAATTATCATTTATGAAAAATATACACAACTATTCTATACGTCCAATATATAATATATACGCATATATATAATATACCTACCTACCTGTACGAAATAACAATAATACCGCGATACATAATTTGTGTGTATATTTACTATTCGCTAATTACAACGGATATTATATTGCCACTTAAGGTCGACGTAAATTGTATTTACAATAAATATTTCAAACACTTTTTAATTAGTCGGCTATATGTAAAACACGTGAACCGGTTTCGACAAAATATGCATATTATATATTATATACGAACAACTTATATATTGTGTCTTTATGATTTTGGTAAATAAATGGGTATTAGGAACATTTATGTAATGTACATATATATATATATAATATTTTATTATATTATAATATTAGAGCAAGGATATAAATGTTTGAGAAGTATTAAATATATTAAACAACGTCAATAAAATCTCAATGCCTTCTCGATAGATTATTAAATCAAAATATATTATATTATTCCTGAAAAAAAAAACCCATTTGGATTCTACCCTTGGGACATTTTTAAATTGCAAAACGAAAAAGTATTGGTATAGTGCAATTTCCGACGCAGACAGAACGACTTTTACAATAAGTGTTTACACTAAATTATTATGGCCAGCGGTTTAACTCTGCAGTACTGTGTGTAATATATACTAATATGTATATATGTGTATGTAAAAACGAATATATGATTATTGTTTTTCGGTTCGATTAACTGGCGATTTCGTATTCTTTCCGCGCACGGATGAAATTTAATGTTAACGGAAACGCTTTTGGAAAAAGCCCCGGAAGGCGACGCCGATACGTTAGGAAACCGTCGCGAAAAAAATTCTCCCCCCGGTCATGTATATATACTATTACGGTATATACTGTTTATACTTATGTATGTATACACCGCGGGAAGAGCTGCGAAACGAAACAGACCAACTGCAGTAATATATATATATATGTATAAATATACCGCGGGTTGATTCTTTTGACGTATAAGACACTCCTCATTAATCGTTATTATATTTCATAAGCAATTAACGTTTTTTGAAAAATATTTTTTTACATAATTTTAACGTTACCTAGTTAAAAAAAATTACATTTTTCGCGACCCACGTAAGCATTGTAGAAAGACAAAAAAAAGCTTAAATTGCTATTATTATTTTGAAAAGAAGCGACTTATTACGACCCAATTTTAAAGTTTACGCGACCCAAAAATGGGTCGCGACCCACCGGTTGAAGACCACTGCAGTAGAGGATATACGGACATTGGAGCAAAACTCCTGGGAGCAGGGGAGTGCACTTACCCCCCCCCCCCCACAACCAAAAAATACTTTGGTGATATATCTGGTGTATATACGATTAATATTGCAAAACATGTAATAAATTTGTACGATTATAACACTTATAAAGCAGCTCATAATATGTATAATGATTCATAGCGTGGTGGCGATGGGATGGGTGCCGGCCGCGGGTAAATTGCCGGTGTCGTCTTCTCCCGTAAAAAAAAAAAATGAACAGCTCCTGCACTGCGCAGGATACTCAGAAGTGTTATCGTGATATATATATTTGTATAAAATGCATACAATACAATACAAACGGTCCGCGCCCACTGTATAGGCGTGACTGCCGCCGCCGATATCGTCCCGCGGATTGTACCGGAGGCCGAAATGCAGTCTGGTGCCGATATGCGGACCGGCTGCACCGCGGTGCATGCTGCAGTCGGGGCGTCATCTCGCATCGTATCGTAATAATAATAATAATAATAATAATAATAATATATTATCATGTATAAAGTCGCCGCCGAGTGCCGAGTGCGGAAAAACGAAACTGCACATAATGGCGTATACGGCGGAAGTAGGTAGGTCTTATATTATTTTGAACGCGCGCGCGCCTATATATTATTATGATTATCGTTGTACGCATTATCGCGCGCGCATTGTGTTTCGCCTATTGTGCCTGCAGCTCGACAGCAGTCGTTGCAAATAGTCGTATACATATTATAAATATATAATATTTTATTTTATATATATACGTTATAATAATAACAATATTATGCAAACACGCGTGACCATTGCAGTATATACTATAATAGCAGCATTATTGTAGTGTTGTCCGCTCGACGACGGCGCGGCGCGCGATAACGATCGTCTCGGGCGACCCGCCAAAAATCGCGAGCGAAATCTCTCTCCTATTATTATTATATGATCGCGCGGTTTTTAAATTTGACCGGCGCTACACGACAACAAAAGTATAAATAAAAATAATATTTTATTATCGTCGTGGCGAGCGCGTGCGGGAATTATACTGTTTTCGTTTTCTTTCCCCGACGACGATTTGATATATTGACGTCGCGGCCGTCCTATACAACAACACTGCTGCGGCAACGGTATATAATAATAATATTATTATTATTATTATTATTATTATTGTGATGGTGTCTTCTCCGGTCTTGGCAACGAGTCAAGCCGCGCGCGCGGTCCGTCCGTCGTCTCGAAAATCGCGTCTCGCGGCGCCCCGAGGTCCCGCGTCGCCGAAAGTAAAAGTCGATGGCGATATCAAATAATAATAATAATAATAATAATAAATAATAATATTGTAACACATATTTTATTATTAATAATATTATTCTAAACGGGCACTAGGTATTACATGTGTCCCCCACCCCTTCTAGCCACCTCCACCGCGGCCGCCGCCGCCGGAGGAGAAGGATTGGTCGCGAATACCCACCGGGCCCGAGTGGGGTACCAATGAATGACGGCGGCGGCTGTCCGTCCGTTATTACACAGCCGGTTCGCCGATTGCTATTGCCGTCGCGTGTTCGGCGGCTCTCCGTCGTCGTCGCGGTTCGCGGTTCGTGTCGACTTCGCGGTTTTCGCGGCGAAAAAATCGTCGACGTACCTATATAGTATTATATAGGTACGACACTGCGGGCGTGATGACAATAATATAATATATCGAATTATTATGATAATAAGCCGCGAATCCGGTCTACTATAGAGTCCTAATCAGATTTCCATAATTTTGTAATAAAAAATTTTGCGCAATTACCGCAGCTATTTATTGATAGGAAAGACGCGACCACACATGGGTTTACCGCGCTGGGTGACTCACCAAACACGTTCGCCAACTCCCCACCTTTCGATCCTTCTATAATTTTTTTTTATTAAAATTCTATTTTTTTAGAAATTTCAAATAGGTATCCCCACTTAGAAGACCATATATTTTCAGATAGGTATTATATTATTTATTTTTGTAACATTTATACAAAGAATGTCCTTTGAGCGACAATAATAATAAACACATTTTTTCAAACGAGAACTTCGCATATTTTATCCTTACTGTGAATTCGAATTATTGAGCAAGTGTTATTTCTTTTGAAAATATTGGTTCATATAAATCAAAATTCGAACGACACATATTTTTGAATTATTTTTCCTTGTGTAGGTAGGTAATAATACCTATACTAAGGATAATAATAATATTGTATATAATATAAATCGTTATAATAGGTATCTAATGATCTTACATCAAATATAAAATGGATGCAATATTCTTACAAACATATATATAATACTAATATACTATAATATATAGGTACCCGCTTAATTACTATATAATTTTCAAATCATCACAGCCCCTATATATATAAATAAACTGTAAGCCCATATTATCGTGCACTGTATAATATATTATCCTTATTAGTATACATAAAATACTTATCAGATTAATATATAGTTTAGAAACTTAACTCGTTCGAAATTCGATTTATAGGTACAGTACATATTATAGACTACACCTGCGTGTATACCTTCATTAAAGAATTCCGTATTAAATGTCTATACAGAATTTTAATAAATTATACTTATTGAAGTAAAAAATGGGAGTGAGCATGATTGATGATGATTCATCAATCATCATAAAAGAAATTTTATACTGACTGCAAATGTCATTGACTTTCACGGTTCTTATCCATATTTAAAAAAAAAAACAAAAAAAAAAGTGTTATCATTTTTATAGGCCTTAGGGCAGAGGTTCCCAACCTATGGTCCGCGGACCACCAGTGGTCCATGAGACATCGTGTGGTGGTCCGCGAGCCATACCTACAAAATTTAAAAATATTTTATTATTCCTTTGGTGCTTGATACAAATATTATGTAGGTACCGACAATCATGATCATCGATTGCCAACTATACGAAATTTCATTGTATTTTATTCATTCTTAATCTAAATTTTAATATGTGTGAAAATATTGATTCATGTTTATGACAAAAAAATAAAGTCTAAAAATGATGGTGGTCCGTGACGTATTGAAAGTTCTCTAAGTGGTCCGTAGTGTCAAAAAGTTTGGGAACCACTGTCTTAGGGTATATGTACCTATTATATGGTTTGATTTTTTAAGTTCAAACGTATATATGTTACAAAAAAAAAAAATCGATAGTAGAAGATACTGATACAACGATGCGATTGATATACAGTACAGCGAGTCATGAGTACCTAAATATTATAATATATCCCTAATATCTGTATATTATCCTAATAATATTTATATCTGCAGTTTAGCAAAAATTGACCAAGTTTATCTTAAGAATTTACATAACATGTATATAATAGATCTAGTCTAAGCATAAACCACGTGCGACGCAACTTCGATACAGACGTATAATATAAACTATAATAACTAATAGGTACCTATATATATACTGCTGCAGCAATCGTTTATATTAGGTGTGTAACCAGAGGTTTTCGGCTTGACTCTGAAATTAGTGAATAACACCTATAATGTCCTATATGCTATAATAATATTTGAATAATTTTATATAATTTCTTGTATATTTTTCTTTCTCAACACTATACAATGATACGAGTTTAGAAAAATGAATCCGTTTCAGTTCTATAGGTATACGCCTCTATCTATAAAAGTCGTATATCTATATTCGTGGGCACAACTATATAGAATTTAATAGTTGTAGGGGCTATAGAGGCCTAGAAAAGAAAAGTTCAAAATATCCCGCGGGGTGCAAAGCCCCCGTCACGAGCATATAGGTATATATTATATATGCAAATGTTATAAAATATCATTATCGATATAGGTAATCTTTATTGGATAATTATTGTCTTTCTATATTTAGTTTAGCCAGTTCACGCCGAATCTGTTTCGACTCGCATATAGTCGACCTAGTGTATGTTTTGATTCTCCTTATATACATCAACTAGTTCAAGGTTAAAGGTACATCCACAATGTTATTATAATATTATAAATACAGGAGTGGCGATATTATAATATATGATTAAACGTTTTATACGTTGAACATATGCATTTGAACCCATCGTATGATATAGTTTTGTTTTACGCGATGATTTGGATTTTAACCTGCAGAAGGGCTAAAAAGATGTCTACGAGGGGGCTAAGCCTCGAGTAAGCCAACGCGTCTTTACTTGATTTACCGCAGCCGCCGCTGCCGCTATATATATTCCGGTCATCGAGAAATAAACATATATACCTAATATTCCCACCATGCGTGTGCCCGTATATATATATAATATTATAATAATATATATGAACATCACTATACAGGGTGTCCCAGGTCTATTTGACTAATGTAATGCAATAACTTTTTTTCTATTCAATATTTTTAAGTTTTTTTTTTTGTAATGATTTGTAGAGCTCTGCGCTATAATTTGTAGATACCTATATCTTATATTTTAATTTTTTTTTTACAACAAAAATAAATTATTTAAACTTTTTATTTAATATTTTTCTAATAATCCAAGATAGCTATTTCATAAATAAGTATTTAAAAACCATTTTGGCGTTAAAAACTTTTAATTTGGTTAAGTCGTTAATTTTTAAACAATTTTCAAAGTGTGTTAAAATTCAAAATTATTTCTTACTAATAAAATTACTGTTACTGCTGTAAAAGTTATTGCATTAGTCAAATAGACCTGGGACACCCTGTATATATATATCGATGACTTTTCGGCAGTGTGTGCGTGTGATCCGATGTGTATATTATACGATATTGACAAGCGTTATCGACATGTGTGCGTGTATTCGTTATATATGTTTGAATACACCTACACCGCGATATACATATATGCAACTGGGCCGGTCCGTTATTACTGTATATACGTTATATAATACATACACAATATATACAACTGTAGTTAAACTATATAATATAATATATCCTATACATATCATGTAGGTATAATAAATCATTTTTTTTTTGTTTTTTACCTCGTTTAGAAAAAACGGGAAAATATATAGATTATATTAATATTAGGTAATATTAGGTATACCTCTATATACCTACTTACAAACATATTATATATATACGAGTCTGAGTACATGCGCTATATAAATATCACTCAGCAGTCAGCATATCATTAATATTATATATATCCCCGATCCCGTTTTTGTACATAATACATATACCTACGTTATATATATAGCCGGTAGGTAGGTAGGTAGGTACATGACGTTATAATATTTTTTTTTTTCTACCGTTTTTGGACACCGGGCCCGAAGTGTTGAATAAACGATACGCGCGGATGGCATCAGGCTTATATAATACGATTATATTATACACAGTAATATATATCATTATATAGACAGTGCGCCTATACCTAACTTATATCATATTATTCTGTTTTTACACATTTACAGAATTCGAGTCACGTATACGATAATGATAATAATAATAACAGTACGACATCGGTCAAAAAGAAAAAAAACACAAGGAAAATGAGGAAAAAATTAGTAGGTAGTTTTTTATTATAATTTTCGAATAGATCCACGGCTGATAACAGCGTGCGGTCCGACATGACGGCCAACACAATATTATTCAAAGGCAGCCGCGCGTTTGCCGAATGAGCTGGTTATATTGTATAGGTATGTATATTATAGGTACCAGCTACTTATGAAATGAGGTTATTAAACTTAACACATGCGAAAATAACAGAAAACCAGTTTCGAGTCGTCTGGGAAATGATTTTTATTTCGCTTTAATATGTGTATATCATTTATATATATTATGACTCTTTGGATTTATGACGTCGACGGTATATGTATGTTTTCGTCGATCATTATATTATTATGAACAGACGTTTTAAATTGTACCTAATATAACGATCAAAACGGTTTCAAAAATTTACTATATATACATCTATATCTATTGCTGTATGCAAAAACCCCTTTTTTTCTCGAACGTTTAGTAACATGATTTACAAGTATATTATGTTGTATATATTCTAACATTTTAATTATACGAACCGCATAAACATTTTGACTTTCACTATGCCTGGGTTTATAAAACTTTGATAAAACGAACCTTTAACAAAATAATATCTTGATTACATTTCCATATAACGGATTGACTGCCGACGATAATTATTGAGCTGCAGATATATAAGAACCTCAAATAGGTACCTATCGACATTCATATTTTTACTATTGCCGAACAATAAAGTTCGGCCTTTAGATTTCGAGAAAATAAAATTTCAGATAGGTACATGATATGATTTACGACGGAAATTTGACTGAAAGGTGAGATTTATTTTTAAACTTGTACATATAATGCAGGCAGCAGCATAGAATCGTATTACTTATTATAAATACCATTGATTATGCAAATTCGTTTCGATTAATAAATTTGATAAGCGTGTTATGTTATTTCGTCAACGTCCTAGCCGATAATTTCGTCTGTATAGGATATATTGGATAAATTCAAGGTTCGTCCAGTCCTCTATATGGAGTGAGGAATTATTTTTATGTCAGTTTGAGTGCCGCTCGTAAATACGTGTATATATACGCATTTAGAACACTTCCTCGTATATAATTAATAATTATTGTATTCAATTCGAATACGCGGCAAATCATAACGTAACTTTCAATTTTATTTAACTGACCTACCTATAGTTATATAAATAACCACTACTGCTGACTATATATATTAGTATTCTTTTATTTACTATCGTTATCCGTGTATTTTTTTCGTATTTATTAAAAAACGACAAGGCATCAAACAAGCGCGAAATATTATTTTTTTGTTTAAAATATGTAAGTAGAGTTAGCATATATTATATTGGATTTGAAAAATTAATATAATATTATTTCGATTAAATAAAATTATATTTTTATGGTTGAAATTTAGAGCTGTAGTTATAGTAACAAAAAAAAGGATTTGCGCATATTTTCAGTGGTGCCCAAAAGCTCAAAACGCATGATTTTTTACATATATATTAATTGAATCAAAATTGATTTGCGCTTTTGGGCCCCGTAAAGGTACAAAAACGAAAAACTCAATTTTATTATCTGATATAATTTAAATGCCTGTTATGTACTTAATTGATAACCATAACTTTCAAATTTGATTTTAACGCAGATACTCAATTCATTATAATATTATAAATTTGATTTTAAAATGTATTCAATAGGAGTTAACGACAATACATATATATATATAATATATGTGGCGTATAAACATGTACACTGTAAACTAGTTTTATTATTGGTGTTAATTATTCTATTTTATAATAAAATACATTTTAAAATAAGCAACAGTTTTTTAAAACTAATATATTTTAATGATTCTATAAAATTCATAAACACTATATGTTAAATTCTATAAAATACCATTGCTTACACAACAAATATCGTCGAAAATATATATATTAATAAACTTCATTTAAAACTTAATCTTTATTTATTATTATTATTATTCTGAAAAATTGTTTAAGTTTTTAACTCAGATCATTAAATATTTCTATAGGCAACAGTTTATATTACGCGCATTTGGGTTGTTAAAAAGGTAATTTCATTTTTGAGCTTTTAGATATATTTTGTTGGGTGACATCTATATTTTTGTATACATTTTTTATGTTCAATATAAGCATCAGAAAATATCCAAATTCCGAATTCATTAATACTTTTTCGTTACCGCAAAATGTCGTTACGGTCACATAAAACCAAAAAATTCTCGAATAAAAATGTATAGTATAACAATTAATTTAGGTATGTACCAAAATAATTTTGACCTGACCTAACCTTGTACTGTAAATATGATACTGCTGTAGTAAACTTTGCAAGTCTTAAGCTTTTAGAATACTAAATTATTAAAAATAAATCTCTGTAAGGAACTGCTCAGTTTTTTTCTCTATCGGTAGATAATAGCAGTATATTTTGTAGTATAGTATAATTTTCTCAAAAATAATACTGTTCTAATATTGTATATTATTTTACTAATTTTTGTGATTGTTTCCGGCGTTTTCGTTTCGATGACACTTATTAATGTTTAAACTATTATTATTATTATTATTATTCACATATTACTGAAACCTGGTGAATTCCAACTATTTTTTATCCTGAATGTTCAATTGAATAAATTGATGAATTAGCTTATTTTTTCTTAATAAATAATATACAAGTGCAATATTATACCGAGAAAAAATCTTTTAACGAAACACGTCAGCATTTTTCAGTTGTTTGTGTTTTAAATCTAACGGTGCGTGTACGCTGTATATATATATTGTACGAAAGCAAGACTTAGTATAATAGACGGCGATTGTGGATAAATATACGGCGATGCTTATCCAGTAAAGAATTTTGCCATATTTTACTGGGCCCCGTTTCGTTTCCGACATCATAACAATGATAATTGATGCTCTCGCTATATATTTTGTCGGTTTTTTTTCCGAGAAGAGACCTTTCATACAAATCACAAATGACCATACCTGCCGATTTTACTGCGCAAACACGTACACGGGCGTCCTATTATTGAAAATACAATGCGTCAACCCCGGCAATGGTCGGACGGGGAAAACGATCTGGCACGACTGTGCAGCACTGCACCCTAATGATTCATTTTAAAAACGGAATATTATCGAAAACAAAATATATTATAAAAATACGTTTTAGTATCGACAAAAAATGTCTCCGAATTTCGTTTATTTTTTGTATTTATCGTGTGATATTCAAAATAAAATATAGCAAACGCACGTGTAATTTTTCTGGTTAAAAAATAAATATAATTTGTCTAAAAAAATTAAAAACGATTTCGATATCGACCAAGTAGGCTATTTTTTTTTTTCTAATAATTTTAATCCGTCATCGTAAAATATATGAATTGCTTGAATTTAAGTATACTTTTAGCGGTCAACTTACGTTTAAATGTTCGTCATCGCGGTCCGCGAAAAACTGCAATCACACTCGTCCGAAACAATTAAATAATAATAATAATAATAACAACATTAAAACGTAAAAATTAATTAAATCATTATAATTGTAAGCGTGTACGAAACGCAGAAAGGTTAGGTGTAAAAAAAAAAAAAAACTTGTACAATAAAATATAATATATTATATTATTATAAAGAATAATAAAATAAAAATAAGATAAAATAAAATAAAATAGAAAAAACACTTCGAAAACACAAATACGTCGTCGTATTTTTTTTTAACGGACGCGCACTGCTTCGGGAAAACGTCGGGGAATATACTAAACGAATTAGACAAAATAATAAAATATCGAATTATATATTATTATACTATATCCGAGACGCGAGCGAGGCGCGGAGAGAGATATTATATTATAATACGACTACGGATTCGCACTGGATTTTTGAACTGCGGCGCGTGAAGCCAGAATGAGCGTGCGGCAGGATCCCGGCGCCGAGTGCCCGGCTACCCGGTCGACACCCCACCAAACAACACCAAACACCCGACGACTACGATGCATACACGTGACGATTTCTAATAAAAATTCGTTGTTTTTTTTTTTCTCCACACAACATTTTACATTTTCAGGTGCGCTTTGTGCACACACACACACACACACACACGCGCGCGCACACGGTGCCGATACGCTCGCGTTGCTCGGTCGTCGTCGGACAGACTGCAGCTATCGATAATATTATAATATGTTATTATAATATCGCGATCGTATTAATTCGTCGTCGTTAATTCGATTCACGACGCGAAAACGAATAATAAACGAAAAACTATAATATAATATAATAAGATACATTTTTTAATTATGTAAAAAACGTTTGTATTAAACTCTGTACGATATATTTCAGAAATAACAGTGTTTTTTTTTTTTCAACATTGTCTGTATGCAACGGTCTAGTATTGTGGAGGCTTTAATAAAAAAATAAATATATTATATCTTTTATTAATTGTCATGCCTATTATTCCCAGCTCGGCTGCTGATTAATATTGTTCACGACAACCATCGTCGTTCTCACACTATATAACTAGCTGGTACCTAAATAAAAAATTACTATTTTTATAATATTAATACATGTATATATATAGGTTAATATCGTGTTCGTGTTTTACACAATATTATATTATAAAGTGCGTATTACGTGAGTCCATTATATTATATAGGAATAGGTGCGCAGTGACCGGTACGTTAAACGTTCGTTTACATTTATTCTTAGATTTAACGATTCAATTATTTTTAAATGTTCTACTATAATACTGCGGTGTATATTATGCCTAAAATTTAATTGTTTTAAACGACAATAATATTATATATTTTGTAGTGCACCGCGCGTCTTTGAGGTAAAATCGACGAAATTGCATTCGGCTCTGCAATATTCTGTATTATATGTATTTTACAAATCAAAGTGCTTTTTAATCGATTTTTATAAATAATTATATTATATAATATGCACATAATGAGTTGTGCGACGAACGCGGTTTTCGAGTAAAAACATTGTTCACCTAATATTATATAAGGTAGGTATACATAATAGTTATTAGGTACGTAGGTACCTATATTTATTACTATACAGATGTACTGCAACAGGTATTGTTTTATATTGGAGTTCATCGATTAGACGAAATTACAATAAAGTCGTTACACCAAAATATATTGTTGTGCAACACGATTATAATAGTAGTATATAGGCATAATATATTAAACTGCAGCGCAGTAATGCAGTCGGAAATTCGAGATCAAATAATATAGGTAAATAATAAAGGAACACACACGACTGCGGTGCCTTTGTCTGTGTGCACATTGGAAAAACGTCTGGGATCCAGATCCTTAAAAATAATACACTGCGTACAGGTACGTCTGGACGTCAAGGATACATAGAAAGTAGCCGTGTATTATGGGTACTTAAGGCATTTTACGAGATCGACGATTGACGAATGTAGGTACCGTATACAATTCCGATTTTACCGGATAAATTCGGGTCGTGAATAGTGCAACCACATGTTGCAATATTATATAAGACGTATAGGTACGAAAAATCGTATACCTTCGCTACAACGAATCACTAAAATTGTTTTGAATTATATTATATTATGCTTAACACGTGCGAAAGACATCACCACGCTGATTTAAAAACATATTATATATTATAATCGACTATAATACATTAGGTACCTACTATTACAATTACAAACAAAATCGTTTAACGTGATCATCGTAATTTATTATTACATGTATTGGGTAAGTAAAGTTATCGTCTTACAGAATTGTTCGACTGATAATAATATTATCATATTATATTATTAAAGAAAATCCGTTTATAGTCGTCGCCGTCCCGATTAACAATATTATATACATACCTATCGGATAAATCAATACATAAGGTACATTATAAATATTGCCATCGATATATTATAGATAATGATATATACGTATAATATATGTATATATTGGTGTAAAACAATTTTATAAATAAGACACACGCCCACGTGTTCGCATATTATTATATGCGTAGGCGTTGTATAGGTTACATTTCAATTCGCAGACACCAAAATATATAATTTTTTTTTTTTTTTAATTAGAAAAAACATTTTAGCGAATACATTCCTACAAATTGTTTTTACTTATTTGAATATCAACCAGTTCGTAAGTCTTCTTTTAAACCAGTTTGTGTTACCCCGCTAGAATATTTACATTTTTTGCGTTATTTAATAATTATTGCCATTTTGACCTTCCGATATATATACAGTGATGCGATTCTACCGGAGCCACTTGTCACAGGCACTGTTCCTCGTTAATGACAAGCAACATCATGTGCTTATTTAATAATAATGTTAAAACACGTGTACCTAACAGTGATTGGGAAAACACATATATATATATATATACACCCGTTACCTAATCTTACCTAACCTACCTAACTATATACCGATACATTTTCTAAAATATACTACCTATATTATGTTACCAAAAACTATTGAACAGAAATACGAATACCGAAACAATTAGATACTACAGAAATAATAAAAATTGGAAAATATAATTAAGTAGATACTACTGAATCTAATAAAAAAAATCCCCGGAATAAAAATTTAAAAATGTATTATATCTTAGTCAATTAATTTGTTATAAAAAAAATTTAACCAGTTGGCTTGCAAATAATATAAAAAAAATTATAAAATTAAAATTAAAAAAATAAATCTTTAATTCCATAACATTCCAAAATTGCACTGATAATATAATTGTAGAAAAGTTTATTTTTGGTTTCCAGCATCTATAATATAATTAACTTTCATTTTTTATAAACACTAATTTCTATATAGTGGAAATATATGTTTTTATTTTGACTATTATATATTTTTATTATAATAACATGATAAAAAAAATGTTTTTTAGGTGTATTCTATCATAATAAATACTTTATATTAAATTCGAAAAGGTATTACGGTTAATATTACGGTTTAGTATATCATGTTATATATTTTATTCATATTAAGTTATAAATAATTAAGACGGCCGCGGCTATCGCATAGTATATACTCGTATAGGATCTCACAATATTTTTACATTATAAATATTATATAAGTAGGTACTAAAAAAAGATCTTGTAACTATATTTTTCGACTTATAAACGAATAATATAATATTCGTAAGCAGGAAGCTGAATTTATTTATAGTTCAAGTTTAAGTATACGAATTTTAAATCATAATCTATTAAAAAATTGTTAATTTAATGATAAAATTATGATTAAATTCGAATAATAAAAACAGTAGGTAAATGGCTGAAACTTTTTCACAAACTAATATCATTTTTACCTATCACATAATTATATCTTTATATTTATCTATTTATTAATATACTAATTAGAACAGTAAATATAGATAGCAAATTATTATCATTTAAGGGGCTCTGTTTTATAAACAACATTCACAATTATTATTTTGAATAAAATAATAATATATTATAGCCGCATACAACTTCACATTTTTTAACGAACTGCTATTTTATTAAATGATTTTACTTTTACTTCCTTCATACACTTGATGAGAATCACTGATGCTGTAGGTACCTACCTGGTATAATATTTGTATAATACATACCTACTATTGCATGATAACATCACTGATGGTTTGTGATTCATGTTACTCGTGTCACTTTTACAACATAATAATATTAGGTAAATTATATATACTTCCTGTAGGTTGGTACACGCTTTAAAATGAATGTCGAGAATCTCGTAAAAACCTAAAAACGAAATAATGCCTAATAATTTTTATTTCAAAAAGAATTTATTGTTTAGCGATTTCTAAGTTTCCATTTTTATTTTTTTATTTATTAATATCGATCAACGAGTCTGATCCTATTTGAAGACACAATATATAGTAATACATAATTTAACAGCTACACTTCGTAAATTATAATTATCGTGTTCGTATTTTTTCACAGATATCGACAATTTAATAATGTCATTACAAGTTTATTGTTGTCTAAACCTCATTATATATATACTGCAGGCATTTAAACGCTAAAAGTGCAGTCAACTGTCGTATTTAATCATACTCAATATTATGCAATATGCTAACGTTGGAAATGACATTCAGGATAAATTATACGAGCTCGCAGGAAACAATAAAAATATTACACTTGGCGCGTCCTTCATACAATATACTCAATGTGTATGAGTTATTTTTTGAACTTGTGCTACAGCAATATAGACATCGTGTTATAATAAAAAAAAGTCTAAATCATTTTTCCGTTATTTTATAATGTCGTGTCATTACTATTATTAGTTATTATTTTATTAATATAATTGATATACATATATTATACCACTTGGATTAAGAAAATCCTCGCCCAGACCAGAGAAAAACGACGTCGGCGACAAAACGTTTCCGGCACAGTCGCCAACTGAATATTTAAAAACACGTCGTCGGTCCGTCCAGCCGGCGTTTTAATATAGTCGACGAAAATATAATATTGTGATGACGTTGCGATCTCCTCTGCTGTTGCTATATATACGATAATAATATGCAACAAAGTGTAACAATGCTGCAAATGCAATCTGCAACTTGCAAGGTATACCGTATATACCAGCCATCGATGATTAGAACAATTATTTTTCTCGAACTCTTCAATCTTAACCGTTGATAATAGTATAATAAATGTGTAATTTTGTTAAAATTTGTGTTGCGATAACTATAGCCATTCAATAATTTGTACACATATATATATATGTATATTATATTGTATTAGTTTGAGTTCTGCATATACGTGTGTAAAATATAATATATTCTAAATAAAATTAGAATTCAAATTGTACACAATATTTATTTGGGTACCTACTCAATAGTCAGTGCACTTTAACTGATGGATAGAATTTATATTTTGTACAGCGCACGTCTTACAAACATATACATATGACGCTATAACATTGTTTGTACAAACAATTTTCGACCGTCAAATTATTTTAACTGCAGAAGACATTTAAATGTAAGTATACAAAAATAAATCGAAGAGTGATCATCGATAAAGATAACCAAAACAGATGTCAATCTTATTCTGCTATAATATACCTAGTTATCTATATGGTATTTAATAAAAATATTAAAATTATAGTTTTTCTGTTTCCTATAATAGTGTATATACAATGAAAATATATAATGTAACTGGCAATGTCTTAAATTCCTAAATAGGTACTAATAATTAGACCACCACGTTACAAAATATGAAATCTACATACAAAAACTACTCGAAATTTTAGTACCTACATAATGTAATATTTATATATGTAGTTCAATAAAAAAAAACCGAGTACGTATAATACAGCTCTAATTAAATGCAAATTATAATAATACGGACCAATTATTTAACCTTTATTTAACTTTGTTACAAAAACCATAAATATTTACCGTCTTTTATCATTAAAGTACTGATAATTGTTTAAATAATATTCCTTAATCAATATGATTTCCAATGTTTATTTAATCGTTTATTAATGTAGAAATTATAAAATATATAACATAATATAAAGAAACAAATATCATTTACATTTTTTTTTTTCGAAAATCGTGAAGGCGTATACTTGATACGCGTATATTATGATGTATTCACAAATCACAAGCAGGTGGTCCCGTATTAATTTAAGTGTTCAGAAAGGTTCCAGATTAAGAGCCCGGAGCAATATTTTAATAATGTTATTATCATAATTATTTCACGAGTACCTATAAATAGGGGATCTGTAGAAAAAAAAATACATAATGTTATAATCATATTGACGATAGCCTACTATTAAAGTATCGAATTATTACAATATACTCTTTTGTTGTTTTTTTGACAGTATATATACTATCTATTTAATTAGGGGACAGTAGTTGTATTTCAATTACATTTATGTTAATGATCCGACTATAAGATATTATGTTGAAAGCTGTAACAAAACTAAATGCACATATATTTAACTTATTAAAACCCTATACAGAACGGTCAACAAAAAACACGTCATTTTGGTTTTTAATAATATAATTAATGATTATTGTAAACCGTATTGTAATAAATAAATCAAAGTCCGCATACTTTAAGGTATACTAGGTATGCACATACTAGGTATCAATTATAAGTACAATAGTATACAAATTAGTTTTATCATTATTAATTCATAATAAATTGTGTTAAATTTAATAATGTTTTGTTGGACGAGTGTAGGATCGTATAATAATATATAGGTACTAATTATATATTTTATTATTTACAAAAACATAATTTATTGTTTTAAAAATATTGTTGTTAAAATAAAATATTAATTAAAAACCTTGACAAGGCAATTTGTTTCTATGAGTAAATAATTTTAAAAAAAAATTCATTTAATGTAATTCATATATTTTAATTGTAATTTTGCCTGTCTAAATGTTATCTTTTAAAATATAACACCGCAGTCAGTATATATGCCTATTATGTTTATTATTCCTATACTACCTAGAAACTTATTCTGTAAAAATAAAAACTTAAAACGAGTGCGAATTAAACAAATAAAGCTTTAAAATATAACAATCAAAAATAAAAACGTCATTACAATTTATTTTATTATTGGGTGTTGTATTTTGCTTTGTACCTAATTGTCGATTACAAAAAACAATAATTATAAATAACTGAAGTACGTGGCTATAGAATTATTCACTGTTTTGTATTGTTTTGTAACTATAAATCTATAGTACTTAATTTTTACGTATGTTGAACACAAAACAATTAGAAATAAGAAAGAATAAAAAAACAATCTTGTGGATGTATAATCATTACTGTATTTATATAAACTATTAAAACGTGTCTGAAAATTAAGTAAATATTAAATTGTCAATGTATATTATAAATATCCAGTGGGATATAATATAAGTTATATGTACCTTCCTGTAGGCTGTAGGTACGTATTATATTTTCAACAGACATCTTATTTGTATACCATATATAGGTACTTCTAGCTCAATTCTTAAGTTTTTAATCTAGGCCGTACCCCCCGTTATATTTTAGTCTTTTACCGGAGATTTTAATTCAACATTTTCCAAAACTATTTATTAAAACTTATTACATTTTAGGTTTGGTTTTTGTATTCATATAGGTACAAGTTTACTTTAGACTTTACTTTACTGTTTCCACAGTTAAAAATTAAATAGTTTTCTGTAGTATCACTTTATTTCCATCCATCCATACTTTAATTTCAATTTTATATATTTATAAAATGTTAAGATCAGTATTCATGAAAAATATTTTAATAGTTTTCTGTAAATGTTGACGAGTAGTGTGGAATGGTTCCTTCAATATATTATACTAAGATGATATAATTTTAAAAACCACGAAGATCGACCAATTTTAATTACTATAGGTGCATTCAATACACAATTTTATCAAAAATCAATATTTAATTCTAAATATTAATAAATCAACTCTCACCAATTTATAACTAAAAACGTAAAAAAGTTATAACTTAAATAATTGATAATCAACAACAAATTCAAAATAATAAATAATAAATAGCCTTACAAATTATTTTTAATATACGAAATGTTTAGTTAATAAACATAATTATTAAAGTGGCTTACACGCCTTTTATTTTTTTATTAAAAAAGTATTATAAATAAAATATAATAATAATAAAACTTGATAATCTAATGCCTAAGGCCAATATATATAGGTATATACATATATAGGTATATTATACTTAAGTACAACATACTGTCTTATACTATAAAAATGAATATCTTAAATAAAGAAATCACAATACTTATCCATATCAGTTACTTGGGTAATAAGTATAAATTAACACAATAAAATGAAGTTAGCATAAAATTGAGTTATGTTTTTATTACGTCATGTAAATCGAGAGATCGGTGGCGCTTATTAACATTTAAAACGTAACACCGCATAATCGTGTGCATGCTGCACATGTGGGGCTGAAGATGTCAAGACACAATCTATATCGTAAATCTCAAAATCCCCGTGTCAGCACCTCACCTCCCCTATTTTATAACTATTATATAGCATTCTTTTTGTACATTGTGTTTTGATATTATATGTATCGCATTTACGTAAATATTACATAAAACAATGCCACGTCGAGGAGGAATTAATATTGGTCGACGGACTCGGAATTCACAATATTAGTCGAAAATTAACGCACGTATAAAACAATCATATCTATAGCGAAATGTCAGTACATTACGTCTTAACACAAATATACGTGTTCAACTGCAAAACGATCCATTGGCACTATCATTCTCCGAGCAATTACTCAACATTGGAAACGGGACCATACCGTTGCACGGAGACACGCAATGCATTAAATAGCCAGACAATTTCTGCAACATAGTAGGTCAATACGAAAGATGCTTTGATTGAAAGCATATTTCCAGATTTACAAGCTAATTATATTAATCATGCGTAGCTTCGTGAACTAGCTATAATTTAGCCGCAAAAAATATCGATGTTGACTTCTATTAACTTAAAAATACAGCAGTCATTGCCCGGCAATGAGATATTGTTCAAATCGATCGACACTGTTACCGATCCTGACGAAGCCGTTGACTATCCTGTTGGATTTTTGAATTCGCTGGATTTACCAGGAATGACACCCACATAACTTGTGATTAAAAATTGTTTCACCTATAATTTTGCTTCGGAATTTAAATGCAACTAAGCTATGCAACGGTGCAAGATTAGTCATAAAAAAAATTATGGGCAATGTTTTTGAAGCTACAATCTTGAACGGCAAATTTGAAGGTGAAGTTGTTCTCTTGCCACGAATCCCAATGACCCCTTCAGACTCACCCATTCCATTCAGACGACTGCAATTTCCAATTCGCTTAGCATTTGTCATGACTATTAATAAGTCACAAGGTCAAACAATGTCGATATGTGGGTTGGATCTAGAAAATCCGGTCTTTTCACATAGCCAATTATATGTGGCGTGTTCTCGCGTTGGAAAACCGTCAAGTTTATTCATTTCTACTCCTCGGGAATTAACTAAAAATGTTGTTCATCAACTCGCATTAAGATAAAATTAAACAAACATTATTGATTATAACGAATTGTTTTTAGAAAAATTACATGTCACATATTATGTCACTGAACTCCTCCTAAACGGCTGGACCGATTTGAATGCATTTTTTTGTATGCGTTTAGGTGACGCCCTGGATGGTTTAGATTCACAATTTGGTGAGGTGAGGTCACACAGGGATTTTGAAATTTACGATGGAAATATTTGTTTATAAATGGTTGCTATTGGTAACCATGGTTGCTATGGTATGTATAACCACTGTTTATTTATAGGGTTGTCAATGGTTACATATTTTATAACTATTATAATTAATACTAGGAATATGGCATATACACATTTTCGCAAATAAATTTATAGAAAAAAACAAATCTTTGGTACAGGCCACCATAGCGACGTTTTTCGTGTGCCCAATATTCTGATTTTACTTACTATTAAGCTCCTCGCTGGCTCCTCAATCCACCGCAGTCGGATTGTCTACGTGCGATAATATACTGCTCGCATGTTCTCCGCGATCTAATGCAGTTTATTGCCTGGTGGTTTAGATGCGTATTATATGTATATCACTTGAGGTTAATCTTAACTTAATATTTGGCTTAGGCCACGCCACCGGGTGGGACTAAATGCATTATTGTTGTAACGATATTATACTTAGCCTATAACATTTTAACCGTTATATTATAAACTAAAACATATTATTCATACATAGAGTTGGCATTATTATTTTTTTTAATGGGCAACGAAGTGCACGGGATCATCTAGTAAATTTATCAAAAAAAACAAATCTTTGGCACAGGCCACCATAGCGACGTTTTTCGTGTGCCTAATATTCTGATATCACTTACTTATTTCATCTTTGACGGGTCATCAACGCCGGGTGGGACAACTAGTATTAATATAATACTTGATAACTACTATATAACTTTCCAGAAAATCGCCGAAAAATTAAAAACCTACTCAAGTATCGGTAACGCGATTTTATGCAGGACTCCGACGAGGCAAAAGCACGGTTAAGAGAAACACGTCAGGTACCACGTTAGGGCCTGGTACCTACATGTCCGTGTAAAACGGACCTTATCTATGTACTTTCAACTTTGTAGCCATGGGTTTCATGACGCCATCTAGTGGTAAGATGGAAACTACGTTGCATTATAATGCTATGCGCCCAATACGTGTTGTGATGCAACCTAGCATGCAATGCTTCTGACAACAGTCACATGGCTTTGGTCACCCGATTTCACGCCCGAAAAATTGTATTTAATAATTAATGTAAAAATTATTATTATGCTGGTATGTTTAAATAATTACTACACTACCTACCAGGATAAGCTACTGTGCAGATAATGAACAAAAGCCGTAAAGTTCACACTCCCGAAAAGTCAAAAACACTAAGTCTGTGATTTCTGAAAAAAACATATACTGTAGGTACGTACGATTACGGTTTTGATAATGATTGGTTTTTCAATATGCTGTAATAAATATAATATATGTGAATATTCAGGCTCGGTTTGTTCATATTCGTATTCGCCATCTTAACATAGAACACGGCGTTAAAGAATAAAGATGAATATGTAATAACAACAAATATCATGGGCAGTAGAAGTTTTGGAACGAATTCACTTTAGGTACCTAACCAGCATTATTTTTGAATTTTTTTTATTTTAATCATACGCATTTTAACGAGTTAAGAACTATGGTGCAAAAAAACTCGAGGAAACCATTATTTTGGAAGTTATAGCCTTCCAAAGTTTGCGATTTTACTTTTATACGCATCCGCGCCACACTACTTTACTGCCGCGCAGAGCGCCTACCGGCTCCGGTCGCCAAACTCGAGTTGCCACTTGCCAGCGTTGCCAAAAAATTGAAAATATCCCTCGACTTGTTGTGTAAAACCACCTTGGGTAGGCCTCGGAATCAAACAATGTTGTTGGAGATTTTAACAGACTCGATGGCCAGTCTGTTAAACTAACATAAGTATATTATAGTAATATATAGTGGCTACGATCGCCGAACTCAAGGTCCTCCTCTCGGCATTAATGTAATGGTGGTTCGTATAAACGTAACATCGCAAACTTTGGATTTCTATAACTTCCAAAATAATGGTTTCCGCACCATCGTTTTTAACTCATTGAAATGCGTATGATTCAAAAAAAAAATGCTGGGCGCCTAAAGTGAATTTATGCCGACATTTTAAAATATATTATGGCTTAACTATTTTTACTTAACTCAATTATTTGAGCCTTGGGTATCTACAATACAATAGGGTGGCTAGTAAATATTTTGGGTATAGTTATGTCATATGTGCTTGTCTCCTGCGAGAGTTGTCATAGAACATGGAAGAAAACTGATTGTCATCAGTCTTTATGAATTCCTTTGATTGCTGAAAAATGTTTCAAGCCCCTAGAAATGATATTCATATCATAATGATGATTTCTATTTAAAAATTAAAGATTCAACTATTTGAAATAAATGTAAATCGATTATTATTAAGTCATATATAATATTTGCATTTACATTCATAATAATATTTAGAGTAGTAATATTTACACATAATGGGTCGTAATTGTTTAATATTATGTAACCACGATTTAAGATAATATTGTTATAATATCTTAAACCGTGTATGTAACAACTAACACGAAAGAAGATGTAGTTGTAAAATGTGCAGTTTCTCTTTATTTGTAAGTTGATATTTATTAATAATTCGTTGTTCATTGAGGAATGTAAGCAACATAATATTTTATTTTATAGACTTTTTAAAGATCTTAGTTTAATTACTAATCACAATTGATAAATCAGTAGTAAAACAGTAAGCACTAAGCGGTGAGAGACGAGAGTGAGCGAAGCGATACCTGCAATACACATGCTTCAGTGTTAGGAACAGATAACAAACAAATTATCTGGATAAAGATAACAACACTACATTTTACCTAAGATACAGATAAAAGATAAACCAATCAAATTCATCTAACGAAAAGATAAAAATATTTTATCTAGATAAATAACAGATAATTATACAAATTAAAATTAAAATAACTAATTTAAAAAAATATATATACTAGCATGTGAGTACATGGCTATATAATAAGTTTATTTTCTTCTTAATTTAAAACATGTTGTGTATTATCAAACATTAACTTCAACACAACATAAGAAAGGTAATAACAAACAAATCTAGCTAATTTTCACATAAAAATTTATCTTTTAAATTTATCTAGATGAATTAAATTTTTATCTAAAATAAATACTTAGATAACTTATATTTATTTATCTAGATAAGATAAAAGATTAATTATCCAGATAAGTCCTAACACTCGTGCACCTGCAGCTTGCAGTGAGCACAATAAGCAGCAGCAGCAGCTGCAGTTCTTTACGCGCCAATATTATCACAATAATTATGGCGATGAAATTTAAAAAAATAATTTCGTTCCAAGACATGGGCATCACTGCGACGGCTGTACTTCTCCCGACTGCATCGCCTACCGCAAAATAATATATATAAAGATAATAATATGGATGTTTCCTTCCGTGTTCCATCCAAAAAAGCGTACCGCCTACCTATATATATGTTGTGTTATTTATGAATAAAAAAAACCTTATCAAAAAGCCATCCACGACTATAATCTTTATCAATTTATCGAATATTTATCAGTGGCCTTGTATATAGGACTGTGTATCGGTCGGTGTACGTTATAGTTGTATAATAATACTATTACTATTATTATTGTAAAATAAATTAGTTACTTACTTGCTGCGATTTTTCGGACGTCCGCCGCCGCCGCCGCCGTCACCCCATTTTCTACGCGTTTGCACGGCCTGGGCCAATATCGTTCGCGCGGTACGACGACGACCATGTCGCGTTAGGGCGGGCGAAAGCGGAAGCGTCGGTAGCAGGCGTCTGACCCACTAATTCGGGCCATGTCCGCGGTCTAGGCGGCAGACGACATGAACTGCCATCAGATACTGAGCGGCGCCTGCAACGCTGGCGACCGGTGCTTCGCCGTCGGCAGCGTCGAAGGCGTACCGTTCACCGTGAGTATTCCGCATCCGATGATCGTCCGGCGGCCCACCGTGCTTCGCTCACCGTCTGTCTGTCTGTCTGTGTGTTTAGGCTTATGCGGCTGGATGCAACATCGTCATACTGGCCAGCACGTTCGAGCGGGTGCAGATCATCCCCGGTGCGATACACAACTACATCCGCATCAGTTGTCTGGACTGTTCGACGGACACGGGCAAGATAGCAGCCGCCTACGACAATCAGATCTGTGTCTTTGAGCCCACTCCGCTAGTCTGCAAAAACTCTCCCCATGCAAGTCCATTTTTAGTATCTCTAGACGTCGTCGTCGCTCGTTTGCCCTAGACACACCCGTACACACCTTAGTTATACTTTTCCCGTTTGGCTTTGTATTTAAATAATTCAACCCTCGTGTCATCAATAGAATAATAAATATTAATGTCTCTCTCGTGTTACTGTGTAACTGAGTAATCATTTTTTTGCAATAGGTTAGTTTTAAGTTTTTTTAATTTTATACACGATTATGCTTATATCAGCAGCATACTTGTGTAAACAATTGAAATACTTTTATCTGTCAAAAATACTGAATACGTCAAATAATTGTTAAAATTAATCATATAATACAATAGGTAGTTAACAATAAGTACACATAAATTATAATATAATCGCATACAAAGAATATACGGGATTCAAATGGGGACCAAATCTAAACTTATCTGTCATTGGTTAAATTTTGTATTTGCCATCCACTTACCCTATTTTGTACTAAGATACATACACAGTGAAACATATAAAGCATGTATATACTAACCAGACCTCAAAAGTGACTTAGTGATTGAATCTTCTCGGGAGTACCCTTTTACTGACTTTAAAATTGTTCAAACCTTTGATTACAAGCAACTTGGAAGACTCTATGAACTATACTAACACAAAAAAATATGCTAATAAAATGATGTTCAAAAATCTATTCTAACTAATCTACTAGTGTTACATTTATAAATAAATATGATTTTATTAGTATTTAATTCTTTTGAAATTTGAAATGATTTAGGTAGGTACTTTTATATTATTATAATCTGTAAGCTAAATATTGAATGATACTAACTTATTATAAATCAATATACATAAATAAATTAAATATATTATGAGATTTTATTAAACCAAGTACAAATTTAATCCTTTAAAACATAAGTTGAAAATATATTAAAAGATCTATGAACCTGAGTATGACATTTTCTCATAGCTGTATTTACAGTTCATTACAAATATTCATGCATTCCTATTGATACAATGCATAATATTTGTATCTTATAATACCTCATTTAGTTGCATAATATATTGTATGGTGCTTTTAATGAATTGTGTTATTTGTATTTATGACACAATTATTAAATAACAATAATACTGTTAAGCCACTTTACAACTGATTATTGATAGTTAAATAGTTAATCCACTTGAAATGTTGTTTATCTTTATGTTGTACCATAGATACAATAAATAATTTCTTAGGGTATGAAATAGTTAACTTTAATTTTTAAAATATTAGTAAACCATCTTAGTCAACGTTTGCGTATTACATACCCAATAATCCAAATATGTTTAATAATTTTGAAGTCATTATATTAGTTGAGTAATTTAAGAAAAATATTATTTTTTTTAAATTTTTTTAAAAAATGTGTGTACCTAATAAAGCTCTTTTTTTGATATTTATTACCTAAATATTTAACTTATTTGATTGTTCTTTTTAATTTCAGCAATTGGATTATAAATGGGTGGAGACCGCTAGCTGGAGAACAGCTTGTCGTATTAGCTGTTTGTCATGGAATTTGGAAGGCACTAGGTTGCTTACGGGGGGTACTGTTTTACAACTATGGCATCAACAATTACCTGATGAGGCTTTAGAAGAAAATACTGGTAAATATAATTAATGTAATTTTTATAATTAGTGACTTATTATAATATTATATTTATATAGCAATATTGTTATAATATTATATATTAATATTTATATACTTATATATAAATTAAAGTAAATGTATTATAGTAATTTATTTTGTATACATAAAAACTATCAAAATGTACATAAAGAACTTAAAAACACCAATTAAATTTTAAATTAATTATCTACTAACCCAAGTTAAAAACCAAAATGTCTGTGTAATTAGTAATTCTTTGATATTATTCTGATATTATAGATTGCTTAATACATAACATACATAAATTATATATTTAATACTAGACAATCTTTGTTTTATATTAGGCAGGTATCTATTATTATTTATCATATTCTAATGTGATTATTTTATTGTAGAAAAATTCTGTTTAAATATAGGTAGATACGGTATAATACATTTTTGTAGATACCATATTACCCTGTCTATTAAATCTTGAGATTTTGAAATAATTAAGATAAACATTTGATTAAATATTTATAAAAAACTAAATTTGATCTACTTTTTAAATCTTGATACAATATTTATGTTTTGTATAGGAATGACCAGTGATGGAGTAACATTTGAGATTGGTGAAGAAGCGATACCGATGTCAATAACAACATCCTTTAACTGTGAAGTCCGTGGATGGGAATGTGTTTGGCAAAAAGAAACTGCTTCTCCAGTAGTACACATTGCATTTTCACCAGATGGAACATTATTTGCTACTGCTGGTAAAGATGACAGACTAGTCAAAATTTGGTTTGAAAATAAACAATGTGAGTATGAAAAGAGTATAAATCACAGTTGTTGAAAAGCTATATATTATAGAAAATAATTATGTGCAAACATAATACATAGAAAGTAGATAATATATAATGCATACTTCATAGGTGGAACCAAAATTGTTATTCTTTGTATGTAATTTAAAAAAATATCTTCTAAATGGTCTTTGAGCAAGATTTGGCACTGTATTAACATTCATATGAAATCAGAAACTTAAAACTTAAAAAATTATATTTCAATTTACCCTGTAGTGTTGTTTGAATTACTGATACAAGTAGTCTTATTAATATTTGTTCAAAACAATATGTTTATAATAATAAAAAACATTTATTTTACTTTAAAATAAAATTAGGTTTTACTCATTGCTAATATTTATTAATAATTAATATAGTACTTTTTCCATCAAAAAGCGTTGATCAGAATTATTCAATGAGTGCTATTTCCAATTTTGGTGAACCAAATTACGGTTTTGTGTACATAGCTCATCCTCGAGCTGTAACACAACTATCATGGAGAAAAACTAGCAAATACATGCCAAAGTAATTTGTTTTACACTACTTGTTTGATAATATTGTAATTAAAAAAAACTTTTTTTTAGGGGATCTGTATCAAATATGCTAGTAACATCATGTCGAGATAATATTTGTCGATTATGGTCCGAAACTGTTTTACCAGATGATGGTTTAGTTAATATGAGCCATTTTGATCCATTAGCTGCTCATAATCCACGATTTCGAACACATAGACATAAGCATAGACTTCTTCAACGTCTCAAACATATGAAGTAATTAATTAGAATACTTGTACAGTAAACAACCTAATATGCTTTAACTTTGTTTTTCAATTTTTTTTTAGAGCTTGTTTTCATATACGAAGACATGCTAAACATCAAGGAGATCTTGGAACTGGTATGGCTGGAAGTACAAGTTCTACAATACCAACATTACCATCTACATTCAGTGTCCATGATTTTCATAGTTACGGTTTTCACGGTACTGGAATTATTCCTGGACTTCATTTTCATTTGGCTGCTAGCATAAATGCTGAAACTGGTAATTTTAATCATTTTTAACTTTAAAAAATGTATGTTAAATATAAGCAATATATTTATATTATATTTACTTTTTTTCTTTAGACATTCCATTAGTGCCTAGTTTATCAAGCACTGACCCTGAAAGAGAACCAAATTTTGTTCTTCATTGGCTCAACAATAAAGAAATGCATTTTTCACTCCAGGCGGAAGCAATACTTAATGTATATTAATTCATAATTTATAAGTAGGGTTCGGGACTTCTTGCATTTGCATGTTTTTTTGTAGTTGTTGTAGATTATCATAGGTAAGTTATAAATTTGTCTTATAAAATGGTGACATTGAGTACAAAGTTTAAATTTGTATATTTTTCCATATTTCGTCATATTTTAGAAAAAATGCATATTTAAGAAATATTGAGAATATTTTTTATTTTTGTGTATGTAAAATTGTTGAAAAAATCGTAATTGGATAAAATTAAATATACCTCTTAAAAATAAGCTGTTAGGTAGGTATGTACGTAAGAGTCAATTTATCAATTATAAATCAACCTTGATATTGGCATTTCTATAGTTATGGTAAAACGAGATATAAATTGTAGATTGTACTAAAAAATGATTACGTATTTGTATATCATGGTGTTCATATATCACGTTATTTGTTATTTCTTAACCTTGTTAATGTGTCAGTTTTTTTTTTTAATGAAGTTGCTATTTTTGAGTTTCTTATTTCTAACATTTTAATAAAAATCCTGAAGTATAGAATAATATTCAATTTTTTTTTTTTATGAAAACTATATAAAAAATGCATAATTAATTCAAAAAGTCTAATAATATGCTAAAAATAGTTTTGCGCTATACTTTCAATTTTGTGTTATTTATAATTATAATACAAATTATACTTTTAATTTAACTTTTAATAGTAATATTATTAAGTATAGGTATTTACAGTAAAAAATAATTATCAAACCAATAGGATGATTCAAAATATAGATGACCATACTTCCACATGGGTGCATAAAGGCAAAGGCTCTTTATTTTTAAATTATAATTTTGTAATTACATTTTTTTATTTATTTGAAAAATATACTTTAATATGTATATTATCTTTAAATATGCATGATCACTTAAATTTGATGTACTATACATCATACATTTTTGGATTTAAGCTGTATTAAATATTAATATGAAACAAATTCATGTCAAATCTAATTTCTTAAAAAATATACAAATGCATGAAGTTTCAAATCCTGGAAATATCAAATCAAACTGCTATTATTAATATGTAATCTATTTATAAAGGAATTAACCAAAAAAGTAGTTGAGAAAGATGATATGCTTATAAATGAACAATTTATAATATCAGAACATCATGATGTTGAGTTTAGTGAATCTAAACGTAAACACAATAAGCTTGGTAAAAGTACATCACAAGATGAAAGCGTTAGCGATGAACACAGTTGTCCATCAACTCATCCTACACTGAGGTAATTCATATTAAATTTAATATTTACTAATATAAATAATAATACTTTTTATATTTATTTTATTGTACTTTAGCAACACAACATCTGTAAATTCGTTTACTACTGATACAAATCATATAACTGCGGATTCTCTTGATAATAAAATTGAATGTCTACTTCGTGACTGGCACCATAGTCCTGATCTGTTATTTGCTGTTCATCCTATTGATGGGAGTTATTTAATTTGGGTAGTTGATTGGTTGGATGAATACCATCCTGGTTCATTTAGACAAGCCCAAGTTTCTTTTTCTACTAGAATACCCAATGCTTTCCCTCTTGGAGATGCTACCACAATGTCTCATAATGTATGTTTATATCATACGTCTGGATCAAGTTTACAGCTAGCTTTTAGAGATGTAGTTAAAACTGCCGCTGCAGCACCAAGCAGATCACCTAGTGATGTTCATGGTTAGTTAATCATTTAAGTTTTAATGCATTGCATAGTATAAACTTTTTTGTTTCATAGGTATAAATGGAGATACCGGTGATTCAAGTCTTCCTAGAGTATTGGAAGAAGATGGTGACTCTTTAGCAGGTGACATTGATTTACACCATCAGAACGAATCAGTTGAACCATCATCATTGACTGAAAATGGAAAACCTCGAGCCAATTCAACTATGGGTGAAGATTCCGGAACGTTTAACGATATAATATCTGCCCCGCCATGTCCAACTCTATCAATGGTCACTAAACATACTAATGGAACCCTAAATTTATGGCAATTAACCTTTGCTGATAAATCTAAATTTTCTCAAGTCTTAAGTATTGGTCATGCATCACGAGCTTCTGGTCATCGGTTCCGTGTAAATGACGTGACCTGTCATCCTGTATTGCCATTGTTGTTAACTACTTCCCATCACAATTTGCCTGATCAAGAAACTCCAGCTTCTCCTTTATCACCCACTCCACCTCCAACTGCTCAACCGCCATCAGTAAGTATATTATAAATTTAAAATTAAATAACATGTTTTACAATTTTATTCAACAAATGATTTTATAGGGATTTTGTAGTGAACTTATACTATGGAGAGTTGATGCAGTTGGACCACTTTCTAAATCTGGTGGTGTTTCTGAACTTGCTCGTATAAATTCACTTCAAATATCAGCATTTTCAAATGTTGCTTGGATTCCAACATTATTACCAAGGTTCTTATAAAAACTCATTATTTTATGTATCGTTTAGTTAATTTAATCTTAAATATCGAATTGATTTTTATTAGTACTACATTGGGGACTTTATCAAACTCTCCAAGTGCTTGTTTTGTGGCATCAGATGGAGAATGTTTACGTGTTTATCAAGCTGTTATAGATGCCAGAACATTATTGGCTGAAGTATCCAGTTCAGAACACCGGAGTCGAATGGCTGCAGTAAGAATTATAGTTTTGGTGTTGTTTGTTTTTTTTTTTTTTTAATTTAATAAATTGTTATAGGATTCAATGGTGAGTTTATCAACCGATGTTTCTTCTGAAAATGATTTGAAACATAATTCACTGCATGATCGCATCAAAATTGTTTCTCAACAATCTACTGCTAGACCTGGATGTATTATTCAATTGGATGCTATATCTGATGCAACACATGTAAATTATTATTTAATTATTTTTGAAGCTATGATTGACCAAAAATATAATCATTAATAATTATTTTTATTATAGGATTGGCAAAATACTCAATTTTTACATGTATTTCAAGAACAGTTAATGACTGGAGAAAGAGCATCTGGTAGAGGCTTAGTTGATGCTATACCAGGCTTAGACATAGAAGAACCTGATGATGATTTTGAAGAACCATTTTATTTAGTGGTACTTGAACGAACTGTTCAAGGAACAACTGTACATATGTGGCGTTTAATAATAGCATCTCAACCTGAAAATAATCGTATGTTTAATTTTGTTTTTTAATTTCCGTATATGATTATCAAATATTTTTTTTTTGTAAATAGCTTTGAGTGAAAGTATGATGTATGTGCCTGATAGTCAATTGGTACAGGATGATGATGAAATGGATAATTCAGGAAAATTAGGTGCAACAAATTTAGGCGGAGAAGAAACAACGCAACCGACATTGTCAGCTTTTGCCCCTCACGTTTCAATATCAACCACAAAGGTGAGTTAATATAGTATGCCATTCTGAAAAGCATTTTTTAATTAACTTAAAAATTGTATATTAAATATTTGATTTACCAAGAAATAATTTGTATATAATATATCATAAAAAAAAAGGAAAAAAGGCAATTTTAATAGCTTATTATAGACTTTTTGAAGTTATCCATATGATATTATTTATATAATTAATGTTGTATACTATTTAATTATTAAAACTGTTATGGTTTAATTTTAGATTTGTACACAAGAATTAAATTTACCTGATGGTGTTGATGTGATTCATGCATCTCCTGCTGGTGGACATTTAAGTTCAGCTTCCATTTACCCAGCATGTTTTGCACCATATGTATTTGTGACTGCGTGTTCAGATAGTACGCTAAGGTTTTGGAAATGTAAAATTTCAAAAACAGCTGATGAAGTTAGTTACCAGTGGGTTGAATGGGAAATGATAAGAAAAGATCGCAAATCCATGATTGAAATATCAGGTAGAATTTTATTATCTACTACTAAATCCTCAGCATATCTTGATTAATATTTATTTTCAGGTCAACCATTAAACATAAGTGCAGCATATAGTGGTCGTATTGCTTGTGCTTATAAATATGGAAAGTCATTTACCCGACCATCAAAAAAAGACCCAGATTCGAGATATGTGAATTTATGTGTGGCTATTTATGAGTGTGAAAGTACTGGTGGTTCAGAATGGTTACTTGAAGACACAATACACATGAAAAATATTCATTTGCCCAAACTTCATATTGATCCTAGTGTTGATATGACATATTTACATGATCAAACAATACTGTCATCTAAAAAAAATAAGCTGCAGTCTACAGTTTTAAAAGCATTATCGTCAGAAGACTTGGATGGAACCACTGGACGATGTAATGGTAGAAATGGAGAAAATGAAACTAATTTAGTCAAAAGTAGTCATGGTATGTTAGTTGTGTATATATCTCATGAATGGAAGTGTAATAATTAATCTACTTTAAACTTTTCAGGTTTACTGGCTGTTCCCAGTTTTAGTACTCTTCAGTCATTAAGAAAATCTATTATTGAAAATGGAAATACATGTCCGTTAACACAAAAACATATTGTCCAATTGGATTGGGTGTCCAAAGAAGATGGGTCTCATATACTCACTGTCGCTGTTGGTAGTAAGGTAATTAATTTTTTTAATAATATGTAAATAAAATGTAAGTTATGTTTGTATGTTATAAGATTATTAATTTGTGTGTTGTACTTTGTATATAGATAATGTTGTTCACACCAGTTTCTACCGATTTAGCTCAAGCTAATATGAAAGCAATGAAAGAATCCCAATCAGTAAACCGTCCAATTTTACGAAAAGCTTCATCACTAGTTTCCCCCAATTTTGTTGATGAAATAAGGTAAATTTAATCTATAAATATTAACTACTACGTGATTTATTTCACATTTAACACTCATTATAAATCTATTAATGTTTTTGAAAAAAAAATTATATTTTTACAATTTTTTATTGTTCTCAATTTTAAGTTTTTACTTTTTTTGAATGACAACATACATTTTTAATTTCATATTCTAACGCAGAATATTATTTGGAGGTTTCGATATAATATAAAAAATTCAAATTTTCAGACAAGTAGTTAATTAATAATTAGTTGTAAGTAAGTATTTATTATTTAGATTAGTGGAGTAGTCACAAACATATTCTGGGGTACACCTGTTCGAATCCACTCACTCCATTCATCTAAACTTTAAATAATTAAAGTTCCTAAACTACTCTTCCTAATATTGATTTTTAAATATCCGTAGAACTCCAAATAATATTCTGCTTTGTAATAAAGAATGTATATTTGCATTAAAAAAAGTAAAAATATTCTTTTGTAACGATTTTAAACTATGTACAAAAAAATTATAATGTACCTATACCTATCAGAGGTAATACTAATTAATATTATGGTATCGATTACCTTTATTTAATTTTTTTAGATGGATGAAACTCAGAAAAATTGATCTTACTACAGCGGATGGTTTGCCTCCACTTCCAATGCAAATATCTTGGGTTCGCGATGGTATATTAGTTGTAGGCATGGACAGTGAAATGCATGTGTACTCACAATGGAAACCAAATACATGTAAGTAGATTGGATTATGTATTAATACCTCAAACTATTTAAAATATGACTTAATTGTAAACCACATTTAGATATGATACAAAAGAATGCTTTGCTGTGTTGCAAGTTAATACATCAAGAATCTGACGAGCTTCAAGACACTAGAAATCTAAGAGATGAAGATCTTAGAACATTGGCACATGTAATTTCACATATTTAAATGACAAATTAATTTTTAAAAAAAGTACTGTATTTTATATTGTTATCATACATAGGAAACATCCCAAAGAAGACTGGCTAACGTAAGTTCAATGCCTCATTTGTCTCGTGTCAGTTCAATCAATTTGAATATGTTAACTGCTGAGACAAAAAAAAAGAAATTGGGTATTCAGAATGGTGATTCTTCAAATAATATTCAAGATTCATATATGCCAGATTATGGACTATTTGAAGCTAGTCGTATAGCATGTCCAGTTCTTCCTCAATATCACCCTAAACAACTAATGGAACTGTTGAATTCTGGAAAAATCAGATGGGTGAAAGCGATTCTTGCACATCTTGTCAGGTAAGTCAATCATATTATTTAAAAATTATAATTATAAATTTTTTTTTTACAAATATGAAATTAAAAACATTTATAGGTGTATTTCAACAACATGTAGTGTAAGACAAGGTGCTGTTGTATGTTCATATTCAGAAGAAGATAATTTAACTCGTCAAAGAGGGTGGTCAAGATCAAGAACATTATCTGTGAGCTATGTTGGAGCTGGTAAGATAAATAATAAAAATATTATTAATTTATTTGTTTATAAATATTATTATTATCATTATTAGCTACAAGTCCAATGGAACCTAGAGGATCTACTACAGCAATTCCAGAGGAACTGATGTTGGATTATGCAGAAATCACTTCTATTCCACCTTTGCCTTTATGGACACTATTAGCCGCTGATAAAGAAAATGCCAGTACTGCTCTTAAGTTAGCTGAAGATGAAAAAGATTATAATGAATTATTTAATGGAAACATTTCAACATCAGAAGACAATCTTGATGATATATTGAATGATGAATCAGAAGCAGAAAGCCCTCGTAGGTGTGAGCGTCAATCTAACGCAACAGAAAAACAACAATGTTTACTCTCTCATTTTGGGCCAAAACAAGGTCAACTTTTGTCTCGTCTGTTAACTCATACACATTTGCCTGGTTTATCAAGTTTAGATCAAATGCACTTGTTAGCCCTTGCCGATACTGTATCTACATGTAACACTGATTTTGCTGATAGGTTTGTTGATAAAACTCAGTTTGCTAAAGATAGTTCAGCTCCACATGAAGGTGAAGTGTGTTCAGGTTAGTTTGAGAGAGATAAAGTCAAAGGTATAAAAATTAACTATGAGTATATTATGAACATTTTAGATTCATTGGATGACTGTGGTCTTAGATTTTTGTTGGCCATGAAGCATTACAATTATTTACTAAGATGTTTGGGTGTAGCTCAGCGTACTCAATTTCAAAAAAGAGGTATGTGTTCAGCGGATATTGCATGGGCATTCCACTCTGAAAGCGAGGAAGAACTATTACAATTAACACCTTCTTATGTAAGAGGTACTCCACGTTGGTCAGCTTTAAAAGAATTAGGTGTTGGATGGTGGCTAAGAAATCAAACACTATTGAGAACATGTATTGAGAAGGTAAGTTTTTGTTTCAAAATATAAGTTTAAAATTAATTGTTATTGATTGAAATACAATTTGTCTCAGATTGCAAAAGCAGCATATCAGACAAACCAGGACCCTTTGGATGCTGCTATATTTTATCTTGCAATGAAAAAAAAGTCTTTAGTTTGGGGATTATTTAGGTCCAAAAGAGATGAACGAATGACTCAATTCTTTTCCAATAACTTTGCTGAAGACCGTTGGCGAAAGGCAGCACTTAAAAATGCATTTGCATTACTGGGAAAACAACGATTTGAACACGCTGCTGCATTTTTTCTTTTAGCTGGAGCTCTTAGAGATGCAATTGAAGTAATTTTTTCATATTCTAAAAAGCATTAAATATTTAAATATAAATAATATTAAAATAAACTTGATTTTTAGGTATGCTTAAATAAACTAGATGACTTACAATTAGCTATGGTAATAGCTCGATTATATGAGGGAGAAATTGATTCTACTCCACCCAGTCTCAAACGACTTTTATATGAGGTATATTTCTAATTAACTGACTTAATGTTCTATCTGTATTCTTAATTTAATTTACTTTTCATAGGAAATACTTGGTTGTGATCAAAATGGTGAAAATCAAAAATTATCTATGGCTAATCCAGACCCATTCTTGCGTTCTATGGCTCTTTGGATACTTAAGGATTCTACTGGAAGTCTTAATACTTTAGTCCAAATGAATGTAGGTACAATGCATCCACAATATAATGACGAGGAGAAACAAGAAACTTCAGCTGGTATGTTTAAAATACAATAGATATTTCTAAAAATATTTTAATCATTAATATATAATACATTTTTTGTAGCAAATCCAAATGTATTCAATTTTTACGTTTATCTTCGTACACATCCATTATTGATAAGACACTATTTGGCATCCACTTATCAAGATAAAAAGAATCATACTGTAGTATTAGCTGGTTTTAGCTATGGTTCTGATGCTAGGTGTAGAGAAACTTCGGATCGACAAGTAACTAAAAATTGTATTAGAATTTGAAATTTAATGTTAATATGTGCTATGTTTCTCAGTTAATGTTAGAAGATTCTATTTCTCCGTTGGAAAGACAACTATATTTCAAAACTGCACATGCTCATTTTAAAGCAGGGTGTCCTGCACTTGCTCTTGAAGTTTTATCAAAATTACCTAGTAAAATAATGGATCCTTCTACAGAACAATCTAACAGTAAGTACATTTATGCTAAATCAATATTGTTGAACCATTTAACTTATTTAAAAAAGCTGACATTTATTTTTATATTTCGTTCAATATACATTTCAAATTGTCAGCTAAAATTTAGCGGAAATCTTTTCATCGTTTAAAACTTGTATAGGTAGTTTGGTATGAATTAAAAGTTTAATCATAATAATATTTTATATACCTGTATTTAATACAGTAATTACTATTCAAAATTATTCACAAATATTTATACATAGGGATTTTAAGAAAATATAATATTTAAATAATAATAATCATAAAATCTATAAGATGGAAAAAAAATTGATTAGAACAATTTGTGAAGTAAGTTAAATGTACTTATGTATATTTTCTATACATGTTTACCATAAATAGCTTGTTGAGCATTTAACAGTGCTACCCAATAGTAGATAAATACCAATCCTATTAAGGTACCATAAATATAAAATTCCTCAAAATCGAGTGTAGAGAGAAATATTTTAAAGAAATTCAAGTTTTTCAAAATAATTTCATAGTTATTGTATGTTTCATTTTGTGCTTATTTGTACCTGGTTTAATTTGCCTCTCATACTATCTTCAATTACTTATTTATAATAACATAATAACCATGATTACAATTTTTTTTTTTTTTATTAAAATTAAAATTAAAAAACAATATTATATGACACTTAACCTCCTTGATTTATAAATTTGAGACCCCTCTTGTTACAATACGAAAATGAATTACAATAAATAACATATATAAGTATATAACAGCTAAATGTTCATTGAAAAAAAATTAAACATCTTGATCAATAAATTACATATATTTTATGGTATCTACAAATTTAAATTGTTTGACTAAAATAATTAAGTTAGAAAAATATTTATTAAAAAAGTTTTAATCAATGCTTAAGTTTTTAAAAGAATGTATATCATCCTTGTCATCATCGCCGACTGTTGTATCTACTTCATCTTTAACATTACCATTTCTTAATTTTTCTTCGTCCAAAAAGTAATCACGATTATCCAATAATTTTTGTTTTAAGATTTCTATAAACATAAAAAAATATTTATCAACAAAAAATGTACTAATATTTACTTAAACTTGAATTTACCATTGGTTTCCTTCATAATCGGTGCAAGGCCACCATAGTCCTTAGGTACAACTGTTTGTGGCAACGTTTTTATAAATTCATTAGTCTTCGAAACTGACTTTATTATAACCTGTGATAAAAATAATAAAAGCAAATGATTTTATGGACATAGTAAGTTATTGTATATTATACTTTATTTATTAACGAAGAACTCATGAACGGTTTCATCGTTGAGAATACTCTATCAGTTCCCGTGGTTACGTTGAGAATGTAAATTTTATCGATCACGAAAGGTGTACCTTCCTAAAAGTATAAATTGTACAAATTACATACTTGTTCAAGTATAAGGTAAAGTGTGCTTAAAAAAAATCAGTAAAATTTTACCTGGACGTATAACATTAAATTTCTTGCGTTTGATAGGGAGTAACGTAATGCGTGACTTAAGCTGAAATGATTCGAATCCAGTACCATTCTGTACCCCGACTTAGTACCGCATTCGACTTGATCGAGTTCGATGGCCATAAAAGTTAGTTTTGACGCCACGGTTGGATAATATTGTGATGCATCCACGATTTTCAATTGCGACCATATATAACTGTAGCGATTTTCTTCGTCCGGAATTATGCTTAAATTACTGAACAAACGAACTTTGATTATTATTCGTATAAATTACCAAAATAAAACAATTCGCGTAAGACGAATTATATCCATGCTTGCTTACACAACATCCAATTGTTTTTGATTGAAAGGATGTGCAGGGTCTCTTGCTGAAAAGAATGGAGTGCACTTCTTAGCCCGTAAATGATAGCACTGATGTATTACTTTTTTTGCATACTCTTTATCGTAGTTACACGCATGCAAAAACATTATAATCTGAATGTCTGTAGAAAATCATAATGTGTTAATTTTTTGATATACATAATTATTTCAAATATTTATCAGTCTAAAAATGCTTATATTTAATATGTCTATTTTAATGGATTAAAAGCAATTATAGGTGTATAATGTATATATAGGTATATCAGGTTAAGTACAATATTTACCAATTTATTTATGTTTTCTGGACCATAAAATATATATAAAAAATATTCACAGAAAAACAAGTTTGCAATAACAGTTTTTTAAATTTATTTTCTTGAAAATTTGAACTAATATACAAAAAAGAAATCGCTGATTAAATCGAAATTGCACATAGATATAAGTACGTGTCATAAATAATATTTACTAAAGTAACAAAATAAATGATTGTTGTTTAAAATGTCCTTTAAAATATTTAGTAGAGTACATTATGGTAAATTGTACGTGTTAAAATGTTATTATATCAATTTTGACACAATGTATGATATGAAAAAAATGTGTTTTACATAAAACAATATTCATGAGTACATACTATAAAATATTAATTACATTATTGTATACAAAATTAAAAGAAGTTTTATTATGTAAGCGATTTGTTAAGATTTTTTTTCTTACCTAAAATTTATTGTTAATAATTCATGGTTAACCTTAACCTAATAGTAAAAAATTGATTTTTTATATTTTTGTCCTTTAAATTGTTGATGATTTATTACGACTTTTTATAAAAAAAACTCGTTTGAAAAATAAGTTACAACAAATTAAAATAATACATTAAAAAAGTGTAGGTTTATTTTCATATTATATTTAAATTTAATAAGCCGTGAAACACTCACCAATCAATTTCCCATGTAAATTTATATTTTCATCACTCCACTTTAGAAGCTCTTCTACGTCTGTGGCAGATAATTGTGGATTTTTTTCGTACTCTTGCTGAGCAGTAACTTTAAAATATTTCTCTAAAGTTTCCATTATTGTTTAAAAAAATAAAATGCCGCTGATTTTTTTATTAAAAATTTTAAGTATACAACGCACAAGTTAAACTGTATCAAATTATTTGATTAATATTACATATTTGTACATCATATTAGAGAGTGGCTGTTCACCGTTCGACCTCGTTTATGTGACTACCTCTGGAAGTCAACTCTGCGTGTCTTCTATACTGCATTGTCCTTGAACAAAACTGGTCTTGCGTACCTCGTGCTCTGACGTATATGATTTGTTTTTAAATTTTAAAAAATTTACAATTTGAATAAATTGATAATACACCGAGGTTTTTGATAACCAATCGTAAAAAAATAATTACCCCTAAAAACCCATCAGTTTTAGTATTCTGTATTTTAATTTCGCTAGCTTATATATAGTATATATTAGTATCTTACATTTCTATAATTGTTCAGATTAATTTAATTGAAATACATCTCATCAAAAACGAATAAGTGGTCTTACATAAGATTACAGGAAATGTACATGTACTACCATTTATTTTAGATTATAACAATTCGATATAAACTATAATTGTTGGACAGTAATTCGCCATATATGTATATTAGATATATTGATAAATATAAAACACGTCATACCTAATATATTTGCATGACGCACTGTTGACCGATGAAGTGTTGAGTGTGGTCGTATTGGACATATTTTAATTGATTATCAATTATATAATTATACAATAGTGTAATAAATTATCAACATAAAATTAGATTTGAAGAAACTTGTAGTAGTCTATTAATCGGACCAAATGACCAAATCACTGTACAGTTTTCATGTACAACCTAGTTGACGATTCAACCAATTACTGAATTTTTAATAACGACTACCTAGTTTCATTTGTAAGGAAAACTTTAAACTACTCTAATTCTGTATTATATTTGATTAAAACTCGTTACTCGTATCGTTGAATGTTATACGCGAAGTATATTGTATTAGCGCATTATTTGTTTTCTCTCTGACCCTCCCGCGGGACATCGCAAATTTGCGAAGAACCAATCTTGTGTTGTGTTGTTAGCTATTCCACGAGAGTGAATCGACCTTTTATAAAACTTAAAGTTAAGTACATTATGTGTTTGTACGTCTACTTTTTTACGATTTTTCTTTAATATACCTTTGAGCATTTTTAAATTGTAATTTTTTACTTATTCGTAATCTGCATAAACATTAAAATATCATGAAAAACCAAAGTTCTAACACAGATAACGTTCTTAACTTTAACTTTGATTATATTATGTCAATAATATATAATATTAAAGCTAACAACACGGTTCTACTGAACAAAAATTTCTTATGATGCTCGTTGGTCGAGGGGAAATACAAATAGTACGCTTTACGCCCTCTTAACTGTTAATTATTGTGTAGTAAGATTAATTAAATGTTAAAACTGACCATGAACAAACTAAAAAACTGTAATAAATGTTTAGTGGTATTGTTACTATATACGTTAATTAATGATATACTCGCAGCAGGCCGTGTATATGGGCCAGTTTTGGTATGATGCACATAAATAAATGCACAGCATTTATGGCCTCCCTCGAGTATCAAATATCATAAATAATAACATGTTTTACCCTAAACCGTCATCAATATCATTTTTGTTAGGTAGCAGATCCACTCGTTACTTTGTAGTACTTTGTATTTAGCTATTATTTGTATTCGATAATATAATTAAATATATATTAATATATGCTTCCCTCCCCAATGTGCATATTCGTAAATCTCGCGTATGAACGAATTTATACGAAACACTATTCAATACGTACAAACTAATATATATTTTAAATAAAATAATGAAATGACAAAAATTAGTGTTAATATATATTAATAATGATGTATAATATATGAGCATTGTTAACATTTTTAATTAAACCTGTCATTTCGAGGTGGGCCGTGACCCAGATGCCTCCTGGCACTTTCAAACATATTACATTGTGTATTTGTATACAAATTAAAATCAAAATGTTGAGTGGTTTTATGCAGAAGCATTTATAAAATGTTAATATATGGACCTATCAATATTTTATTCTTATAAAGTCATAAATGGTACAAATAATGATGAGATAAATATATAAATAGTTAAAAATATTATTTTGAGGTTTTAATTCTTA
Source organism: Neotoxoptera formosana (assembly GCA_022818045.1). NCBI lineage: Eukaryota > Metazoa > Arthropoda > Insecta > Hemiptera > Aphididae > Neotoxoptera > Neotoxoptera formosana. The sequence continues at coordinate 25,821,385 of CM040634.1, forward strand.
AGGCCGATTTTACCAACTTTGTTAATCAAGCTTCGCCTTAATCAAGATTAACAATGATAACCAGAGATTTTGGATTTCACCAACCCCTCAGGTTAAGCGTAATCGTCCAATTTCTGCTGATTATCGTTGTTAATCGCAGTTGGTTTCCGGAGTATTGATAATGTTATCAACAAGTATATTTTTATTTGCTAGTTGATTGTGTTTTTTTAACTGTCTTGTCGGTGTCATTATAATACAGTATGGTGAAATTCAAATCTCATTTAATCGTGATTACTGTAACCACGGTTATTGCATATTTGGTGAAATCGGCCCTTATAAGTTATAATTAATAAATTATATAGGGATATAGATACTTATTCAATGGAATATGAATTTTCATTTAAAACTAACTACGCCTACGTTCCCTTATCGCGCATCATTATACACACCTAATATTGTTGCATCTTTTAATTATTAAACTTTCCATCATTAATTATTAGTTACTGCAACAAAAACAAAAATAATTTAGTATCATTAAAATAAGTTGAATTATTGCTTAGGTATATCATTATTGTATTTATAACAGTACCAAAAACGACTATACAATATTACTTTTTAGTTGAACTAAATTTGAATTTAAAACTCTAAAATAATTTTCAAATTTTCGGGATTTTTTCAAAATGTTATCTTTAAACGCTTATAAAAAAAACCTGCACGTACATTTTTGATATTTTTAAATTGATGCAAATTGCTTATGACTTATAGGGAGCTTTGTATTACATTTCTTAACTTTTTGGCATAGGAAAAAAGTGTGATCAACATTTATAGAAAAAACATAAAACATCTTAAAAAATGTTTTAACTTTTTCCGAATATTTTGAAAAGTATTGGATATTTTATCATCAAAGTTCATTAACATTTTTTCTGCTTCTTTCCTAAAGCCGATGACAGATAAAAAAGACTCATCATTGTAGAACCCAACGTAACCCAATATAATACGATTCAAATAGCTCCGCTCAGAATCTAAAACTAATTAATTTAGAATATAATAACTTAATTACTTAGTATGCTACAATTATACAATAGGCAAACTGATTCATGAGCATAAAAAGTTTTTAATAATTTACAACTAATTGGTCTGATTAAATTTATCCTATCATCGTTACTAACATTATTATATTCTTATGTTCTCATTATGTCTAATCATCAATATGATAATTGCATACAGGAAAGTGTTCTAAAATAATATTAATACTTTTAAAATAGGACATTTCTCGTAAGTCAATATTAGTACCTAATACCTATATTATATTGAATTTTAAATCAAAATCCATTTCTAGAATGTATCTACAAAATTTACATTCATACAGACATAGGTAAAGTCGGTCTGAATGGTTTTTAAAATGTTCAGTTAGAGCAGTTGTTTTAGTTGTTTTAGTACATACAGTATAGGATTTTATCGATGCTGGAGACGTCAGGTACCACTTACGTCACTATAACTTCAATAGTCCATAAGAATTGTTGAAACATAATAATATTATTTACAATCATCCAGCGGTGACCCAAGTGCATGTAATTGTAGTAATGACTAATCATTAAAAACGCCATAATAATATTTCTACGTTCTACTAATGCGTTGAAATGAAACGGAAGATTAATCAATCGCTGAGACAGTAAATCAGTATAATCACTGTAACCAGTATCTTCGTCAATGATTATCATTTATCATATTATATTATTTCGCACTATTCCTTCGGTTGATTTAAATGTCTATTCCTCAAACATATTACATTGATTGTTAATTTATTTATTATGTCCTATATAATATGCTGGTTAATGATTTATCGAGTTAACGTGCGGAGAAGTTCGTGCAGACCTAAGCCCCCCTCCCGTGTGTCTCATTTTTCCATCGAAAATAACAAAAATACTGGGTATCCCCCTACCGCGCCAATATAACCAAAGTTTGACCTAATGACCCATAGTGTTGAATTATTAATTTTACAACTATGTATATTTTACGTGTAGTCAATAATCATTTTATTCATTTACCATTTTTGTAAATTATATCTGATCAATATCTACAAGACTACAACAGTGTATTCAACCATTTTTTCCACATATCCTCCTTAAAGTTGATTGACTATATGGTAATAATTTCTATCAGCTATCATCTTAATTTTTTTTAAAACATTTTAATTTCAATTTTTACGACATTGGGTTGTAATTCAAAAATATATAACTATAGATACTTGAAATATTCACCAAATATTTAATTTAGCATTTTCTATACATTATAAAATATTCAAAATAGCTATTTAAAGACATTTTAAACTTAGTATTTTTTCCTTTACCTCAATATTGATAAAAAAAAAATGTTTAAGTTAAAAAGCTAGAAAATGTTATACAAGGTTCCTAGTCAGTTATTATGTCAACAGTTAAAAATATTAAAGATACATATAGGCACGATTTTTTTTATCTACATATTTAAAATTAAAATTTCGACAAAATCCCGAAAATTTGAAAATTATTTTGTAGTTAAAAATTTGTAAAATGTTCAATAAGAATTGAAAATGTAAAACAAGATTTCTCAGAAATAGTTCATATTGTAACCAAAATTTCTAAAAAAATATATATATAAACACATGTTTTTTAATGGTAATTTTAAGTTAAAATTTGGACAAAATTAGATGTTTAAAAAAAGATTAACAATTTAAGTTATTTCGTTGTAATTTAAAAATATTTTTTGTGGGTACTTGACACTTTAAAATTATTTTATTATATTTATTATACACACAGAGATGTTTTTAAATGCAATATTTTTGACAAAAAATAATTCAACCCACAGTATTATTATTAGTAAAATACATTACTTAAATAGCAATATAAATGTATTTAGTAATATACAGTCTTCGATCAAAATCATTTTTTGTATAAAATGATAATATAATATCATTGAATTAAAATTTAACACATCCATTACAGTGCCCCACACGACACCTAAATAGGTGTGCGCACCTAGTGGGTACACCTTTCCGATAGGGTAGTGGGAATCGTCGCCTTGCGGTGGCGTCCTCTGGATAATGTTAAATGATTCTTTAAAATAAAAACAATTTGGTATCTAGTTTTTGTATTTAATGCCGGTAAAAATAGAATAAATAAATGTATACTTGATCGATACAATTAAATACTTGATTGTAGTTGATTTTTTTAACGACCTTTTAGACCACACATCTAAACATAAACGCCTCCATCTCGATTTGGCGCCAATATATGCCAATCTTCACCCGGGAAGCTCTGCTACATCCTTCCTGACACAATCCTCCCATCGCATTCAAGGACTTTCCAACGGTCTTTTCCCTCTTGGAGTCTCTTATTGTAGAACCGTAGTTGGCTTATTACGACAAAGTATTTTTTACCGTTTGTCCTTTAATGATAATTAATGGTAATAATTATTTTGGTGTAAATATTACGAAAATAATCAAATTACGTAATGTTATGATCGTACATTCATAAGAAATATTTACAAACAAAGTAGTTAAGATATTAAAACTCGAATTTGAAGATTTCCAAGAATCTTTGGAACTGCTTGCAATAAAATTGGTATAGTAATATTAGTATTTATTAAAATACAAACCGAAGTAGACATCTCGCAAAAATCTCCTATATCTGAAGTCTTTCATCCACGTAGCTACCAAGCGTGTAGTGTAACAAAGTGAAATCTTTTTACGAATGCATAAAACTCGTAAAACTCGTTGAGTTTATTTTTAATGTTTTAGTAATAAGTGTTTTATTTTATTTTTAAAATGTGTGATTATATTTAGCTAAGTGCAAAAACGCTAAAAATGTTTGAGATTTGGGGGGGGGGGGCTGAAGCTCAGGTCCAGATCGGACTCTTAAAAATTTTTTCTAGTATTACAAAACACCCAAAAAATGTTGTTAATGTGTTAAATCTGCAATTTTTTTATTTTTTGGGGGGGTGGGGCCGCTATTTGCAACTATGGCTTAGTGACAATTGGCTAGTCTTTCAACTTAATAATAAAATCATAGATAAAGTAAATATTCCATATTATGAATATAATATGATCGCTTAAAATGATCACTCTTGAAATGTTAAAATTTATAATATTATGTAAAAATATGATATACCATGTACATTATATTATGACATAGGTAATATAGTAATTATGTTATATTTTTTTTCCTTTTCATTTTGGTTCTCGATATGATTATTTTTACAAGTTAATGTATGAAAAACAGTAAAAATTAACAAATTTTATTTTAATGTCCTCTTGAAATTGGTAACGACCATCCATCGACTATCAATCCATGGCCACGGGAGCTTCTACATTTGACAAGCTAATAGTATGGCTCTTCAAAATTGAGTTGTTTAATTAATGGAGTTCTTAAGTGTTAGGTAGTAGGTACATATTTTTAGGTACCTATAATTAATTGATTATAATCTAAGGCATTCCTTCTATGCAACCATCAAACTTAATATTATAGATTGATACAAAATATTAAAAAATATTTTTTAATTTTTAGTTATTGTTATATATTGCCAATTTATTTACAACTTATTAATATTTTATCAAGGTTTGGTCAGCACGCCTACCCGAAGTCGTGACATTCGCATAGATACTGGTATCTTCATGCATTATGATGAAGAGCAAAAACCTGTAGAAGCCGTCAATCTTGATGTAGTTGTGAACCATAGTGTGAGTGCTGAGGAAATTGATTGGTCTACACCGGTAATGAAACCTAAAGACGAACTTGTACTGGACTGGAGTGATAAAGAAGACGACGATGACGATGATGATGAAATAACAGTAGAAGAACCAAAAAAAATTGTCAAACAAGAATCTGTGGAAAGTGAAAAATCAAAATCTGATTCAAAAGCATGCAATCTTGATGTAATGGCACAACAACTAAAATTTGTTGCTTGTCTGAAAATACTTATGGAAGAACTATCCACTTTGGCTACTGGATATGAGGTAGATGGTGGAGAGCTAAGATATCATCTTTACTTGTGGCTCGAAAGAGAAGTTGACGCTTTAAGACACTTATGTAACTATAGTTCCAAAGATTCAATGATTGTCCAATGTAAGTATACAGTATGCAAGTCATCATGATTTGCTCATGTGTTTATTAATAAATCAATGTTTACAATGTTGTATTTCATATAGATGAGGGAGGCCTTGAAACATCAATCTTGGATAATCGGGAGTTTACGTCAACACCTACACTAAAGAATTCTGTTGACAAACCAACTTTACATGATATTTTACTTGCTGAGAAAATTGATTTTGAAGCAAAGGTTCAAAGAGCAGCTAGAAGAAAAAAATGGCTCAAGGGTACTAAAATTAGTTTTTAAGTAACAAATTAAAAATTTGACATTTATACATTGTTTAAATTTTTAACACAGAAAACGAAACCCTTTTGAGAACATTACTAAGCTATTGTAGTCTGCACGGAGCCGGAGGTGGTGGTTTGGCATCAGTTCGGATGGAACTTGTTCTTCTATTACAAGAATTACAACAAGAAAAAACTCAACAACAGTTACTCTCTCCACTGCCGTTCCCCACTACTTTGCCATTATTGTCAGCAAGTGTTGCTTGTAACAAGACTGTAATAGCTGATCCTGTTCGATACCTTCAAGTAAATTACCTAATATAGATTTGAAAAGAATTTTTTTTTTAAATGTTAATATTTAATTAGTAAAATATGGCCATTTATTTTTATTTAGGCTCAAGCACACGATATGTTACAAACAGTCATTGATATTCGATGCCCTCCTTTATTGACACGAATGGATCTTAGTTATTTGTTTGTTCTGAGGGATCTGTCGGTGGCTTTGTCAGCTTGCTTTTATCAATCCCTCTGTGATAGTGACACAATTGCTGAAAGTTATCAATCGGGTGCCGACAATCCAACTTATTGTAGCCATCTCATTGCAGCCAAAAATAGAAAACGTCGTTACAGTATAGATGAGCCAATCAAAGTGACCACTCCACCTTCAAAATGGCCTGGAGTTTCAAGCCTACGGGCATTATTAGCACATGACAAAGACGAGGACGCACCTAAGTTGAATACTTTGTTGTGCGAAGCTTTTGTTGCCACTTATATGGGTTTATTAGTGTATGCATTTGCAACATGTGATTGTCACATATTATACCGATTAGTAGGACAGAAGTTTTCTGAAAATACATGGAGCACGCTTTTTGGAGGTGGCGTTAAAAAACTTTTAAAAGTTGCACCTACAGCTCCCAAAAGTCGAGTAAGTAAAATTTATAATTGTTTTGATTAATATGTTTAATTATCATACTATAAAAATTGTATAGCCTAATAGCTTAGAACGAGAGAATAGTGCAAGCAGTGATATCGGTGTATGGACGGCAGTCACAAGCTTAACTAAACAAAAAGTACGGTTAAATATGAAACTTCTTGGTCAATTTGTTGGTTCTCCTGGTACTCCTACTATAAAAGAAGATAAGCCAACTTACAGAGAACATTTTGTACCTCCTGAAATGTCTATGATATCATATTTTTTGAACAAAGTAAGAAAACATTATATTTTCCTTATTTGGTTTTTGTCATGTATAATGTATATGTTTTGCCACATTTTTTAGCCAAATTTGGCCACCGAAGTACAAGATGTAGATTATGATTCGGCAGACAGTGCTGTTTCTGATTTGTCAGAAGATGAAGATGAAGATTGTGACATTTTTGACAATACTCAAGACAACAAAAGCAAAACTGGTAAAACTGAAAATACTGAACACTCAAATCCCTACAGTTATGCTTGGATGGTAATGCGATTAGCCATAATGCAATTAGTTCAAGAGCAGTTGCATGCGTTCCTCACAGTTGCAGCCATTGATCTCCAAGGTAATACAAAATATAAATAAAACAGATAATTTATAATCACTTTCTATTTTTTTTTTTAATCTGCTATTCATGATCAGTTATTTAAAATGCAAAAGCTATACATGAATATTAATATTTGAAACTATTAGAAATTTACAATACATAATATATTATTAAAAATTCAAATATCTATCTTCCATAATTGCAATATGTTGTTAATTTATAAGAATAAAATTATTATTTAAATACACAATTGTGTGTTCAGAATTACCAGTCAGCAGTCCATTAATACACGGCACTCTCAGAGTAGTTAGCCAATGGCAAGAAATTTTAAAGGAAGAATTAGAATCCAAAGGGCCCCCACCTGTTGATTACATACCTGGCTGCTTTGTGGAACAAGCTACCACAGGCCCACCAATTAATAAATACAGAACGCTTTTGGACAAAACAAACACCCCATTCCAGTAAGTATATTGTATAAATTAATATATCATATATTTAATTACATTTTTGTTTAGCCCTCGTCATGGGTCAGCAGCTCCAGCTAGACGATTATGGAACTTTTTAGTTCGTCAAGAATTTGTTCAAGATCTTTTCATTCGTAGTATATTCAGTCGTCAACCACGTGCGGCTGGAAGTTCTACTCTACCAACTATGAACCAAGAAGTCAAATCGTGTTCTGGAAGTGAAACACCCAATCCTCATTTGCCCGATCCTGTGAGAATTATTCATAAAGAACAAGACTCAATATCTGCTTTTTGCCTTAATTTGGTTTGTATTTATTTTAAATTCAAACATTACATAAATAGATTTCATTGATACCTATTTTTTATTGCAGGCAAACAGTAGTCTCCTTGCACTGGCGACTCCTCGGGAGATACAGGAGATGGATATATCGTTATTACTTGAATCACCTTCTTGGCTAGAAGATGAATGTGAATTTGACCTTGTTAATCTCTCTAGGTTAGTAATACACTTTTAAATTTATTATACTTAAGAACAAACTGGTTCAGGATAAAAAATTAGTTAGCATCAAATATACATGTATATACAGCCTTTTGATTCATTTTTATATCTTGGGTCCAAATTTGCCAACCCACTGTTGATGATACTAAATTAATATTAATTAAAAAGTTTATTGACACCTAGATAAGTTTCGCTGATACCTAAGTAACTAATATTATTAATAACTGCTTCCATAATTCAAATACACAGAGATCATGAACATCAACCATCTAGTTTTCTGGTAATTCAAACGTCTATTGATCGTCCTCTTCAAACATCTCCTGGTACCATTATTGTTAATCCACTGCCGACAAGTCCCAGTGTAACTGGATTAGCCGGCCAGACTGGACGAGGAGCATCTGTGGTAAGTCATCATTATACTTTGGGTCTCAACATTCTATTTTTAACCAAATGGAAGATTACATTGATTATTGGAGCTAAAGAGTAAAATTAAATTGTATAGTAATTGTGAATTCAAAAGCGTTATGTGCAGTACGTGAATGTTTTGTTTTCTATGTAATAAGGTACAACAAAAGAGCATACAAAGTTACAGCGACGGAGGAACGAGAGCAATAAAAAGCTCAAAAAATATTATGTCGGTAAGAGGCTATTAATTGTTGCGAGCGTGGGCTTACATTACCATCTGCCGTGTTTTTCTTCTGTGTACAATAATTTGATCTATTATCTATTTAAATATAATAATTTTTAAATTCTCTCAACAAATATCTTCAGGTGCCAGAATAAAAAGCTTTGTATACTTTGAGCTTCCCAATTCTTAAGAGCTATCAAAATGTTGAACAAGCGCTTACAAACTTAAAAACACTTACCTCTCACATTTACATTTTGTTCTCAGCTATTTATTCTAATCAAGTAAATAATTTGCAAACATAGACTTCACTGATCTTACTCATACATAATAAAAAAAAACTTTTTTATTTTACTCTTAAAAAAATGTATACTTGCCTAAACATTGTATATAATAAAATATTAATAATAATTTATGTTATAATATTGTGTAGAGGTACGCCTGTTTTGTTTTTTGTTTGTTATTTGTTTTTGATTTTATTTGTTTCCCTTAAAGGCTTATCTCTAAAACACTGTTAAAATTATAATATTACTTGAATTGCATAAATGCTTTAACAATACATCATTTGTTTTTAAAATATTGTCATTATTATTGTGTGTCACATTGCTATCAGATGAAGGGACTGAATTTCCCCGGTTGTCACGACCCACGTTTCTGTCAGTTTGTCTGTGACCGCAGTCGACTCCTGCTCAGACCGGTGCGTTGAATTTGATGAAATACATTTTTTTTTTAAATCAATTTAAAAACTGAGTGTTTCTCCATTGTTATGATTTTATATGTGCGCATTTTAGAGCTTCGACATGATTTGAGCAACCGTATTTATAAAGTTGCTCTTGTTTGGATTTTTTATTTGTATTTTTTTTCTGTTTTTTTATGTAGAATAGACAAGATTTTTTTGTGTGTCGCTTGATGATGCTTGAAATGTTACAATCAACAACGTATAATCATCCTAGAAGTGTTAGCTAATATAATACCTGTTTGTCATACTTAAAACAATAAAAAAAAAACCTCATCTACGTTGTACATACACATTGTAAAAACAATATCATTAACCATAATACTTAACAATATGTACATATATTTTATTCATTTATATTTTTGCCTATTTATCTAATACTACGATTTTATTTTTGTTTTGTGTTTCTCACTTTTTCATTTTTTTTTGTTTAGGTGATGAAACATCGCGTGGACAACATTCGGAGGATATGTCCACATCCTTTGTTACCTGTGTGTTAGTAAATCCTTACACAGTTTATTCGCGCGACATTTTCCGATAAACAGTGTGGTAGAAAAGTAAATAATTTATTAAAATGAATGTATTCCGATTAGATTTAACGGGTTCGCAAGACGGTTCGGTGCATATTTGGGAATGGGGTCATCCTCAAACAGTGGCCGAACCTCGAGCAGCCGGTACGTTTGCAAAAGTCACAAGGGTACGGTTTTCGCAACACGGCAACAAGTTCGGTGTAGCCGACGGCGACGGAAATTTATCCCTGTTTAACGTCGGTCTCACGTCGTCCAACTATAGGCCATTTTATGTAAGTGTAATACAATGCTGCCAGTTAGGTTTTCCTTTCAATTCAAGGTGTGTCGTGCTTGTACCCGATTAAGAAAAATTGTCTGGACTGATATTTTTATATTGTTGGACAGAAAGTCCGGGCACATTTATCGAGTCAGACAAACAGTTCAAAAATACAAATTACAGTGAAACCTGCCTATTAGGGACACTCACGGGTGCATATAACTAAAAAAAAGGTATATTTTTAGGTAGTACATTTGACCAGTTACTCAATTTACTAAATTTAGTAAATTGAGTAACTTCCGTTTTGTTTTTGGGACTCAATTCAGCTATATTATTATTATCGATATTATCAAATCACTAAGACCGATAGTTAGTTATCGATAGTTATGTTGACCAGTTACTCAATTTAGTGAACTGAGTAACTTCTGCTTTGTTTCGGGGACTCAATTCAGCTATATCATTATTATCGATATTATCGAATCACCAAGACCGATAGTTATGTTGACCAGTTACTCAATTTAGTAAATTGAGTAACTTCCGTTTTGTTTTTGGGACTCAATTCAGCTATATCATTATTATCGATACCTATTATCTAATCACAAAAACCGATAGTTAGTTATCGATAGTTATGTATACAATTTTCTATATTGTATATCATAATTACACTATTATTTATTATTCTATATTTGTATGTGGGTATTCAGATGACATCACTCACCTTAAGCGATAACAACTAAGTTATAAAGCAAAACTTAAAGACATAGTGTATCTTAGAATTATTGAATATATATTTAATTATTAACAAGACAAAATATACAACATTTATATTAAAAAAGTGTGTTTAAACAATCGATTTTCGAGACACAACTTGATTGTAAAAAAAGGTATACTGGGACGCAAATAAGTTATTACCTGTTTTTGACCTTTTTAATCCGGACGCAATTTGCTAACAAATAAAATCGGGGACGCAAGTAGTATACTCCCACGTCGCCATCAAAAGTTTTGGACAGGTGTACGTTATAGAAAGGTTATGGTTAAGGCCTATCTGTTTTGCAGGGACCTTATTATTTTGGCTGCATCCGAGTTGGGTCCCGAATTTAAAATCCCTACACTAGTTGGGTCCCAGATTATTTACGGTCTTACACTAGTTAGGTCCTGGATTATTTTCGGTTAGTACTACAATACATTAACATTTTCCTTCCCATTTAACCAGAACAAAAAACCAAAATATTAAGTCCTTTAATATAAAATAAAATTATTGTCTTTATGTGCATATTTAATAATAATTTTGGTATTAATGTTAATCATAGCTAATAGATAATCTAAAGGTATCTTAACTGTAGCCACCCGCGATAAACATCAGATCGTTATACCATTGATTATAAATACTAGTATTTATAATCAAAGGTTATACCTATACCTAGTGGAATTCTAAAATCTTTTTTTTCTATTTTAATTTATTATTTATTTTTTTAAAATTTTATATGGAACAATTATAATATATTTTTTTAATTGAAGCCGTAGGTATAAGAAATAATAAAGTTCTAAAATTTAAATTTTTTGTTTGATTTTTGAATTATTTTATGTTAAACTCGAATTATGTGCTCAGAGTTTTTGTCCAACAGTAAAAAAAAAGAGTCTGACTTTTCACAAATCTATGTCTATTTCACCGTTTAACCAATTTTATCGAACTTTTTTTTTTCCTCAAGACATTCCAATGCCATAATAAAGTTACCAGCGACTTTGTGTTCCTCGGTTCGTGCAGTCTCATTGCCACGACCGGCCATTCGTCAGAAAACAGAAACGTCGCATTATGGGACACACTGTTGCCGCACAAAAAATCACTAGTCACGGGTAATAACACAATAATATTATTCTGAAACATATTTCAAAACCCAAACGTAACAACTTTACTGATTGTCTTACAATTTTTTTTTCGTCTTTAGCGTTTGTGTGTCACGAGCAAGGGTCGACGTGTATCGGATTCGCGCCACAGCATCAAGTGATAGTCACCGGTGGACGGAAAGGTGACATATGCATATTTGACGTCCGCGGCGGCAGTGGTTCGATAAAACATCGTTACTTGGGTCACGATTCATGTCTTAAATGCATGACCATCGACCCACACGAACAATTCTATTGCACCGGAGCAGCAGACGGAGACATCAAAGTAAACGCTCGCGCTGCTCTTCTTGCTGCATTGGGGTTCGACAAATTTTTTCAACTGTGTGTTTTTTTTTCAGATTTGGAATTTGTCCACCCACCAGTTGATGTATACATTCCCCGCCGAACATGCTCGTTCTAGTTTCTTCAAGCACATCGGTCAAGGCGTCACGCAGCTACAAGTGGACTCGTCGGCAAGACTGTTCTCGTGCGGAGCGGACGGTTCGATGAAAGTCAGACAGCTGCCAGACAGGTATCATTAATGGGATTTAATTTGAACGGTTAGATTTATCGCAACCATAACTGTTAATCTAATTGATTAACTAAAAATAATAATTCAAAAATATGTAATCACACATACCACAGAACTAGTCAAAATATTACAATTCTAAAGGGAAATATTGCTTTTAAAAACAATTTTCTGTTGTTATATTTGTGTTTAAATTATAAACTTGTGTGTATTAACGAGATTCATCGGAAGTTATTATAGTTCTTATTTTTACTAGTAAAATATTAGGGAATATTTTTTAAAAAATACCATATTATTATTAAATAATTTAGAGAAATTGTAACTTTGAAATGTGCAATAATAATGTATTCATGTTTTTGTTACACATTAGTAGCTATTACCTATTAATTGATATCAGCAATAAATAAAATATACCTATTTTATAACTATAAATATATATTGAGATTACTTCATCAGTAGTTCTCCTTTAGTAAGGCGATAATATTTAATACTTTATAATCTTAACAACAAATCTTTTAACCAATTTAATATTTTAATCCAGTATTATAAAAGTTCTCATATTTTAATACTTTTATCTAATATATCGTCTCTATTCAACCAAAAAAATTAATTATTCAAAGGATAATAATACGTTAAATAATATTTAATATTCACTTATTTATACCATAATTTGAATTATTCAAATATTTTAATAAATGCATAGGATGCATTGATAATATGTTATTAAAAAATTAGAAGTATAATTTACCATTTTAATAGAAACGTAATGTTATGTTACATATTATTATTACAACTGAAAAATCAAATATATTCATACAAATTGTAAAAAAGTCATAATAATTGATAATAATTTTAGCTGTACAATTATTCACGGTACAATTAATAATGTACCTAGTGCAGGTTTTCATTATTGTGTACGGGTCTTCTGTGATTTTTTTATTAATTTAAAGTTAGTTTGTTTTTATTTATCATGTAGTTTATTATGCAAGTTTGAGTGTTTTTCATTTTAGATCAAGACTTTTGACAATAAAAAGATTAGCAACCATTTGTTAAAAACATAATACAATTTTTTTTTAATTAAGAAGTTTTGTGTATACTATACAAAAATATTTCAAAATTATTTTATCCTGACTAAATTATTTGGCTTTACACAACAAGTTATATTTTATCCACCTCAGCTTCTATTTTATTTTATGTAATTTAAAACAATGTGTGTTACTACAGTATAAGTTATTATATTATTATTATTATTATTATTATTATTATTATTATTATTACTTTTAAATAAAACATAATTATACCATGTTGTTGACTTATTTGAATTTGTTTTTATTGCTGTTTAGAAACAGTTTTTCTTAGTCAATTATTTTCCAATCCATTGATAGATAACTAACAAATAATTGCCGGCCCACTGATTAAATACCAGTACAAAATAAATTATAAATAAATATTTATAAAAAAATTAATTAAATAAATTATTCTACATTTTTTATCGCAAGTGAAAAATAAAAGCTCCATTGTTCAAATCAATTTTATTAATTAAATAAAAATAAAAAAATGTGTGTATAAATAATATTGTAAGTTTATAATAATGACTAAAATGTAAAAAATGTAAATATATTATGTTATCCTTTAAACTTAAATAAATTGTTTTTGTTAAAATTCACTAAAAAATATAATATCAAAATTAAATAAAATTACCTATCGTTGGAAACAAGCCAGTTCTTCATTCACAAAATAGAGGAGACACAAACAAAACACAAATAATGATGTTCAATTATAAATGCACAAAAATGTGGCAAACATAATATACAAAAATAAACAAATTAATAGTGTCCATCCTCCGTGGGTTTTCAGTGTCAATGAAGTAGTGTTAAGTCTTGAAAATTCTCGACCATTTGCTTGAGAACAATACCAACTAATAACTATAAATGGAATTAAACTTTATTCTGAGGGTTGAACGACGTTGGCCAAGATTAAGCACTTTGGTCCAGTAGATTGTTTTTATTACGTTTTCCGTCGGATGCACCATAGGCTATTGACGCTTTCATTTTTAACGTTTGCAACCGTTTCATGAACCCGTCGGCTTCACTGGTGGCAGCAGACTCTGTTTTTTGCAGTTCAAGTGGCTTAAAATTGTCATAGATTCCTAAATAATAAAAAAAAAAAAATAGACTCGTGCAAGAGTTTAAATTGTACATCATAAGTCCTAAAGATGAATAACCGTACCATTGTGTTCAACTGGACAGCTTTTTAAATTATTTTCGATTACTGATAGTCGACGGTGAATACAATCTTGAAAATATTTTGTAGTCTTAGAAATGTATGGCTCTATATCTATATCTGGATGCTTGATTTTGAATTTGTGTAACTGTTGTACTGCCTGTTAAACAAACAAAAAATTATCCAATGTTTTGCATTTATAGAATTTGGAATTAAGTATCAAACAACATTGATTTTATCAATATCCTATATTAACTATCTAATTTTTTTCTTAAACTGAGATGCTTTCGCTTCGAAAATATAACTTAATTTTAAAGACTCACTTCGTCCATCATTTCGTGTTGTCCTATCAGTTTGAATATATCAGCTAGTTCATCATGCAGTGTTTTGTATTTACCATTATTCCTTTCTGATATATTATTCAATTGCTAATAATACATGTCAAATTGTAATTATCTTATAAACGATGATTAATTTAGCATTTTTACCTTTAGTGTCTTGTGTATGTAATCAACCATTATTGAACCTTTGGGCAATTTTAGTTTGGCCAAACTTTCCAATACTTTATCATTGCGTACTTTTACCATTGTGTGTAAAACAGTTTTACATGTTCTCATTGGAATGTCACACGGTTGTTTATTCCAATATTTTAAATCAATTTCCTAATTTTAATAACCAAAAGAGTTCAATAATTGTAATATGGTGCAACACATTTTTTAATGATATAGTGAATTCTATTAATTACTTCCAAGAATTTGTGTACACGTTCAAATACTAGCTCATAACAGAGATCATCGTCCCACCTTTCAAAATCTTTTGTAATTTTCCATATACATTTCATTACCAACTCTTTAAAATGATCGGTCGAGTTTTGAGGATTTTTGACCGTGTCATGAAGTATGGTTAAAACAGCACTGTGAATTTATAATATGCGCTATTGATTCAAAGAAATATTGAAATATAATATTCTTACCATGTGACTGTAGTATGTGTACACAGATCAAGAATTTTTATAATGAGACTGTTCACACATCTCCAAAACATTTTAGTGTCTGAACCATTCTTTAGTTCCTTTGTAGATAGCAGATACAACAGTCTTGAAAGTAAGTCGTGCACAATTTGTTCAGTTAATATTAACATGAATTCTTGGTATTTACACAGCTGAAAATACATTTATCATAGGTTTTAGATAAAAATAATTTTATGAGCTTAGAAATTGATACATTTTTACTGCTGTCTTGAATTCATGTTGTTATTGAAAACATAACACTCTGGGGTCTGTAACTATTAGATAAAATAACAATAAGTAGTACTTACGTTCAAACATAAATGGAATATATTCTTATATCTGGCAGTGTCAGTGCATACAGATAATACATCAAACTGTCTAATGATGCCATGAAAAAGTGACAACACTTTTCCATCTTCTAAAAGCATTGACCTTGTCTGCAACAAAATATAAATGTACAAAAAATAAATAATAAATACATTAAAATATTAAACGTTGTGCTTACATCGGGTTCTGTTAACATTTTATCGAGCTTAGTTAACGCAACTTTTGATGTTTCTAAATTCGTAGATGTCACTTGATTTATCAACTGCGTAATAGGATCAATTGAAGCTGATGGGTTTTTACATTTTATGACGGTGGCAGTATTACAAGGGTTTGCGTTTAAACATGGTCTATACAACAACAAACCATCGGCAAATAAACATCTAAATATGAAATACTCGTATACCTAAACGTAATGAACATGCAGCAGATACATACGTAGATTTATCTTGGAATATATTTCCAAAGTTTATTTCGTCGTTTTCTGTGGTCCAGTTATATGGTTTTAATACCAATTGTGGTGTTTCAATCACTTCTGAATCCAATTCCTGCATAAATTTTTCATCTAAAGCAAAACGAGTTTGAGTCACCCGAGTTTTGGGAGTGATTGCAATGTTAGGTGTTCTAAAATAAAAATGTATATATTTATTTATTTATTTTTATAATAAAACTAGAAGGCTAAAGTCTAATAGAACCATATAACAAAAAGATTGATAAACGATGAATTTAGTTTTTTCCTTTGTAGTTTAAAAAATATTAATCCAAAGAAACTTGAAACATTCCAGTAACAGTGGGTTACTTAAATTATCATTTTCTACACTCAATTCAAATTTCAAAATATTTGGACTTAATTTAAGTTACTTATTAAAGTGTTTATAGTTTTATAATTTATTTAGTTTTTTTTTTTTAATGTTTATTACATTTTTCCAGCTCAATCTAAAAGTTTAAAATTGAAACTGTAATACAAAATTCCACAATTTATTCTTTTAAAATTTAAAAATATGACTGCTAAAATTTGACAGACTGTCTTTGCTCAGAATGGAATTGATTCATCAACATGGATAAACTGCTCTCAAATATTGTTAAATTGTGTTATGATTAAAATTGTTTATAATAAATGGAAAACTATGGATCTTACAAAATGTATACTGTATGCCTAAAAATCGATTAGGACCCTGCTAGAGGTATGAAAATATTTTTGTCACCTGAATTCCATTTCTGACGTGTGTGGATGTTCTATAGTAGATGGAATAGTTTCTGACGTGCACAAAAAAGAATTTTCAGAACTAGAAAGTGAATTGTTTACATTTCCTTGAGGATTTTTTTCGTGATTAGATTCTTGTGAAACATTAAACATAGCATTATTTTCTTCACAGTCTGAGGTATATTCTCCACCATCAACAGAGCCTTCCTCTGGGTCAGGTACATGTTGAACAGGAGGTGAAACAATTTTCATAGTTGGTTGAATGGTGGCAACGGGCACGACTCGATTCTTTGAAGCTCTTTTTAATCGTTCCTTCAAAAGACCCATATCTTTTTCGGAAATCTAGTTTAAAAGTAATAATTTATTATTTAAAATACAAATAACAGTGAGTGATCTACGAACTGCAAAATAATATATAACTATCTCTATTCTCTACTTATTTTGAAAACATTACAATATTTCATGATATTTTAGATATATTATGTAGTTAGAATATAAACAAAATTATTGATTCACTTTTGAACTCAAGACCTAAAATTAGTCATTACATATTCTATCAAATATTAACTTCTAGAGACCTTATAATAACAGACAACTCTAATAACAATGCAACATTGCATGGATTCAAAGAAAATAAACATAAGTAAACTAATGCTTCAGTTTTTTTGTAATATTTGATATGTGTATCACAGTAGTATAAATTATTAATAAAACGTATTCTTACATGACCAATGAAATTGAAAAGAGATTCTCCGTGCAAAAAGAATACAGCAACAAAACAATTGAGTGCTGCTGTACGGACAGAATTATCTCTATCGCCAATGCTTTTAGCGATTTCTTTACAAGCAGCTGCAACACTAGGTTGAAAAACTGAAGTACCATAATCTTCTACCATAGATGTTAAATGCTCTAAACATTCTATATATACATAACACATTTTCAAACCATAATTAATATATTTTTAATTATTATAATATTTCCTTATATTTATATTTAATAAAACACCACATAAAAATGTAATTGAAATTGTGTTAAGTCCAAAAAACATTAATGTTGCATAAAAACTTTGTTGAATCAACTTTAATTTTTGTCTACTGCTCAAAAATAATCATTAATTAAGAATAAACAATAAAATAGTTGAGTTCAATAAATCTTTTTAGTTAAATAAATAAAAAAAAAAAAAAATTTATAATAACGCTTACCTGAACGCTGTCTTGAGTTTTTCGATTTTATTCCTTCCATAATATATTGAAATATCTTTGAATTTGGGAATACGAATGCAATTTGTTTTAATATGGTTCTGACGTTATTCCTTACTATATCTTTAGGATCACCCAGCTGTATTGTAAATAAAAGATATATATTGTAAAATATAATATTCTATAGTTAGGTACTGTTTTTACTCACTTTTTTCACTAAATATGGCACAAAACTTGACGCTTCAGTATCGTGAAGCGTATATTTTTGGGCTATAAGAATATTAAATATGTGTTGTAAATATTCAAGACCTTTCAAAAGTACCGATGGGTTAGTATCAAAAAACCTTAAGGTTATCCATTTCAGGATTAAGTCAAGATTACTAATTAATGGTAAATAATTATCATCTGCTGTATTAACGTCCTATTTAGAAAATTAGAAATAAATTTAGTTTCCAACAACTTATGTAATTTTAATAAAATGTATTTATTTTCATAATACCTCTGAAAGAGACTCAATTGCTTTGAGATGATATTTAAAATCTGAATGAAACATGTTTGTAACTAACACCTTGTTAATACCAGCTGTTAACATTTGTTCTCGAAGTTGTTCAACAAATTCATCTCGTGGAGTAACAAAATTCCATTTTAAAGACTATATTATGCATCAAGCAAATTCAAAATGTAATTATTGTAATAGTAAATTGGTATCCTATCCAGTCATTTGTATTATTATTATTTATTTATAGTGAATAATTACAATCTGTACAGCTTAGTACGTAAAGTAAGTACCACAATAGATAACTGAAAATTAACATATACGTTGAATACTTCAATGTTTAGTTATAGAAATCTTAAATCTCCATATTTTTCACTAATATTCACAATAAGCTTATAACAGTACTCACCTTTAATTTATGTTCGTCAATGTCACGTTGATGCTTTAAGTTATTTTGTAGAAACAATGATTTATTATCTACTTCTTCTTTCGTTTTCCCAATTGCCACGTGTGCACGGGAAATTATATTTTCCTTTTAAAAAAAAAAATAACAAAATGAATATAAGGGCTAGGGTTTGGCAAGCCTTTATTTGTCTTGTTTTAATTCATGTACCCGGCCAGTCACATAATAATAACCATGCCATTTACCTGATTTTAAAACAGGACAAAAAAATCAAAAATTAACTTTACTCACTACTATTATTAAAATATTTATAATATAATCCGTACAGTAATATGATACAGGCAAATGAACTAGTATATTAGTAATGTAAAAGCTAATACCTTGTTTATTTTAGTAACGGCTTTGGATGCAAGTGTTTTTGTACGTTTTGATTTAACCGCAGTACCTGCAGAAACACAGGATTTTACAACTTTAGTATTTTCGATCGGTAAGTTTGGTCTTTCATTGTCCAATTTCTCTCTACACAACTTGACTGACATAGGCTACAAAAATAAATAATGTTATTTTTAAATTGAAATTAATTATTCGTTTATAAGTTATACCTTTAATTTTTCACAAGCACCGTACATAGAAGCATAACCCAAATGCATCATAAACCCGAGAACAGCCTTTTCTGAGGCACTTCGAACACCGGCGCTTTTATCTTCAAAGCTCGGGTATAACACAGGGAGTAAACATTTTAACTCATCGGCTGGAATTATCTTCATAGGAACTATAAGAAAATAATAAAAATCGAACAAATATAAGCATTTAGCAGTTGTACTTAAAATCATACTAATAGGCAATTTTTCTGCTAGCCAATTCCATAGTTCAGATCGTAGTGTTACTGAATTGTTTTTTAATGCATCCAAGAGTATATCGCCTCCAAAAAATTCTCGATAACCACATATATCTCCAAAAGTATTCATACATTGAAGAGCACTTTGACATTTAAATGTCTGAAAAAGTTGATACATTGATTTTAGTATTTATCCAAATAAATTTTGATATATAAAATTAAATATACTAAATAAAAAAGTAAATATATTATGATGTTCTAACCTTTGAATCACCTAAAGCACTTAATATTCCCGGTAAATAACCTTTTATATAAACTTTAAAAGATGATCCCATGGATATAGTTATTAATTCCACTAAATTGATTGCATTTGAACCAAGACGAGCATTTGAATCACTTATCCTAGTTAGTGGTTGGTAATTAAACAATCAATTAATAATAATAATAAAAATATTTTTCACTGTTTTTAAGTATGTTTATGAATAGTTCATACCTTTCTTGCAAAGCTTCCCTTACTTCACCCAGTTTATTAGTTATAAATTTAGCTTCAGTAATAATGTTTTTCAATTTAGTCAGGGCATTGGAACGGACCTATTTATAAATTAATTCAATAAAATCAAAATTATATTTTGTATTTTAAAAATATTAAAAATACTTATTTAAAGGATTTTTATTTACTTTCCAATCTCTATCTGAAAATTCATTTATCAGAGCATCAGTTATTTGAGGTGTTATGTCTACTCTAGGGACAAAATCTCGTACGTTTACTTCATTATCAGGCTTTTCATCATCACTTGATGATTCAGTAGATCCTTTAATTTTTTTTCCACGTATTGGTTTTGGAGGAATTTCATCTTGGCGCTGTTAAAACGACATTATTAAAATATGAGTGTAATAGTTTAAGTAATAATTATGTAATAAATAATATTGTTGTAACAAAAATGAATCATACCTTTTCAAATTCTGCATTTATTTGTTGCAATAAAGTTGGTTTTTCATTTTCAAAAAACAAACTTAGCTGAGGTCCCACGTACAGATACATAACACCCAAAAGAGAAATAACAGCCACCCTTACTTGAGGGTTAGAAGCACTGATACCTTTTTTTACATACTCTATTACATATTTAGGTGTAATGCTATAATGTAAATGGATAAAATATAAATAATATTTGTACGACTCAAAGAATTTAACTGTCAGTTGTAAAATTAAAAACTAAATAATAAACTTACTCAAATCCAAACTCTAAGATTGCACCTGAAAGCCAATTAAGGGCATCAATCTGAACTTTTGGATTTTTTTGAACAGAAAATGCATATTTTAATACAATATTAGAGACCAGGTCCAGTCTAGTTGCATCGGCAAAATCAGTCAATAATTCACTGGCTAAGTTACCATTTTTGGTATCACTTAACAGTGAACAAACGTCTTGTATACAGTATTCCATGTTGCTACTAAAAACATTGAATGGTAAATAAATACTTCATCGACATAACTAAATAATTTTAAACGCTCTACAATAACAAAATACCCAGTTATAGAAAACTTCTCAATAACTTTTTTCAAACACTCAAGTCTCAACTTTTGAATTTGTACATTATTGTCTTTAATACCCGGTTTCTTGATCAACAACTTTATTAATACTTGACTGCTAACTGTTGATGACTCTATTTCATCAATTATCTGCAACAATTTAAATAACTGTTGACTATACTCTAAAATAAAACCACAATAGTACTAAAAATTAACACATGCTTGAGAAAATTCTTGAACTTTAGACAAACGAATTTTCCAATTTGCATCAACCATGCCACTTAAAATGTCAGGTGACAAGAAAGTCAAAGCTAAATCTTCCAACTCATCGTCACTAATTTCTTTTTCACTATCGATTGGAAGATGACTGTTTGATGATAATGCTTTACGAATACCTGACGATTCAACATTTTATATATAATATTAAAACATTGATGTATAACAGATAAGTTTGCAATAACGTACCAGGAGGGTTTTTGGTTTTATTACTAGTTGCAAGATTTTTTTTTAATGCAGTTTTTTTATTAGTCGTAGCAATTGCTTTTTTTTCTACATTATTGGTTGAAACACTATTAGGTTTTGACAAAGGTTCTTTTACAACAGTCGATTGTTTTGCAATAATAATAGCCTTTTCTGCAGCTTCTTTAATCTACAAAAAGATAAAAAAAAAAAAAAACCTCCAACTTATACACAATGATAACATATTTATTAGATAATATATAGTCATATAGAATCAATTTGGTTACTTTAGAAAGTTTTATAGCGTCAACACTGGTCAAAAAAGAAACAATATTTTTTTCTGATACGACCTTCCATGCAGTACCAAGAGCTTCAGCAGAATTATCTCGAACAATTGGATCTAAGCAATAAAAATCAATATTAAATTACTGATAGTTAATTCCTGGGTATCAAAGCTACTTTTGATTTTTATATGGTACATAATATCGGAGTTAGTTATTTTGACTACCGTAGTAAAAAAAAATTAATTTCCAAGACAACTGTTATTTTTATTAATTATTAATATTCATAATAATTCCCACTCACAAGAGGACGCTGAACCCTCATGTGTTGTATCCTTCTTATAAACGTACAGCAAATGTTCGTTTAGAAAAACCAATTTTGTGCTGTTAGCTTTAATATTACAGTTTATTGAACAATTATCAAACTTAAAGATAAGAATATTATCTAGAACACCTTATAAGACTTTATTTATTTTTATTATTTTATTTTTAAAGTGAGTTATAAGTTTATAACTATGTAAAATATTATAATTATAAAATGCTCTTAATTCGATTTGAAATTTAAATATTAATGCCTACTAAAAAGTATTCTTATATAATATAAGTGTTTGACTATTAGCCAATTCATTATAATTTTAAAGTTTACAACACAAAATTGATTCTCCTGAACTCATATTATTTGCTATGTCGTACATTTGCAACAATAAAATGGAGACCACACATGCGGGTGTGGCATCGTAATAATAGGTAGGTATTTTATAAGTGTTATGAAACAAGTCTATAATCAGTCAAATTAAAATAAATATAATTGAAAAAAAATCTAAACATTTCAAATTTCAAATTAATTAGGTACCTATATTAATAAAGTTTAATAATGATTTACCTGATTCGTTCAATGTTTTAATTAATGCTGTAGCAAAGATTTTCAACAATTTTTTGTTTAAAATAGCTGGTGTACATTTTGTAAAACATCGGCTTAAAAATGAAATCGATTCAGCTTTTACTGATGGATTTTTATTGTCTATCGCCGCTAAAATATCCTCATGAATAGATTCAAGTGTCATCTGAAATAATAATTGGTTATTTCATTAGTATTGATCTAATGGTAACAATTTCTAAATATTTAAATGCTTGAATTACACTCAAATAGATAGCATCCACAGCATCTCTAAGCGGCAATACAATATTTTGTTTTTTTTCCTTGAATTTCTCTAACAATCCTGGTATACAAGCAGAAGCATAAGTTTCAAAATGTTTTTTTAATCCACTGGCTAACAAAGTCATACATTTGGCAGCAATTCCAACTATTACAACATTTGAATCTTTTGTAATTATCTAAAAAGTGTAAAAAATAAATTGTTTAATTACCTACATTAAAATCATATATCATCATGATATAGTTTTTTTCTCTTTTAGAAAAATAAAATTATTAAGAAACAATAAATTATGCAAGGATTTATAATAAAATAATAATATATAATTTCTTACTTTCTTCAAAGCTCTCACTAAATCTCCGTATTCCCCACTTTCTATTTTTAGAGCTTTGGATAATATTCCTTCTAGCATATCTATGGCTTCTTTACGTTCTTGCCATTTCTTTGCTTCGAGTTTTTCATAAAAGTCTTTATTAAGCTGGCAAAGTATATTTACTGGATCAATGTGTTCTTCAATATCATCAATATCATCAACTTCATCAGTGCCTTCCTCCAATGCCGCATCTATTAATATTAAGTGTTTAATGTTTTATACATAAAATTTACAAGTAACTAATTATTGAATTTGCCTTCATTAGCAGCCTCCATTTCATCCATTTTAGCAGCTTGCATTTGTTGAGAACGTAAGAAACGTGTCGGTCGTGGCTTATCGCCAATTACTTTTTCAAATTCTTCCTCTAACTCTTGAATCTGATTAAAACATTAATTATTCAAAATTTAAAAATTACAACTTGGTATTTATACTTGTAAAGGTTTTAGATTTGACAATTTAGCTTTGACTGGTGTAGGCCCAATCCAAGAATACATTTCAATCGCCAACGATTTTGCTTCATCTCTAACACTCTTATCCCTGTCTTCAAGTATTGATTGTAATTTGTTAAGCAGTGGTTTAATGTTCAAAACTTTTGAGCCAAATTCTCTATAGTAAGTATAAAAAAAAAAACAAATTTAATAATGAATCTTAAAACAATTGGTTATACTATAATTATATTATATTTTTTAAAAATTAAAACTTATATAAATCTGTATTTTAAAAGTTTAACTATACAATAATGTAATTGAAACACTTTAAGTACCTAGCTTATATATAACTACAGTAATATGTAGGCACTTACTTAATTGCTTGAGTTGCAGCTTTAATACAAGTTGAAACAATTTTAGGAAATTTATGGTCCAGTCCTTTAACTAATTCTTCTATTACCACATCTTGCTTCTCGATTTCAATAAACATTAATGTTATTTGTATAGCAATATCTTTGGTTTTTGATTTCGGTGCACCATAACATTTCGTTATCAATCCAGCCATAACATCCCCGGCCGTTCTGTTATTAAAATGTATATATTGAATGCATTATAATAATATGTGTAATATGTGATATAAGAAATAAAAATTAGGTACACGCTCAACTAACCGTCCAGCAGTAGCAGAGTTTTCCACAAAAGCCAACGTGGCTTCAAGACCTTTTTCCTGTGCAATCGCATTGCTGTCGACGACAAACTTCTTGATGATCTCAGTAAATTTGTTCCATTCGTGATCTTTTTCATCCAATTGCCCAAACAATTTAACAGCATCGCCATAACCACTTATCCTGGCTTTCCACAACTTAAAAATAAAACACGGTACAATATATTGGTATGATATGTTATTATAAAAGTTAAAGTTAATAAATAACATAAATATTCAGTTAGGGCTCGTAGCATAGGCGGAAATCTAGTAAAATTTCAGGGGGGGGGGGGCTAATATTTTTAACATCATTGTGAGATGGAGAGTTTCGATCACACCCAATTAAAGAGCTCTCTGTTTGGATGGGGGGGACTTGTAGGATATTTGGGGGGCTAATCCCCCCCCCAATTTCCGCTTATGGGTTGTAGTGAAACTTATAATAATAAATGTAATTCGTAAGTATTCGTTCAACGTCGAAGTTAGGTTTCTATAAACACAACGTTAAGTGAGGCATTTTTTACACGCACTTAATTGAAATGTGTTCTTGTCATGATAAATAACACGGACAAATATAATATGTAATAATAATAAGAATGCATGACAATTTTTTTTTTTTTATTGTGAAGTACCTACTGGAAAAGTGTTTAAGTGTCGTTAAACAATTATTACTATCGATCAAATGAAGAATGCATGTAAAATATTTCGTAGAGGTAGGTACCTAGGTACCTACATAATATCAGCGGTGAATACAATGGTGAAGGGGAGCAAAAGGGTGATACTAGCCAAAATTCGTTGAATCGTGAAAATAAAACAAAAAATTAGCCTTCATTACAGGTTTATAAATGAAAAATTACATTTTTGAAAATTCAACCCCCCCCCCCTTGGGTGACTACTGGATCCGGTACTGCATAATACCTACGATATGATGGCGACCCCCAGAAACACTACATTGCCTTTCCGGACGAGGCCGGGAGACGGTCTTAAAAGGACTAAAAACGCCAAAGTGGTGAGTATAGCGACTATAGCGGCCACAATGAAAAAGGTTTGGCAAACCTATTTATTAAAGATCTATAGGCATGGTGTGTGCAACGACCGCCGAAATTGGGCGAATACAGACCACCCTCCCCTCCACCGAAGGGGTACCTTCCCCTGAGAAACACATCGGCCCATCTCGGCGACGACCCCCGTCCTGCACCCGTGGGATGATGGGCATATTAATATATTATTATCGATAAAATCGACTACAGCATTATCCGAAAGGACCTTTGCGGTCGACAAATGCGTATACGATGCACTACTACACTCGAGGTCGACTAAAATTAAATTTCATACAATATGATGATGTTAAAAACGACGTTACCTATATACGCGTACTACCTAGCGTACTGATTACTGAATCTGTATTGCATTCCGCGTGTTCAGTGGCGGACCTAGGATTTTGTTTTTTTTTTTTTGGAGGGGGGGGGGGTCCAATATTTTTTTACATCAGTACATATTTTTATAAAAACACTTATATTAGTATAATGGTATTTTAAAATGTATTATACCTATAAGTGTACGCACATAAAAAAAGTATTACATTTTTCGTGAATCGTGATTATAAGTTTTACGTCATAGTTTTATTCTTACACATCTTATAGGCAATGGTGGGGGGGGCAGAGGGGCCTGCCCCTTAAATCCGCCACTGCGCGTGTTCCTCGTTAAACTTTATGGTTCATCTAGTTTACTGATGAGGAACACACGGATTGTTAAATGAAACTATGTACACAAGGAAGTAATAACGAAACAACGTTACACGAGACAACGTCGTCGTTAAACGAGGTCTTACTGTATTTTTTAATAACATATGCATTACCGGCATCTAAAAATATTAATACGAATGAGTAGGTAATAGTTAAAACAAACAGACTTAACGATTTCAATTTTTTAGAAAATGTATTTATATTGTCGTAATATTATGCATCGCCAAAAATATTATTATCGAGCGCATATAATTAGTTTAAAAAAAATAAAATATTACTTTGTGTACACATCGTTCCTCAACAGGCAACTTTGCATATGAAGTGTCTTCTTCTTGAGCAGCCATTTGATCATCGAGTGGGCACGGTCAATAAGTAAGTATATAATATAATAATATCAAGTTTTGAGCCGATAGTTTTTGTTTAACTCATTAATTAATAAACTGAATAGATATTTCAAAAAGTTGTATTTTCCGATATTTTAAAATTTAACGCACCTATATAATATTGTACAATTATTTATGTATCTGTGACACAGCGGTCATCAGTGCAGTAATAATAATGACAAAACTAAATGAACAATTGACACTCGTATGATTGGCTTTATTTCTTATCAACTCGAATCCAACTGAACTCGTAGTTGGACATTGATTTTACATTAAATTATTTAACCTGTAAACCGTGCGGACGAACCGATAGATCTACAGAATACAATCGCAGAGAATCACGTGACCGGTTGGCGGCTTTGGGCGACTAAAAGGTAACGTTTAACGAAAACAACATAAATTACCGAACAAAACGCAACGTGTGACAAATACGAAGAGACGAAATGTAATTTAATAATAGTCGATACCGAATAATCAAACGGAACCCACGATAACGAAATTAATTCCCAAGCGGCGTCTAAAATTATATAGGTACCTGCATTGAACGACACAAAGAATGATAATAATAATAATAAGTTTCGTTAAATTAACTAAAACCCATTAATGATTAAGTGCCGGACACGTGTTCCAAATGCGAGTGCACTATAGGTAGGTATATATTGCAGCAGTATTGGACATAAAATTAAATATATTATTGGCAGGAGACTTAGATTTTCGATTATTATACGTACACCTACTTATCGTCACATCGATTAACAGCCCGACCGCGCGAGTTCGTCGTCCGATCAAACCGCATATACCTACTCGAAGGACACTGCTGCAGTATATATATTATGTCTGTATATAAGCAAATAAATAACATATTTTGCCACTAAGTGTCACACAATCCACGGTGGACAAAATTCACATTAGTATTTTATATAAAAAGTGCTACGATAGAACAAAAATGTACGAACAAAATGACGCTGTTTTTGAGAAAATATACTATCGAGGACTCGACGAGGAGTATCAACCGCTGTCTTTCTTATTATTATTATTAAGTAATAACATTTTGAATATTATATGTTGAACGACATGTTCGAAAGTTGAATGACCTTCTCAACTTTTATTCCTAAATTCCTGTTCTCCTTCCGCCATTACTATACCTACCTATACTATTATTTACTTCGTTAAATCATCTCTTCCTCTGCTGGCTACCTCGTATTATAATATCATACGACCAATTTTATAAATTGAAAAATTAAGATTATACCCGGCGATTTGCCAAGCATGTTCGCCAGAATTTTTCTTGTATCAGTTTTTTCAAATTTTTATGTTCGAAATTTCTTAGTGCGTGTAGGTATTTAAAGACCATATTATTTTCAATCGTTTTGATTCTTATATCATTTTAGGATGTGTTTGCTGTTACGATACCAAATTCGTTTTGCAAATGTACCTTTTTAATAGCGAATAGGTAAGTTATGTTGAATTTTTTGAAAATGTTGATGTACGTGTATTGTGTAAATCGATATGGGTAAATCGAAATTTTAACGAGTAGTTTTTGAGTTATTTAAATTTGCAGTGTACTAGGGAATAAGGATAATAGTTCATGATAGATTTAGAAAATATGAGGGCTATAATGCTTTGCGAATCACCCTGTATAATATTTGTAAAATTGAAAAAGTCAGAATTATTCATGGAAAATTAATGGGAATGAGCAATGAGCATACATGTTGGATCACCTTGTGTATTTTTTATGTCATACAATTGTATGATAGAGGAAAAAATAAATAAAATTCAAATGGCCCTTTGAGTTTTATTTAATTAGATAATTTATGAAGTTGTGGAATACGTCGTATATTATTATGTATCAATAATCCATACATTAAATATTTAATATTAGGTTTGAATAATACCTATATTACGGATGATATACCTTGGGACTTGAAAACAAATTTTAATTGGTCGCCCGAGGAGCATATCTTACGTGGGATATGGAAAAAAAAGTATTATAAATCAGACCGAGTCGATGAAAAATAATATTGTAAGTATATAATAATATCGATGAATTTGCATTATGCTTTGCAATTATATTTCGCAAAATCATACGGATATTACAGGATTTAAAATTTTTTTTGTTTAAACCCATTCGTAAACAAAAATAAATCTCTCGACACACGGTCGGAATTAAGACGTATAATAATGAAACGGCGACTGACGGACGGACGTGTATAACGTTTGAAATATTATGTACGCACAGAGAACGAGAAAAAACAGAAGAAGTTTAGAAGTCACGGAAAATGTTTTTTTTTTTTCATTATTATTATATAATATAGGTATAATAGGTACTTATCAAATTGTCTCTTGCCGACCATTATATTATTTATTGTGTATTCACGGTACAATAATTTATCGCTATTTACGAGGCGGGTACTGCAGGGCAGTTATCATCATTAATATTTCTCGGTTACACGATAATTTGACTGTCCGCGAACACCGCCGAGACGGTTTAATAATATGTAGGTAAATCAATTGGCGCGGACTTGACCGCATCTCACAATATACGTAAATGGCGAATTTTTTACCATCCGGTTATTATTACGCACGGCCATCGGAGGAGGACTGCAGTGATATGCAGCATGCACGTGACAAAGCACGTTGTGTGGCCTATCATCGAAAGACGAATACCTCCGCTACAACTGTGAACCGCGTGATAATAATTTGTGAGTTTTAAATTCTTTTTCATATTTTGTATAGGTCAAAGACCCATGTCCGAACATACACTCGGCCGATTTTTACTCCCGCAGTCTTCTCGGCGGACCGTCGTCGAGGAACAAGGTGAGTTTTTGGACTCGACAGTCGGCGTTGTGTCTCGATATAATATAATCGCTTAACGGATTCATGTATTTTATAATACTATCAACGAGTGGTTTTAGGTATGCACCTATATACTTGACTAGGTATCTGATATGAGTACCTTTTAAAATTGGGGTTTAGTAAGTTCTCACGCGAAACATATAGCAGGTAAGCAGGTACATATATAAGTTCCCTCAGAAAAAAAATTACACCCGTATACGTTAGTTCCAACAAAATATCAAATTATAACTTAAAAATAGTTAAGTACACAGTATGTGAACTGTGAAGTGTTTGAGCGTTCACAATAAGCCAGATAAAATTTGATTTTTTCTATTATTATTATTATTTTATACCTACATCATATTATATTATTAATTTTTATTTTATATTGTTATATTATATGGGCTAGATTCAATTAAAAATTGGATTGGATTTTTTTTTATGCAATACAAAAACAAACAAATTTTAACCACACCATAACTAGGTACGTTTAAGTCGTCAGTCCTAAGTCTGAATAAAGTGCGAAGGATGTTTGTATTCGATATCATTTTTTTTCGTGTGGGCACTCGCGTATATGCATACCCGGGGGTGATTTTTACCTGCTATGTCTCGCGTGGGAACTTACATTCGCCCTTAATTAAATTACCTCCATAATTTTGTAATAACAAAATTACTTTTTTTATTTTACTAAAAATCACTATACTAATTTGGAAACGACTACAGGTCACATTATCCCGTTACGTCCTATAGTACGACGAGTATATGATATACGTTACATAATATATATATATATATATATATTATTTATTACTGTACTAGCCGCTATACGCATAGATACGGCAGCGGTATAAAAAAGTATCCATGCTCGACGCTGCAATAGGTGTATATTGTGCTTGTTAATATTCTCGTACAGACGTAACGCCGATTTCGTAAAGACCGAAGAGCCGTAAGTATATAGTGTGGTACCGGTTTTAGCACCTATACGAAATGCGAAAAAATTTGACTCGATTATTTGGTAATTTATTTGTTTAGAGTTAATCCGATAACGCCGAAGACATAAATCATTTGGCGTAACGTATACTAATGTGAATAATTTTAAAACAGCCGTTT
Source organism: Neotoxoptera formosana (assembly GCA_022818045.1). Classification (NCBI taxonomy): domain Eukaryota; kingdom Metazoa; phylum Arthropoda; class Insecta; order Hemiptera; family Aphididae; genus Neotoxoptera; species Neotoxoptera formosana. Next base: position 25,852,448 of record CM040634.1, read on the forward strand.
GAATCTAAATCAGAGAATGTCGTATATACAATTTTTTTTTCAAAATAAAAGATATCTATTATATAATATACGCGTATAAAATACAAAAACTCACAAGTCGTCGTTGTATATATACGCTTATTCTTTTAATGTAATTTAATGGAATGCCGTTATTCTAGTTTTATAATGTAAAATGTACCTGCATTATAATATTGCCAATATATTATTTTTTCTAGGAAAAACTTTATATATTTTATTGATCTAATATTAAAATATTACACTAATTTTATTATATTATACTATACGTGTATAGTGTATATATACCTATGTAGATATAATATAACATCTGACATGTACCTAATTTAACTAATTTTGATTTTACAATAATGTGTGTGTGTGTGTGTGTGTGTGTGTGTGATTTTTTGTATCTTCATACCATCAATAATTTGACAAAATAATTCTTCGTTTTTTGACTACGGTAATTTTTCTGGTGGGCAAATAAATCTAATTGGTTATTTAAGATGTCAGAACGGAAAATTCCTAGACATTTTCAAAAGCGTCGCAAAAAATAAAATAAAAAAAGGTTGGCAAGTGGGTTTTTTATGCAATTGGGTCACTGTAATGGATGTGTTAAATTTGAATTCAATGATATAAAACCATTGTATATACGAAAAACGATTCTGAGCGAAGACGGTCTGTCAGCCTGCATAACAAAGTGTATTATAATATGATATTATTGCTATTAAAAAATAATAAAATTCATCTAACTATTATTATAAATTATAATACAGTATGTTGAATTAATTTTTTCAGAAAATGTTTCATTTTTTGAAATTGTCAATATAAGTGTATAAAATATAATAATATACTTTAAGAGTTTCGAACACCCACGAAAAATATTTTTAAATTACAACGAAATAACTTACATCGTTATTCTTCATTAAAATATCATTTTGTTGAAATTTTAACTTAAAATGTCTATAAACATCAACCACGTGAATATATTTTTTTGACTTTTTGGTTACACTATTAAATACTTACGAAAAACCTCGTTTTGAATTTTCGTTAAAATACTATAACTTATAATATTACACCTACTCGTAGCTGGTATATGGATGTATTATCATTGATTTGTTGATACTATCTATATACTACCACTTCGCAGTTGCCTGTCTCTTGATGCCTTCGGCACTTGGGAACATGGGGCGAATTGCAGACGTTTTTCTCTCATTTATAGCAACCACACAGCAGTACACGTCCGGCTCTTCTCACTCCTCTCCACGCCGACGCCACAAATCGTGTGCCTTTGTATCTTTAATCTTTTAAACTTCTTTTAGATCAACTAACGAGAAATCTTGTATTCAACTTTCAATCCTTACCTAAAAAAATTGAACATTTTATAAGCTTTGAACCACAAACTAATTTGCAAATTTTACCGATGAAGAAAATGGTTAGGCTAGGTTATGAGGTGCGGTCAAAATCGGCTAAATCGTGAACCATTTATAATTCAAAAAGTTTAAATTTGGGTCTCTCTACACAACAATTTGAACACGTAGTATTCTTAATTTCAAAACTTGTTAATGTAACTTCGAATTAACAATTAATGACGTTTTTAATAAAAAAAACTGACAAATTTTGGGTTAACCGAGCACAGATAATAATAGTTATTAGAATATATAAAATTTTAAAATCAAATTTATAAAAATTTTGTTTCAAAACAATAAATTAAATAAAAGAAATGAAATAATTTATGCTATTATTATATACATTGTATATGTAAACTTATATTTCAGGCTAATGACCATAGATGTTGAAACCTTAACTCGATAAATAAAAAAAACTTATATTTTTTTACGATATTGACTCCAACTGCCTATTTTCAAACAAAAGCATTAGTTTATGATGATCACTTTATAATTTATAGATATATACCTACCTATAATATTACACCAACATTAAAATAAATCGTATACATTGTATCGACTAAATAGTAAATACCGTTGAACTCTGGAATTATGCCAAAAACGATTCGGTGTAGAATTTCTGAAGAACATAATATTACAACCGTACGTGGAAAAAAAAATTGAAGTTCCTTCATGTTTTATAAGTATAGAATATAGAATGTAAACAGTGATGGCACAAATTTTACACGATTCGTAAGACTCCAAAGTTAACTACCTATTTCTATATTATAGTTAGTTTATTTAACTATATACATAAATGAGTTTTCTCTTACCATAAATCGTCAAACTTTCACATATGGCTCTGACGTCCGGAGACAAATTAATTAAAAGCACGTAAGTATGTCGTCTCTTGTTATAACGGACCAACGCTATATTAGGTTCTCCTAAATTAACAAGCCAAAATATGTATTATTTGCAACTATCTGTTTTAGTATATTAGAGTGTTATTCTATATATTATATTATATTGATTATTTCTATGTGGTAAAAAGTGTTTACAAAACAATGGTGGACTAGAACAGTACTACAGTATAGTACATACCTACTATGTATACCTAATAATAATAAGTTATTTGTTAAATAATATCTTACTACATCATTGTGCACACCATATTTAGATTGATAAATGGAATATATATTACTGTCTACAATTGTTTCAGTAACCGTCTAACGATGGTTAGAATATAAAGAAAATATAATTCAATTGTCGTCAGACTCATGTTTGACAACAGTCCCCGAGTATAACGACTTCCTTGATGAACCATAATGATCTTATAAACATATAATAATAATTTTTTTTTGTACATAGTTGGATAAATCACAAGGTACCCACTAGAAAGTATAATATCGCCTAAGTGTACGTTTTGTATAAAATATATTTACTCATTGACATAAAAAAAATCAACTTATTATTTTTTATACTGAGGTCAGAATTTGAAATTATCGTTAAATAGATTATGAAATTAACTTTGGAGTCGTAAAATTCACCATTTGTTTGACTTAAGTAGATTTTAAGTAGAGAAATAATAACCGAGCTTATTGAATAATGGATTATAATTTTACAATGTTCAAAAATCTGCAGTAGCAGAAAAATGTATGGTGTGAAATTAAATTACCATATAATCGATGGAAAACTCGTCTGAATAGATATAAAAATATAAAAACCCATAGTTGAAACCGGTTGTTCTTTATTTATGTACAATCAGACATAAGTATAGGTATGCAAAAATTACATCGACTTAGAATAAAATTAATTTCACATACATATTTAGCAAATTACTAATTCTATACATAATATTTTGTGTTTTTGTTTGCATAATGTAGCATTAATAGTACACCAATGAATGTATAAGTGCACTTTTCATAAATATTATTTGGCTACATATTTTTTGAATTAGTGGATTACATATTCTAAAATAATTGTATTTTAGAATATTACCTACATTAGGATTAATTTTATGTTTATACATTTCGAGTCATCGATTTATGAGCCCACTCACGAAATCACTTAATATTATAAAAATTAAACAAACCGCGATGTATAAACTATAGTTTCACTGACAGTAGTTATGCATAAAAAATTAAAAGTACACTGGTCAAACGTTATGAAAATACTTATAATGTAGAGAACTGACAGATGTAGACATAAGCCATATAAGTACCTATAGATAAATAAATTTAATAATTACAATAAATGTAAAAAAAAAACATTAAAGCTTATTATTTAGTCGAAGCGTCTCATTTCATCGACGATGTCCATGCGGACGTTCCACAAGTGGTTCGGTGATTTTTATATGCATTTAAACACTGCTTGTCTTCGCGTGGTGACCGAGAAAATCAGAAAATACTATACTTTTAGTGTATATATATATATATTATATACTATATGAACTACACCAACTATTCTTTTTAACTAGACACCCAATTATTTTGTATTTTATTGAAATCCATCTATTTGACGTTTAAACAACGGTGAAAAAAATGAAAAAATCTCCAAAAAAGATTTCCTATATAAAGTAGAATTAACATTTTTTTTTTCTTATAATTGTGTGTAAATCAATTAGGTACTTAGGTTAGGTTAGAAAATTTTAAGCTTTTGTCCACTTCATAAAGGTATACACAATAAACAAAACAAGTATAATTTATTGAGCAATAATCGTTTAAACATACACATTTTATTACGACGTATTAAACGTCAAAATATATATGCTACACGAATGTCATCACACTTTCAATAAATATACGTATAGTTGCTGTAAAAATATAATTTTATGTGTTTTCATTCTCGACTCATAAAAACCAACCAAAACGTTCGAATCCAACTCGATTACAAATTCTTAAATTCACATTATAAAAATAATTGCAGCTAGGTAATAGATATACATAATAATATAATTAATAAATATAAATATTATTAAAATGTATTATTATGCTCGATTTTCTCACTGTTCATCTCAATTGTGTACACAAATCAATTAATGATTACGATCTTCGATAAAAATTATAATCAAATATTCAAATATATTAACTTTTGCACAATCGCAATTAGTTGGAAATTTGGACTATACCTAAGTACTAAGTAGTTAAGAGAAATGAAGTCCCACGCCGAAGGACAATAAAGCACAGAAGATTAGCGTACTACTGATCAAACTGTTAAATTGTACATTGAAGGTAGGTACAAAAATCTCAGTAGATTCAGCAAATTACTTATAAAATAACATAAATATTTAAATACACGATTCCATCACATGGTTTTTTTGAAACGTTGCAATTACATTTGTTTGCTGTCGTTATTGTGAAATATGATTTATGATTTGTATAAATGTATCGTATTATAATTTAAAAATAAAAAGTACTAAAAAAGAAAAATCATGAGAGCCAACAAGTGTCCAGTATATATTTTATGATGTATACAATTAAAATAATAATTTGAAAATAGATAAATGTTTTAAGTTATTCACTATATAATTGAGGCATATTATATTATTTTTTAGATTTTTCTATTTTTCAATTATTGTTATGAAATAATAGTAAATTGCTAAAATATAATTTAAATTAAACGTTTTTTTTTTGTAAATAAGCCAATTTTTGAATATAAAATTAAATGGTGAACTTTTTACAGTTAACTTTAACTTTAACTTTCTGTTATAATTTCATAATACATTTATACATCTTTAATCATGAGAAAATAAATCGTAAGTCCAAGTCAGAACATCAAATATACGATACATAATATATAATACGATAAGTCCTACATTGTGAAAAGTGTTTAAATAAAATCATGTTTTTCTAAAAGTGTTGTTTTCAATAGAGTAGTATATTCCACAATACATATTATACAGTAACGTTATAATAATATAATAATTAATATGCATAGGCGGAGCTTGATAAATTTAGTTGGGGGGGGGGGGCTCAAACCGAAATAAAAGTATATAAGATATAAATAAATAGTCTATACATAGATGTTAAACTTGCAGAGTCGTGTAGTACCTATGTATATAAATTATTAGGTAATACAATATAATAATCTGTTACATCTATACACAATTTTGCAGAGTCGTGTTGCAGCCAGTAATTTTATATAGCCTTCTGTATCAAACGTAAAAGGCAAGTCTCAAAGAATAAGACATAAATAACATTAATTGTGTACTTATGAAAAAACGTTTCCAGCCCATTCAACGGTTCAACACGTATTCAAATAAATATCCAAAGATGCACCAACGTTTGTAAATAAAAAAATACCGATTTTGACCGTAGTCATTTTTCGAGTTTTATTTTTTCCCGAAGGTCCATAATATTTTATTTTTATGCCAATATTAAATCGATTAAAATAAAAGTTATATAACGTGTAAATAATAAATAACAGCGAGGACGAGGGCTATATAGAGAGGTGAGGATTAAGATAAAAGTGATATTATAAAAATGCATTATTTTTCTTTAAACTCGCCCGGTTGGATTAAAAACCGCCGAAGACCGAGGTGTCACATAGCGTGATATTTCGTGAAATTTGATTTGAATTCATATTCAATCCCTCGAGTGCTAACACTTAATATACGCATATTATATAAGTATATGAGTATCACTATTATGCTTAACGGCATATTACTTATAGCAATTATGTGGTATAACTCAATAGACTCGGACATATAAAATTACTCATTTGTTATCAGCTACATTGAAAACCGCAAAATCGATCATTTTGAATCCGGTTTTCCGGATTCGATTTATACTTACAGGTGGTATAATATACATTAATAATATGTTAACACACTAGTGTTATGTTGATTGTAGACGCATATATAGTTTGCAAAATACCAAATCTTGTTCTTTCAATCATTTTATCTATACCTATATAATAGGATTTCCAAAAATCCCAACAAACGGTACAAATTTAAAATTCCTAAATGTATTTGGTCGAAACGTAATCCTTTATAAAAAAAAAATAATAGGTATGTGACTATGTATGTTTTAATACTTGACCGAGAAAAATTGTATATAATTAATAATAATATATAGATAGGTGATAGGTGTATGATAAATATATATATATAGGTAGGTGTGTATACAATTTACACACAAATATCTTATGTATTTATAGGATATCCATTCGAATCCCATTTCTCATACCAGACTATGTTTCTGTACCTATAATATACATTCCAGTAATATTGACGTGTAAATAATTGTAATTAAATTTAATGCTAAATAATCTCTAATAATAAATGCTAATTAAAATTAATGCTGGAAATCTCATGCCGGATTTCTAAGAAATGCATAAGCTTTATAGATATATAGAATATAGATACATATACCTATGGTTATACAAAATTAAGTTAAAACGGTTTTATTTGAGACTAAGGCGCACGCTATCATAAAACATACAATTCCTATTCATTTTGTTTACGTCTATATATATGCAATGTCTAAAGTTTATCTAAAATTTTTACAAAAGTAAAAGAACCTATAGTGAGGATCTTAGAGTATTAGTAAACGTATTATATTATAACAATCATAATATCATTATTATTATTATTTTTTTTTTTTTTATTAGCTTTTTATTTTAAATATAGCTCAACTATTACAATAATATTATTATTTTTTAACAAGTTTTAGTACTTTTTGTGCAAAATATTATGTCTATTGCAACGTGGTCGGGGGAAACCTATTGTTACGATATTAGTTATCCAGGGAATAAGGTTTTCTTATGGATAAGTTTTCCGTAGCCTAGGGCTGGAGCACTGCTTGTGTATGAGGTTTTTATCAATAAAAGACACGTTCGGTTTGTATATCTATAGAATAATTATTATATATTAAAAAAAGTACTTTACTGTCTTAGACGATGGCTGTTAATATATGTGTGATGGGTATCGGAGAGTTCGCTCGTGTTGGTCGTGTCTGTCGAACTGACTACCACCTTATACAATAATTGGCGTGTCTGAGGCGATAGGCCTTACAATTATGAGCGATGTGTGTTAATATTATTATTGTATAGGTCAGCAGTCGGTCGTACGTACATAATGTAGAATTTATATATAATATACATACATATATTATATATAGGTGTCACGACTAACATACTTATAATTAGGGCCCGGAAGTTCATGCACTTAAAACTATCAAAATATGCATGCGAATATGCGCTTAAGATTACTAAATTATGCGCTAAATATATGCATTTAATTTTTTTTTTTACAATAAGTTTTTTTTGTTTTTGGTAAAAATAATAATTAAAAGATGGGGAAAAATATGAAAATTTTTTTTAATATGGTTATATGTTGTATTTACTTCAAAAATTACAATTTACATAAATAGATAATTTCAATAAAGAAATTGACGCATACTTGAAATGTATGAAGTCATTAATTTGAAGATCTTCCGGAAGGTCGTCTGTTGTTGTTTTTTCTCCTGACATAATTTTTGAACAAATATATTTTGAAATATACTTAAGTAAAACGCAATAAGATTTAATTTTGTTTTAAAATATGCATATTTATGTAAAAACCTCATAATATTATGCTAAAACATGCAAACTAAGATTTCATTTTTGAACTCGTTAGGTTATAATTCAAATTTGTAGCTCATCCGGCAACTTTTTGATGCACTCAGTAAAAACATGCAAATGCATGAACTTCCGGGCCCTACAGTTATAATATTGTTACACTGTGCTCTTTTTGTTTAGCGTCCAAATAATGATTTTAAAGAATCGAGCGATATAATATAATATTATCGTGTGCGGCTTGGCGTGGCGCGGTCGTTTGCTCGACCGCGGAAAAGCTCTGAGCGTATACGTACCGGCCGGTGTTGCTAGCTCCCGGATGGGTGACCACTCACGGGTTTTTAGCGACTGCAAATCCTTGCCACACACACAAAACGTATGTTCTAACCAACCGTGCAGTTCCCCGCGCCACGACAATAAAAACCTACCAAAAAACCACGTACGAAAACAGCTGCTAACGGCCGCCACGGTTGCCGGGATTAAGTTTAAAAAAAAAAAAATTAAAAAAATGTGTTAAAAATTCACCCATATCGTATATTATTATTATTATAATTATTTGTACACGTACAAATTGTAGTCGTGCGCTCTGGGGTAAAACGGTCGGTGGGCGTCGGCCTCGGACTTTCCGCCGCCGCCTCCAACGCCGCCGCCGCCGCCGCCGTACCCGCGGGCCGGTGGCTGTTCGCCGGGCAACGGGTCGCGGAACGAGCCGGGCGGCCGGTAGCTGACGGTGTACACGGTGCGGCCGTTGACGGGCTCGGCCGACCGGCAGTACGCGGCCCGCAGCGACTGCGGCCGGCACGACGTCGGGCCCCACCGCCGGTAACTCGAACTGGTCTCCGTCTCTCGGGCCATCAGCGCCGTCGGGTCCTGCAGCGACACGGCGGTGCAGGGCCGCGCCAGTCGCCGCCGCCCGTCCGTCCACGCGGTCCCGTACGCGTCCGACGTGGTCGTCTTGCCGGTCATGGCGCACTCGCCGCTCCCGCAGTAGCCGCCCACGGTCCCCGCGCGCCCGGTGGCCCGCTGCCGTTCGGCCTCCGGCAGGCACTTGGACACGAAGTCGTGCCGCTGCGACGTCACGTTCTGCATGCGCTCCTGCGACCCGCCCACCAGCTCGTGGTCGCACTGCGCCGCGGGCAGCGTCCGGTCCGCGTCCGGCCACTCGCGAAAACTGGCCCGGTGCACGGTCGTCAGGCCGAACTGGTCGCTGCAGCCGTCCCGCCTGGGCCACAGGTCCTCCGCCGCCGGCGGCGCCCCGGGCCTGCAGCCCCTGAGCTGCGGTCCGGGCTGCTTGTACGACAGCCTGCGTGGCGGGGTGATTAACGTAATAGTAGTAAGTCGTATAATATTTGTGTATTATTTTTCAAAAGGGGTTTTCGAGGAGATGAAGAGGAGAGTCGACCGCCTCGGAATAATTTAGTTTCAGAATATTATGAATGTAGGAAAGATATTTTAATAGTGGTATAATCGGAAGCCAGTGTCCGGCTAGCTGCTAACAACAAGACAATTAGTCAACAATTACGTGCTATAAAATACCAATAAATAGAATAGAAGGATACGAGAATAGTTGTTGATAGGTGGCTCATGGGTGCGAGGTAGGTGAATGGGTGGGTGGGTATCGAAAAATGTACTTGCCTCTGGTAATATTTGAGTTTGCCACGCCACGGGAACACATTACGCACTATATTGTATAGACTTATAGAGTTTTGTTTATATTGCAAGGGCAGATGTGGTCTCTTTTCGAAAATAATAAATTCTAAATCCCTCTAAACTATTAAAATTCTCCTAAAAATCGTTCGACATATTTTGAAAATACTACTTATACATTTATTTAAAACAATAACATTCGTATACTTAAAAATTAAGTCTTTAAGCTTTTGTTTGATTAAAAAAAAATGAAATGACGTCTGATACAAACGTTTCCGATTACATGTATGTATGTCGAGCCGCCATACAATCCAACCTCCACCGTCTCTATCAATGAAGAAGCCCTAGGCCGAGATGTAATTATATTGCAGACTGCAGTACCATCACTCACTTGTTCCCCCGTACCCCCCTTGGACGGTCACCAAATACGACGACTAATTCCGTTTTATTTTTATTCCTCATAAATTGCGACCACGGCAGTGTCCGTTGAGGCGACGAAATTGGAGTGGTGACGTGATAACATGGTGTGTAGGCAAACATATCCGGCCTGTATGTACTTATATATATATTTACAGTTTTATCTAATGAGTACCCTCGGCGTCTACAAGAGTCGAGGTCCCCTCGCGATGTTTTGTATTATTATTATGATATGATATTATTATGGTCATATAATCCACGTTTCAGTGATTTTTCCCTAGCTCCCGATCTGACCGAGTTTTTAGTCACTCGGCTTTCTTGACACCAATTTAATAAAAATATAAACATTACCACCCGACTAATTTAATTGTTTGGTTATTTATATTCTTTTTTCCTCTCCCTTTAATAAATCCATTCTTAAATGATATCTAATAAACTAAATCCATGATGCTCCGGCTCACAATAAAGCCTCGGCTCGTGGCGACCTGCCGAAAAGTGCCAGGTCGAGCAGGGAGTTATATGTTTTTGAATAGCGTCTTAATGATTTCTCACTTTTTCCCCGTTTTAACGTCGAAATTTCATCAGGGGATCCTGTAGATCCAAAATCGACACCCCTGATAATCGTATGTTAAATGTGATTATATGAATCATTTCTATACTTCACATTTGTTAAATGTTTGAAATTAAATTGAATGAATTATAAAAATGAATAAGAGGAAATGTGCTACCTTTACTTTTTTATTTTTATTTTATTAAAGCAATATATTTAAAATCCATACAAACATGGTATAATAAGTAAGTCTCATGGCAAATTTGACAATGGTGTTTAAAACTTGAATAGGAAGGCTCCCAGAGGGAGCGGGACACTTTTCGGCCATTCCTAAATGACCGTTTTCGGCCAGTACACTATTTTGGTCACCAATGACACCAATGAAATATTCTTTTCGCGTTTTTTTCTGTTAAACTACAAATTTATATAATAAATTTTTTTTATTATTATTATTATTTGTTTTTAGTAGAATACATACAATCTGTAAATTAGATTTTTTACAATAAGAATATGAGCTATAAGTAACAATAAGTTGACATGAGTTGTTTGATAAAAGGAGTAACCCAGCGGCTACACTTTACATGATTAAATTGTTGTTAGATATTTTTTTTTTTTGAGATTAGGAGTTTAGGTTACGGCACCATCTTCTCTTAAGCCTTCTTTGGGGGTTCCCAGGTATTGTTTCTAAGTTAAGTGCTGAAATTAACGGGTTGGGGTGATTCTCTAGTCTTAGACGATAACGTTTATATAATTGATGACATTTCTGATACATATAATAAATTAAGTAAAAAATATGAAAAATAAAAGTTACATTATATTAACAATTTACACAACATATTTAAAATTATAGGGATACCTATTTTATTTTTATTTAAAATAAAAATATTATGGAGAATCCAACATCTATACTCTATCGGTAGATAAAACGAATAGCCACTAACTAGGATGAATATACAATATCTTTCATCGTTATCTTCGTTCGTCGTCAAGATAAAAACCAAATCAATATTACGAACTATGAGAGAGGAGAAATAACACGAATAGAATTTATTAAACGTATGAGTTGTAACTATAAAAAAAAAATTAAAAATCCACATAATTTTATATTTATTGTATACATTTATAATATAGTATAACTATTATTTTTTATACTTTTTAACATAATTCAATATATTATAAATTGATAATTGACAATTGTTATTATTATTTTATACAGTCCATTTAAAAAAGTATTTTTTTGGTACCTTGTTTAACAAAAATAAAACGTGAAAAGAATAATTCATTGGTGATCAAAACAGTGTACTGGCCGAAAACGGTCATTTCAGAATGGCCGAAAAGTGAACTGGCCGAAAAGGGAAAGGTTCATTTTGGCCGAAAACGGTGTCGCCCCCCCAGAGGTGCCATCTGGCAGGTTTAAGTTAATATTATTATGCCTTTAGCAGGTCCCTGGGCCATTGCCTTTTTAACCTTCTGGGATCAAAAATGTGCTACCTAAAATTCGCTTTGAATTTTACTGATAATGAAATACCATGATCTAATTCATTGATAATGTTTATCGGATCATACCCGTATGTAGATCTTCCCCATTCATCCACGGCCATACCGGGACACATTTTTGCATTGAGGGGCTTGTACATTTGCCGTCTCCTCGGCTGCTGGTAAATTTGCATGTTTGTGTGCTACGATGGTTTCAATTAAAATGTGAACAAGAATCTTTAAACTCGATAAAATAATATGATTGTGTATTCTCGCGCGACCACGATTCAAACCGAAATACAAACAAGAAACTTTAGAACAAATAAATTAATATAAAATGTTGTGGTACTATATTTACTTCGGTCGACTATGGTAACGATGCAACCGGACATCGAGTGTATTTTCTTATCAAAATAATGTTATACGTGCTTATACACAATTTTAAAGTTTTCTGTATACACATATAAATGATTGTACGTTTGTTAGTATTCGGTAATCTCCGAGGAACCATACTTATCCTGCAATCGGCACCACATTTTCCACATACACATTCCTTGTGACTCGTCCTTGAGTTCTCATAGGTATAGCTTTGTTTTCAATCTATATAGGTTGCTATGGGATTGGCTCGTACAGGAATTTGGTTTTGGTTTGCGAAAATCGAATATTTTTTTGTATATATTGTTCGCATTGTTACCATTAGTTACAGAAATAAAAGAGACTATTCTATATATTTAAAAATGAATGTATGTTTGTAGCTATTATAATTATGTACACAAAAAATACTCAACCGATTTTTGACGAAAATTTCAGAGATTCTATTCTTAGAGATATCAGGAAAAGTTTAGAGAACGGTTCAAACCAACCGCGCTAAATCAAATCTGCAACAGGCGGTTGCCCATCTCGGTCGAATTATTTCACAAAGCGAGGTAAACCGCGATGCCGATTTCTCTGTGAACTGTAACACTAACATTACCTTAACTCACACTAAATAGCGCCTTTTTTTTATATTTGTTCTTTTTTTCCTGAGCCAAGTCGGGTCACACCACTTATACATCTATTTTATTGTATTTCTTTTGTCAGAGCATATCATCGTATTATAATTGATAATTTTAGTTGTTAGAAACTTAAAACTTAACTGATTCATTTAAATCATCAGCATAAAGTTCATATTGCTCTAATATAATATATTAATTTATTAATTACATTTTATTATTACTATGTAGTATGTAGGTATACCTATAGAGTACCTATCCCTATGTACTATATTCGCTTATAACTTCTAACGCAGTTCTCATAATTTGTAGCTCTGAAAAAGTTGGTTATAAGCGCTATAATATACTCTAAAAAACATTCATATAGGCTAAGCGCCTATAAAATATATGCACTATAAAAATTATATAAAAAAATTTTTTTTTTAATTTAGTTATTTTTAAATATTTTATAAGTATGAAAAATGATCATTATTGAGTGATAATCTGTTTTCAAAATAAAATTATCTATTTATTTTATTATATCTAAATTATGTTAGAATACCTAGAAACTATAAAATTAAAATTCGGATTACTGAGTTGAAGAGGACGGCGTACATTTTGTTCCCGCGATAACACGTACTAATGTAAAAAATAAGTAAAACTCGTTACAAAAACGAGTAACTACAAAAATCCAAAGCTTACAATTTGGTATGTGGACAAGGCGCAAACTAATAGGTACTTCGATTTCTTAGAATAGATGAGATATGTATGAAGATATTGATAACTGTATAAATTATTCTTGTTATTAAGTATAGGTATGTATTGAATGCTATAGCGGTATTAAAATGGCGCTAAACACACAAAAAAATAAAATATCACTTAAACTTCGAAATATGCAAAAATATGCAACAAAAACTTTCGTATATACATGTTTCTCTACGACCACTCAATAAAAATATGCAAATGCTACAAGACGTTGTGAGCCCTGCAGTTATAAGTATGGGTATTCACTTTATAATATTGCTGAAATCAAAAAATATAATGGTTTCCTTGTATTACTTTTTAGTTTATATATATATTACGTAGGTATGAGATATTTATTTTGTAAATTCAAATTTTGTCTCTAGATCAATCATATTCATGAAATTCTTTTTCTTGCACTTTTGTTATTAGACTGTATTATATTTTTAGTCGAAACAATAATTATTTATTAACAACTATATTATATATAAGAATAATTTATTGTGTTTAAATTATTGCCCTACTATAGCTTGTACGTTCGCTAATTTTCAAATTCGGGTGTTAATGTCGACTGGTTTTATTTTTAAGGCTGGTATTATAGATGACTAATGACTATATATATTAAATTATTATTTTAGTGTAAAGTTCGTACGAGAGCGGCCACCTCTCTGATATCAAAAATAATAAATAATATTAGTGTTAAACGATACATTAAGTAGATACCTAAATACATTTACACTTAAATTCAAATGATAACCATCACTGAGGCTGAAATATGAATAGAGTAAGTTCCATAATGATTAATTGCTACAGGTATTAAAATGCCTATAGGTACCTAAATGTATTCAAATTAAACTATCAACCTACAAGTGATTATATAATCACTTTCATACTTAATAAACATTTTTTTTTTAAATTACCTCAACTTAATTTTAAACCTATAATTGATGTACATATAATATTTAAAATGTCTATAAATTAAAACAAATATAATTACTCAGCTTAACCAAGTTAAAAAAAATATTATTGAATCGTCTAACTTTGCAAATAGAGACCGATACTGCAATGCTGCATATATATAGGTACCAAGGTACCTACATAACTATAATATAATAGGTATTTATATGTCGTATAATATACACATTAAAGTGTTGGTGTTTATATAAGAAACAATATTATCAACATTTTTAATTTTCACAAAATTACAAATTACCATCGAGACTATATCAAAATTATGTTCGCGACTTCGCGTCACGCGCTAAATTGGATTCCAAATAAACAGTTTTTCACGTCGACTGCTTTTACTGCAATTTCGTGAATAAAACATTACGCGAGTAAAATAAATCCAATAATTTTGACGTACAATTATTATATTAATAAAGACCATAAACTATAGTATACCTATATTATACAACGAATATATTATTATAATATATACTCATGTGTGCAGCAATGAATATATATATATATGTAAACGTATACCGAAATCAATAAAAACCACGAGCCTTCGGCGAATCAATATAATATATGTATATATCAGGTACCTATGTATATAATAGATAGGTTCCTGCTGTCTCGTACACTGTTTATAATGATATGTAAGCCCCCGAATTGTAAAGGATTAAATACTATCACATGATGATAATAATAATAATAATAATAAATACCCGTTGGCCGTTGTTTTAAATGGGTTCGCGGTCAAGGCCGGGCCAATGTTTTATGCCTACGCGTAATATAATAATAATCGACAATAATAATATATACAAACAAGTGAAAATATATTTAATTGTTTTTGGTACTTTGTACACACACAATATATATAACGTATAGCTGGTAACAGTAAATCACTTGTTTTCCGTCTTGTTTATTACCATAATATACCTACGTGGAAGTTTACAAATTACAGATGAAAAAAAAAACGAGTATATCATATTATTATAATATACGATTTAGATAAATTATATTACAACGACGTCGAAGGTACCTCACGAAATTCGAATATAAAGTTAACTGTACGCAACGCAGTGTATACCTAGGTATACATATAATATATTTGCGGTTGTAGTCGAATCGAAATAATTTTATGAAAACACGACACATCCATAATATAATATAGAGACGATGATGTGTGTCCGCCTGACGTTATGAGTACACCTTAATTCTTTATTTTTATAAATAAATATCGGCATATTATTTCTTTTTTTTTTTGACGCGTAATTACTGTGATATATTATAAGATTTTTTATTACATACGTATTAAGTTATTATTAATGTTGGTAAATTTATTTAAATATTTGTGTTTGCTCAAAAAAAAAAAAATATTTAAGGCGCGCAATCGTGTTGTTTTTTCTCAAATATAAAAAGGTAAAAAGTCCGCAATCGTGTTTCTCCCATTTTGTACACGAGCCCTTGACTTATAACCCGCGAATAAATAATAATTGTTCGATCGATTGAATGCAATAAAATTTGAATGGAAAACAATTAATACAATAATTATTATTTGCAATCCCGCGTACGGTCTCTCGGTGTGATCTATGTGTTGTTATAACTTATAACGAATCGTTTCGTGTAGATTTGGACGATATATATGTTCGCATAATAATATAATATAGGTATAGGCCGTATATAGGTTTATTGAAGTAACTGTACATTTTTTTTTTATCAGAAAAATATACAATCCGCTCATAAAAAAAATCGTATACAATAACTGTAACCGCTCGTTGTATAAATAATAATAATAATAATAATAATAATAACTTACAACAAGCGGCGACCAAACGAATAAACATTTAGCGTCGAAATAATATATAATAATATATATATATGGTTGTTGGAGAGTGGCTGTCGTGTACCTTTTATATAACGTGCGAATAGAGTTTTTATAACGGTTTATATTACACGTATGTATATACAGCTGCATATATATAACCAGTATTTTTAATGAATTTAAATTGAAAAGCATTATTGACTTCGATTTGTCATCGGGAATCTTATGGTTATATTATTATTATTATTATACATATACTCGCAGACATATTATATTTTCAGAAAATATAGTTTCGTGCGTTGTACATATATAAATTCGCTACCTGCTATCTAAACTCGTTTTCCGATCTGTCCGCGCATTTGAATAAATAACTATCTGCAGTTTATCTATATATTATTATTATGCAATTTTTGCTGGTAATGGAGTATACATATTATGGTGAAAAAAATAAAGTAATAAAAAAATCTCGTCGACAGTGTTGTTTTTGGAATAGTTTTCATATAATATACTAATATGTATTGCTTTATTACCGACTATAGTTGAACATTTTATATACATTTTATTACAAAATCGGATTTTTTAACCAGATTGTAATTAAAATTAATAGGTTTTCGAATAAAATTAAAAATTAATTAATTTTAAGTACCTATATATTAATATACGGTCAAGTATACGGAGGTATAACACCCATACCTCAAAAATATATTTGCGTTTGACTAACGATGATGGTCTATTTATGGATCATTTAAGTAAAGCATATATTTTAATCGTTATTAATATTCGATTAATGAACGTTCTTTCTTTTTATAATTGACCAACTACAATCTGTATCCCGTAGATTAATTAATGCGCAGGCGTATAGTAATTATTTATTTTAACATATTATATAATATTTATAATAACATACAAAACTTTGAAATACACGAAAATGAAGTCCTGCGGGCAATTATACTCCCAACTCGAAGCGAAGTTAGCGAGTCTTGTTAAAGTAGATCTCTGGACCTGCAGTTACGTCGTAAATCTTCTCGAAGGATTTTCGGGAGGACTTCTCGAGCCGATCTAGCCGAACAGAAAGTTCAGGACTACCGTGGTAGGTATTAGTGAAGTTTGTTGTAGTCTGTCGTATTAACTGCAATATTCGACAATCGTCTACAGCAGGGGTCGGCAAGCTTTTTAACCATGCGGGACATAATTTTTTCAATTGTTCATCATAAGGGCCACATTAAAAAAAAAAATTACATATTATGATATAATACCTACTCATAATCGTATTGCTATTATATTTGATTATTTTACATAGAAATATGAGAGTAAAAAAACAAATGTGACTGGAAAAAATTGCATTTAGGAAAAAATTTAATTGAATAGAAAATTGTAAAATTGTAAATCAATGCGATTTCTGTGCCTGCAGTTTATTAGTTAAATTTTCGATATCTGCAGCTTGCAGACTTGTTGTTGAGACTCGTAACACAGCTCGTACATGTTCATCACTAAGGCGCGAAGAGTGCTTACTTTTTCTGTACTTCACAATGGAAAATGTCTGCTCACGTATATATGTATTATGTACTTGCAAACGCCGCTATAAGTTTTTGTGCGAATTGGCTGATTCGCGGGCCGCGGGTTGCCGACCCCTGGTCTACAGTCTGATGTCGGAACTCATTTGTGATTTCATTTGTGACGTACCAATATACAGCAACTTTCCTGAATACTCATATGTTTATCGCATAAAGTAAATAATAACTACAATTAGGTATAAAGTTTGATTTACGTTTTAAACTTTATTATTAATACACAATAAATAACCACGTATTAGATTTCAAAATATTCTGTATACCTACTATTTATTGTAACGATTAAAAAATACTTTTGAATAAACTACACACACTTTTTACAGTTAAAATCAGCAAAACACGATGTGCATTAACTATTGTATAGTATGTCATAATGTCATATTATGCAATTATTATAAACCTCAAACCTATTCAAACGATTTAAATAGTGAATATAGGTGCCTATACACTTTATTAATTGTATACGATATTCATGTGTACGATTTCATGCGAATGGCACTTATCTTTATGGCCACGATAATATTATAATATAGAAGATAATATCTTCTCTACGTCGTGTTTTTTATGGCTTATCAGAACGGATAATAATCATTATCAATGAACGCAGTTAGGTAACCCTAACCTGTTTCCTAAACATAAATAGGCGCATCCAATAATGTTATAAATCAAAACAAGAAAACATAACTCGTTATCATAATATAGCGAGCTTAGGCATATTTTTAAATTTAAACATCGTGATACAGTTGAAACTGCAGTCATCGCCCCCGTGCAATCTCATAAGATATTGTATATTTAGAATAGTCGAGATTTAAATAAATATATACCGTAAATAAACCACAAAATAGCAGTGTGACGCCTTCTCGGAGATATAAGTTAGTAAATCTTTCATTATTACTTTCCTCCGTCGCCGCGTTTGGCGCTTGCACGCAATTGGAATAACATTTGGCCTACCAAACTCGGTGCCCGGCGGCATATTATTATCTTATGATTACGACATAGGTATACGCATGAACGGTGGAATTTTAAAAACAAAAATGTAATTATAGATATACCTACCTTAGAATACACATTTAACGTGTACACCTACTTAATGTTTGCTATCTGTTGAACTTTTGTAATTTATTACAAAAAAACCAGCGATGGTAATATTTCGTGAACTTCCGACAGTCTAATTCGTGATCTAAAAACATCTAACTCAAAATTGTTTTTGCGTCCAATATGACGTGTTCCGTGTGTTATAGCCTATAGGTAGATTCTAATGTAGAATCTCATTACTCATATTATTAGTGCAATGTATCGATGATATATTTTACTCTATAAATTATATTTTAAATTTGACCTAAACAATAGTTCAGACTTTCAAAAATCAGAGAATGTTTGATTTTGTGGTATCGAATATTTTAGTTTAAATATTATATTGCTTACATCATATACATACCTACTGGTTAATCAAAACAATCAAATAAAACCTCTAACTTATTGTTTTTTAATATACATATATAATATGTTTTAAGTTTTAACTATTACGTCCATACACCTAACTATAGTAAATTATTCCGTACAGACTAAAGACAGATGTTTTTTAATTTTGGAAAATTCTAAATCATAATAATTGAATTTGAAACAATATACTTTCAATACCTACTATATTTTTTTTTATTAATGAAATCAATGGTATTTTAAATTTTAAAATTATTAATCTATAATTATTCATATTGAAAGCTTTAATAAAAAAAAAATTGGTATACAATATGAATACTAAATGTAGTACTTGCGTTGGATCACAAAATTAATAGTAATAATAGTAGTAATAGAAATAATTGTATTTTTTTTAAATTTTTGTTTATCACTGTTATTATTATCACTAAAAAAAAAAGTTTAAGAAATTTAAAAACGTAGCTATTGGAGTACACGATACACATATGTAATAATTTTTCATATTTAAGTATTTCAATTTCAAATAAGTCTAAAAAATAATAACGTTGACTTTTCAACTCATGGGAAAATGTCCGATGTGAATCTGTTGTGTATTCAAATGGGGTTTGGCTTTTATAATTGTTTAACATAGCTTAACATATTATGTTGATATTATCATTTCTATTCTCTCGGTAAATTTTCTTCGCGGTCGCATGCATATTGCAATTCAGTGCATCAAAGAAAAAAAACGGCTGCATTTATAATTGTATTCCATTCACCGTAGTCATCATCATTCATACGTTCACTATCAACCATCTAATGATCTAAATACGAGTGCATAATATCATAATGTACCTCGTATACCTATAGTGTTGTATATATATATATATATATGATATTTACTTACTGTTATATTGTGCAGCAGATGCGGTACAATTATACACAAACGACAAACCGTATAAAATTCGGCCTCAACCGAATCAAACGCGTTTTACTAGCGATTGTCTCGGCAAGTTTTGAAATATTTCATTAACGCGTTGTAGGCAAACCTCATAGTTTAACGTAATAAAAAAATATATTTTATTTAATTATTTAAACATTGTCTCGTGAGTGTAATATCATCATCTAAACCTCGGTTATACCATAAAGATTTTTTTTTTCTATCAAGTCGCAATAATAAATATTATAGTACATTATAAATGAACCGAAATCGAACCGAAATTTGAATAATGGAGTATTTTTTATGACCCGAATTTTACGCAATGTACAAAGTTTCAACGTACACATATAATATTATAATAATATATTATTGTATTTACGCAATCGAATTTCCGTTTGAAAAGTCACAATAATATTGCAGTAAATAAATAAAACTTAAAACGTCAAAATTGTCCCTCGGGATTATCCCATGACGGAGAGAAGTAAACGTCTGCAATATTATAATGGTACTCGGGTACGCCTATATGGCTATATTTAGACACCGTCTAGATATTATTATATTATATTATTATTATATCGACCAAACGTCCAAACTAGTTTCCGGATTTGCAGCAATGACGTAATAAACGATAAATTATTTCATAAGCCTTTGTGCGGCGGAAATATAATAATAATAATGTACGATTAATGTACGACGATGAGTAATTTTTTTTATTTTTTTTTTCTCTCTCTCCGCAGTGGCCCCGACTCGTCCGAACTATGCGCTTGTGTGTGTATATATATTTTTATTGCTGCGAATGTGCGGTCAGCAAACGAACCGACAGAATATCGTATACGTATATTATAGTGGTATCGGGCGGTGCGGGTATCATCATAATATTATACACACACGATGATTTATATAAAAGCAGCAAAAAAATAAAAAAAATAAGAAAACCACAGGCGCGTATTATATTATATAGCCTATAATACGAGTGTACGTACTCGAGACGCGTCTAAAAATAACAATACACCTGTGTTGCTGTGCGTAATAATAATAATATATATTCGTGTAAAAACGTACGAAAACGTCTGAGAAAAATGATCAGGAAAACGTACACTTAAACTTGCGTGTGTCGTGTGTGTGTGTGTGATAAACGCGTAAACCGCGGACGGGGCAAACGACTGAGCGCACACGTAGGAGGCGAGTGTGTTATATTGTAGGTAATATATTACAAGTAATAACGCGACGACGATTTGTAGTAATATACGCGCGCACACATTATCCGCGTTTAAGTATATATAAATTACAATAATAATAATAATGATATAATATGAAGTATACAATAGCTGACCTACAACCCGGCGAAGCGATTTAACGCGTACTCGATCAAAATATAATATAGGTAATATGAAATATTTTTAATATTTTGAGCGTCCGAACCGCGCGGGAACCCGGAAAATATAGCTACCACCTATACCGTATTTTTGCCGCCACAGAAACTACGACGTGCGTATATTCAATATTATGATATTATATACAGAGCGATTTCATCGCGAACCATAATCACTAGTTATTTCAAAAACTATTAACGTTTTGGATAATGTTATTATTTTGCTCCGCATTGTGAGTGATAATAAAAAAAAAAAAAATGTCACCTGCAGTTTTTGAGTTATAAGTATTATTCAAGTTTAGATGAGCCGAGTGGTATAGTACCACAACACTCAAATTTGACTTTTACACGTCGAAATACTCCGAATAATATTGTCATTTGAAATTAAAAATTCATGTTATCATTTTTTTTATTATCTATATATTGTGACTTAAACGCATAGATAATAATATAAGAATCAATAGGGATATTAGTATAGGTAATATTAATAAAACACAACATTTCATTTTGCTTTTAGAATATTTGATGTTACTATATTTATTTTATATATTGGCTGCGGGAGTGGATGAAATTAATTATCTTGTAATGTTTAATTTATTGATGTATACGGAATAATATCTATACCGATAAGAAATTACATGTCGTAGACACTATAAGACTTGTATAGTAAGTTGTATTGTTTTAACAGTATAGGTGTACTCGCATTGTTTTGCGTCAACCATTCATTGTGTTTTTTTCATTTATTATATAATAATATGAGATTATTGTTCATTTTATTTGTAAGAAAAATGCCGAAAGTTAAAATCGTTTATTCCGAGAATGTGAGATCTTGCATAAAGGAATTTCGCTGGAATATATTTTTCCATCATCGTATTCAGTGTGGTGTATAATTAAATTCACACACGTACACGATAGTTGGTGCCTTTTGACGTTTCGTAGGGCTGCTACAACATTCGAACTCTATATGGTTACCGAATTATTAATATATGCAACCTACTCGACACGAAAAAAACGTCTAAAACGTCAAAAACAAATGACGCGGTATATATACGTATATGATTTACGACTCGTAAGCGCCTGTTCAAAAACGTATAAATTATTACTTCCGCGATGTCCTGCTCTCTTCGATATGAGAAGTTCACGTCTCGGCGATTTGTGCATCACATCATCAATTATTACGTATTATATTGTGCGGTTGATGGAGTTTAAAGATTTTCCGCTTGCTCGCTCCGTTCGATGCGACCACCTGTAAGCCCTTCGCATCGCGTCTGCGTATCGTCGCGTTTCCGCGAGGACCGCTTGCGAGTTCTCGTCGTAATAATAATAATGCGTTATTATTATTATTATATCCGACTCGTCGCGTATAGAATTCGCGTCTTAAACGTGACGTATTTAGCGCACACGATCGTAAACGCGATTATATATGGGCACGACACGACGATACATTATTATTATTATTATTATCATTATTATTATTATCATCGACATCGTAGTCGTACACCTCGTACATATCGTATACACGAAAATCGACAACGTATACGCGTGTCGTACACGCCAACCTATATATTTCGATTATTATATATTACGCGTGTACAATATTGCATACGCGCGCGACACACACTCGAAGCAGCGACGGACACGCGGATCGGGTCGTACGCGCGTATTATATTTTATATGTTATTATATTATTATTATTATTATTATTGTTGTTATTATTACTATCGGATTTAATGACCGGCGCGCGACAGAAATATATTAACGACCCCGCCGCCACGACGACGACAACGACGACGTCCCGGACGCAAATGACACTAATAACGGCTCGACGAGTTTCAGCGCAGCTATATCGGAATTATTAGAATTTATTATGTATTGATGTATGAAATAAATAATAAATTATTATTGTTCCGGGCGATTTGCCCCGAGGTCACTCCCGATTTTTCGTGTGCATTAATTATTCCAATACTTGTGAAATGTTTAATATAGTACATATGCCTACCCGCTATAATTAAAGATTTTTTTTTTGTAAAGTCCTTCGATTTTTTTTGCACCATTAAGAATTTATCAATCTGATTATAATTTATTGTTGTGCCTACCTTTATAAATCGAAATTGGAACGAGTACTTTCCGAGTTGTTGGACATCGTGACGTATTAACATACGGTAATAGCACACATTAAATAAAACTTATTTAATCTGTGGTAATAGGCTTAAAATATTATATTATTTTATGGCTTTAAAAATTATAGTAGGTAACTAATATTATTATTTTCACATTTTATAATTTGTTATTAAAAGTGTTCGAGTATGATAAGTTAATAAGTATAAGACTAAATATTATATAATACGATATATTTTGTATTTTATGTAAAACCATTATAAAGAACTATAATTATAGTATTATACACTGTTATATTATGTTCGACTATGACGGTCGGGACACTCCCTAAGTGTATAAAAAAAATCAAAATATTTTAAGATATTATAGTCTTTAAGTCAGCTTAAAAATTCCTAAAACCGAAGTATAGAAAAATAATCATTATCAAAGATTTAAATGGGCATGATTTGTGCATCACTCTGTATGTAAGTATGTATGTAGGTATATTATTTGTATGCAGATATTATATAAGGTGTAATATATTCATGTCCCTATATGTCCGAGCAATTATATGAAAAATGAGCCTATTAGGCGTTTAATGTTAATGGCCAATGATAGGATCCCTCTATAGATCTTTAATTTTACTATTTGTTAATCTTTTTTTTTTTATATTATAATCTGCTTTAATGACTTAAATTTAGTTAACCTTATTTATTTACCATTAATTGTAAATTTAACTTATACTTTGTTATGATTGTTATTGTAATTATGTAATTTGTATACATTTTCAAAAGGGTTTCAAAACCGTTTATTATTATAAAATAAAATAAGACATACTATATACATATTATGTTACGCAGATACTAAATAATATTATATAGACCAAGTCCGTGTTTGCTCGATTTTTAAGTTTTAAATAGTAAATTTGTTACTAAATTAATTTAAACTACTGAAAAAAAACGTTCAAAACAATTTGCACATCCAAAATCCAAATTTTCAGTCTCATAAATCTAGAACCTTTGTACATGCAGCAAAAAAAAAGTCAAACAGACTATAAATCGTCCGAATTGTCGGTAAAATATTTTCATAGGACATAATACGTCAAGACATAATATATACCTGCAATATGCAGATATAAATTCGACTACGACTCGACTAGGCTCTAGGGCTGGAAAGTTGATGCCCTAAAAAACTATAAAAATGCACTTATGTAATGCACCAAACAAACTGTAATTATTATAACTACGACATACATATTATAGGAGGTACCTATACAATATCTTAAAAATGTCAAATGTGTTATTCATTGAAATATATTGTTTTAATTATTTGTTATATGTTAATTTTATGATTTATTGATTTGATGATGCTGAATTTTATTAAGTTGTTGTATCCAGTGATGACCTAACCTAAACCATATATGTTAATAGTTTGTATGGAATTTCAAATGCAAGACTAATTGTAATTGTTTTGCGTTGCAGAATATGATATACCTATCCTTAAGAATCTTAAAATATATTTTTTTTCAAATTCAAATTTATAAAATGTCTTAAAAATTATAAAAATTTTAAAATGTTTGTAAAACCCAAAATTCTAAAAAAATGTAGAATACAATTCAGCAGATATTATAATGATACATTCACGCGGACAAGAAATTAATCAAATTCGTACCAAAACAATCATCGTAATATTTTACGGCTACCACGAGAAAAATCAAAATCAAATTGAATCGAAGACTCAAAAACGGTCCGGTTTACTGTTTTCAGTGAAAGTTAAGACAGTATCGATTCTCCGAGACTCTGTTCAACCTCTATAAGTTGCACACATATAATTTAGTTTTGGCTCACGAAAATCTAATATTTTTTTGTTTATTTAAATTATTGCCATTGATTACAGATTATATTACTATTATAATATTAATAGAAATACGGCAAGTAAAACTTTAAGAAAAAAACATATTTTAAATTCAAATAGGTATATAAGAACACAATAATTACTTTTATGATTTGCAAATTTGCAATCAGCATGATTTGCTTTCTTAATTTTGGACATACTTTTGAGCACGCATAAACACGAATACTAATCTGAACGTGGAATTTGATTTACGTCTTCTTTTAAACACAGTTGAATCGAGTCTGTCTCCAGCTATTTATGTGTTAATCAAAATATGATGGTGCATCAAAAATATGTTCAGAATAAAGAAGTGGAAAAACACGAAATTAATCATCGTGATTGTGCTTGTATTTTATATTTCAACTGCAAAAATTAAAACGATATAAAGATAGATTAATTTTAACCCGGACGAAGTCGAGTAATGTAAACATAATATGGTAGCTATAGTGTTATAAGTTTTAATATATTATCATCATATTGTAAATACTATGCGGGCGTAACATGATTGCTTATTTTTTTACTCTTTTTTTTATTCGATAAAACGACACACGATCGCGCACAACAATAATATTTTATGTCGTGATATGATTTTAAATAAATCTAATCTAATCATATCTAATAATTGTCCTATAATGTCTGTGTAGCGAATTGCTTACACTGTACGTCTTACCTAGTCTACAGCTAATACATATTATATACCTATAAAGGTATTTTTCATACCTTTTATTCGAAGGCGTATTGAAATTTAAACTATAGGCAGTACTAATCGTTTAAGCCGACTATATATGTAAAAAAATTAATTTGTGCTCAATATCGGTGCGGTTATTTGCAGCTAAAAAGTGCACCGCAGTCGTATATATAATACGACTCGCGCGTATATTGCACCAAATAATATATACTGCAGCTGCGGCGACGACCTGCGCGGGAAACGACGACGACGACGACGTTCATATCGGAACACGCGATCTCCGCGTCGGTTTTGTAGGTATACAATACGCGGGTTTAGGTCCTCTGCGTGCGACGTATAATATGTTTTCGAATATACGCGCTAAAATGCCGCCGCCCCGGTCAGCGCCGTCACGTAATTAGTACGCGCGCGCGGGGACGGAGGCGGCGGCGGCGGCGGGAGAGAAGCGGTGGTGCCAAACGCGTCGTCGCGCGGCCGACAAGGTTTAGGTCACGGCCCTCGCGCAGGAGGGGCGAACGGATTGGCCGCCGCCGCCGCCGCCGCCGCCGTGCGATATAAATACAAAAACGCATCCGCGACCGTGACACTGGACCACGTCGAATCGAATCGGTCGGTGTACACATCACATCACACGCACACGCACACACACGCAAGCAGACAAGTCTCGTCCGGACCGCAAGACGTTTCGCCAAACACACACCGCGACGCGCACCAGACGAACGAACAAGACAGACAGACGGACGGACCTGCACAGCTCGTCCCGTCGTACACTTGCAGCGCCGCATATACCTGCAGTAACGGTTAGGTACCCGTATACCGCGAAATGATCGCCGGCCACCGACTGTGCCTGTTGACGCTCGTCGTCCTCCTGGCGGCCACGCACACCCTGCAGGCAGCCTCCCCGAAGCCCGACAGGGGACTGGTCCGGTTCGCCGACGACCAACACATCCCGGTCCGGCCGAAAGTCGTCGTCGCCGACCCGGCCAAGCCCAAGTCCTCGTCGCCGACCAAGTCGAAAAAGCCGGCGGTGCCCGCTCAGCCGGACGCCAAGAAAAAGACGCCCGTCAAGCCTTCCGTCGCCGCCGCGGCCGCAGCCGTCAAGAGTGAGTATATATACAGTAAACTACTAAAATATGTATATTAGGTACCTATTGACAATTAGGATAACTGATGAAAAATGTATATGATAATTCCTGCGTATATTATAAGTCCGAGCGAGTAATTTTTTTCCGTCATAGATATATTAACTTGTTATTACTAAAATCGTTTTGCCGACCGGAAATAAACAGGATATCCTGAGACGAAATTTACTTAGGTACCTAAGTTTCGAAAATATCCAGGCCGCAATAATTATTCACGTTGTATCTAACTGTGACGTATTTCGGGGGACGTTCGTTTTCGATTAGCTGCAGGGACAAACAATCGATATGCACTGTGTCCAAAACTTAAACGCTATACATTTGCGAAATGTTTTAATAATATTACCAAAGGGGGTAGCTGATAAATTCTAAGGTCTGCTGTAATGGATGTGTTGCTATTAACTCCGTAATTTCTTCGTATTTTCAAAACTTCGTCTGAACAGAGACGATGTAAACCTGCACGTGTCTATAATATTATATGATCTGTAATGAACTATAATAAATATCGTATTGGAATTTGGAATCTGACTTTAGATTTACTGGTACAAACTGCAATATGAAAAATTAATTTGATTATACATTTAAATGTAGCATATTATTATTAGGTAAGAAAATAGTCATTTGAGATAACCGCCCAAACAAATATAAATATTATAAAATCGCTATTAAAAACAATTATTTTTCGACAAAAACGTTTGTTTGTATCTATCCAGTATTCCAGTGTATTAAATTATACAATTGTAACAAGGCAGTACTGAAAAGTAACTATTAACTGACTAATAAAACTTGTACATGTCCATAACCCAATTAAACCAACATAATGCCATTACTTACAAATAATTATTCTTTTGAAAATTTGTGTATAAAATATATAATAACAGAACGATACGTAAGTTATCATCTACCTGAGAAACATAAAATACATCATAAGCTTAATATTAAGAAAATTAAAGTTAAAAAAATATATTTTTAAATTTCAATAAATTCCCATTTATATAAACGAAATCCGTTCATCATCAATACTAATTCTATCATTCAATTTTCGATTTATTTATACCTTCAGAACTAGAAGTATATTCATAAAGTTTATGATTTAAATGAGATCTTTCAATTGGTTTTACAATAAAAGGTTTTGATTGAATTTATTTTTTATGTACTAATTTCTGACAAAAAGAATGCTTTGAAAATGTTTGAGTAGCTTTATCTATAATGATTGGAAATAGAGTCCACTTGAGGTAATATTGGCATCACTTAAAATTGTATTTAAGCATAAATCGGTAGGTACTATATAAAATTGTCTTTTATGGATTTTTCAGTAGTTTTCTTAAGCGTAAGGAAAAATTACAAATAATGCAAGAACTGTTAAATACATGAGTTTTACTTCGTTTCTTCGTACAGAATCGTTTTTCAAATGTAATTATTTATTTCATTATTTATAATGTAATATTATTCATTTCATTATTTTTAAATTATAATGAATTTTAAATGCATTATGGAAAATTTAACACTTTACATCCCCATGTAGTCTTTAATATAATAGAATTACTTGTATTAATTGGGGTAAATAAATCTGGGGTGAATAGTAACTATACCTAGTCGTAGGTAAATTGTCGATTCAAAAATTATTTATTATACGAAAAATATTGTAAGTTATGATAATATTATATATGACGTCGTTCCGCTTAATCGAAAAATATCGTTAGTAGTATCGTATGCAGTTATAATGCATTGCTGCATTAATTAATACATAATATATAGATAGGTACGAAATTATTTTTTTTAAAACAGGATTTTAAATTTACATATTATCAACTTCCTTTTACAAAAATATTTTTTATCGACCTGTGAACGCGTGTTATTAAATAGAATTTCGTAAATAAGATATGATAATAACTATATTATACGATAATATTACAAAAACTACGAAATTGTTGTTAAGCTTTTCGACAGTTTTATCGTTCGATTTTAGTACCGGCGAAATTATTTTCTTTCGTTCATTATTGTACGGTTTTCGAAATATGACAGATAGCTTATCATTTTCACGTGCATATATATGCACGCGCATATTTAAATTAATGCAAAAATCTTTAAATATAATTACGACCGAACAAGGTCGCATTCGTTTGACCGGACAACCAGTTTTATAACAGTCGTAAAAAAAAAATCTTAAATAACGGGTCGTTATGAAATCGCCTCTTAATGCTGTCATCGGCACACATCCATAATCTAATAATATCATCCGTAAATTAAATTACACTGTACCTATACAGGTATACCATTCAGAAAGGATGCGCGACTTTGAAGTGCTAACGACCGTATATACATTAAAAAATATCTATTTATATAATATTATATATAGATGCGATTTTTAATTGGTCGCGTATTTACCTCCGGTCGGCCCTTCGCGTCTCGGATGACTAATCCATAAACGTTTAGTAATTCGTCGAGACGTCTCGTTATTACTATTACGTCGTCTTCGACGAAGAAAAAATCCGTTCAACAGGAAAAAAAACGCATTTATTAAAAAAAAAAAAACTCGTACCGCAGAGAATACAAAAAACATAAAAAAAAATGTTATAAATATAGTTAATAATATAATAGGTAGAGCGATTCGACGTAAACAAACGGTCATCAGCATCCGGCCGGTGCAGCAGGCTGCTGCAGTCGGCGCAATATAATATATATAATTCAAAACGGCGCAATACAGGTTTTCCAGCACAGTTTTCCGCAGAGCGCGTCATCTCGTCACCGTACGGGCCTTATACAGCTATATATCATACGTAAATACAATAATATACGTATAGATACGCGTACGTGCAGTAAACGCTATTCGGTCGGAGACATATACGCGTTATTAATTTTTGCACATGTGCAGCTGCATGCGCAGCAGACATATCACATATTATTATTATTATTATTATTACTATTACCTATATGTAACAATACGTATGTATGTACAATACGATATACGAATATATAAAAGAATAACAAGACGTTTATACGGCGGCGAGGAAAAAATAATACCTAATAAAAACGAAATATAAAAATACTTTTAGTATTATTATTATTATTATCATCATCGTTTACTACTTCGGTTCCCATCGTATGATGCGTATATACTGCGCACGCCGCACACATCCAGATCATTGGTCATGCAGTCGTCTGGCGGCAGCGCGCGATGATGTTTCACACATTACACACGACACTCACACAAACGAGACGAGAATGTGTTATAATATTATTGTTGTGCGTGTGCGTGATTGATGGTGAGAAGCCGCGCCGATACATGCGAGTGCCAAAACCGTGGCGTTAAAGTCTCTGCCAAACCGTGTAGGTACCTACCTATGTATACATTGCCTACGACATGCCTGCTGTACTCGCCGATCTACAAGCGTATTATAAACACTCGTTTTCGATGTTTATCTCGAAACCATTCGGATCACGTTTGAATTATCAAATCGTTTTTTTTTTCTTTTATCTGTTTTTCGATAGTTGCCTGTATATATATATATATACATATATATTTGCATTACACAGAAACAAAAAAAAAAAAACAAAAATCGTTTGAATATAATATAATAATATTTATTCGAAATAATAATATATTGATACTACCTATATTATAATAATATATTATATTATGGTGGAATACCACTTGTCATATTCCCACGGGAAACGTGCAGATGCGGGCCTGACGGTCTGCAGCACTCTGCAACAGACAATATTATACCGGTACATATAATATATACGTATATTATAGTTGCCTACTTATACATGAATATACGATAATATAATATATATATATATATATATATATATGTAGGTACAGGTACTCCGCTCACCCGTGGACGGTGCCTACGTGTCTGTCGGACTTCGACGCGTTTCTGAGTGCATTCTGTATACGCGTATACATAATAATAATAATTAATATGTGCGGACCTGAGGGTTTTACTGGTTTTCGGCATGATGATATGATATGATATGAAATGGCGCGCGCGCTCTCGAAAATACGCGGTTTCGGCGGCCGGTCGATTGCATAACTCGGGGGAAGGGCCCCTCATCCGACAGCCGAATCATGCACTGCAGCAGACGCGACACACGACGTCATCTGCATCGCCGAGACCGCTATAAACACCTGTTTTTTTTTTTTCATCTTCGCTGCTCGTTATTATCGCAATATTCTCGGCGTTTTTATTAATATTATTATAATTTTTTTTTATGGGGGCCAAACACGTGTTTGTGTATACCTGGCTACATGCGTATATATATATATAAACCCACACCGGCGGCGGCAACCACTAAATATAATATAATAACGGCGGATTTCCGCCGTCGGGACTTCCGATCGTTTGTCGGCGCGCGGTTATTGATTTGTCAGGCACCAATAATACGCACGAACACGAAATGCGTCCGGTTTCGCGGATATATATCGTTCAAGACTCGCTGCTGCAGCTGCAGCGCAGGAGGAAATCGTTTTTTAATACCTATACCTAAATACGCGTTAAACGGATGGTTTCCGTTATCTATATTCGGTGATTTTTTTTTTTAATAAATATTTTACACACGACCGTTGTTAATTATAATTAGGGAACGGACTTTAATGTAATAAAAAAATCAAAATATGTAATTATTTTTATCAAAATATGTAAAAAAAAAATATTAAAATATGTAAAAAAAATTAAAAATATGTAGGTACATCAAAAAAATGTATTAGTAGATATTGAAAATTATAAAAAAAAATTTTTTATAAATAAAAGTAATACAAACGATGTAGGTATATAAAACTAGTATGTATACTAACTAAATATATGTACTTATTTACCAAATATGCAAAAATATGTATTTATACCAAAATATGTAAAATAAATTTGGGTTTATTTTAATTAGAATGATCTAAATCGTATACTTACATCTTTTATCAGATTTAAAGTATCTCATTCTAATAAAAATATGTATTTACAATAAAATCCGTCCCCAATTATAATATTATTATATACACATTATCATTTTTATGAATATAATATACAAAATGTATACTCGTCTATATACATACGCACTATCATCTCAAGTCGGTCCGTTTCAAGACGACGACCTGAATGATATATACGCGTTAAAACAGCAAGCTGCGGTCGTCATCGCTTTATGTGTTGTTTTTTACTCGTATTGGTCTATGAAAGACACATATATATAATATGCTGTAGTATGAACACGCGTATTTATTAGATTTCGGCACTTAAAAAACAACGAGCGCTCTTCTACACATTTCTTTCGTATTATTTTATTCACCGGTGATCAAAATATTATGCACATATATATAGGCATTATACACTAATTTATCTGACCGCAGCTTATTTATATATATATATATATGAACGGGAAACGACTTCATTATTAATTCCGAACATCCGATTATGAACGCCTGAATACATAATTTGATAACATACAAAATGTATAGATATGATGTTTATATATAGTAGTTCGCGCTACACGAAAATCTAATGTTTGACACGGTGCGCAGCGTATCCGAATCGATTGCAATTAATTTTAATTTGAAACCCGTGTAAAGTCGTTTGCATACCATTATTTACATAATCCGTTTGACCTAGCCTGGTGATATAGGTAATATTAAAAAGGCCTAAAATTAAATTATGTTTTTCTACGTAAAATCTAACGGAATTATATTTATGAAGCGCAGCACGCTGCACTGACAGTTGTATTATATTTGAAACGCCACCTACTCTAACTGCAACAGTATATTATAATAATAATAATACGACAACTAAGTATATTTGATTTTTTTTTTCCGGAATCGGCTTCATCGCCGCGTGTTTGCGATTCATTGAACGCGCCTATAGCGCGGGTATAACAAACAGCCTAAATCGTTAAACCGGCGGGTTTAACTGTTGAGTATATATTAGAGTTGGTTTTAGAAAAAAATAATCCGTCGTATCATTATAATTACATCCCACGCACTGCATTTTCGTGCTCGACGTAGTTTTGTTTCGAAGTTTATAACAGCGCGCCGCCGTTTTTTTATTACACTCGAAATGTCGAATAAAAACATAAAAAAAAAACTATTATACCTATAGGCTTTTTAATTTTCCCGACCGTGACATCCGCGTATAGTGAATCTTTCTCCTATAGGGCCGTTTTTCATAATACCTATATATATAGGTACTTTGCAATTATTTCTCATTCGTGTAAATTGTACCTCAAAATCCCTCGCGTCCAGTGCTGGATTTAGAACAGATGCCACCCTAGGCCCTTTTAAATATGCCGCCCCTACCCCAAGAAAAAAAAAATGTAGTATTTATTACTAATAAATTTATTTCATTATAAACAAATTAGGTCAGTAGTAACATAGATTAAAAATACTATAGGGTAGTAGTTATAAAAAAAACAAGTAATTATACATTCTGATAGACAATAATACATTTTTAATCGTATATGTTACCTATCTATAACATTTTACTACGAACTTTTCTTGTTGCGAAATGTGTCAAATTCATGTATTTACTACTAATATTAATTTACGCAATTATGCAAATGCATAAAATATTTATATTTATATTTTTTTTTCAATTTCTTACAAAATTTGCAGCCCTAGGCCCGGGCCTCACGGGCCTAAGCGTAAATCCAGCCCTGCTCGCGTCGTTATAATATACTTGCAACACGATGATATGCGGTTTTTGCCATTAAACGGCGGCGTTTACATCGTTTATACAATTATTATACAGATACGTGCGACGTTAAAGCATATTATAATAATATATACATACACCGTGTAAAGACGACTACTCGCGTTCTCATTACCCGTTCAGAGTTTTCGCAAACTCCTACGAAACCTATATGCATATAAATAGGTATATAGTCGCTTTTCGCGACATCGGCGGCGGCGCTGCGGGCTTCTCGCATCGCAGGAAATCCGTCCGTGTACGCACAACGCAGCGCGTATAGAGGTATAGTGTTGAATCTCGAAATGGACTTTCAGCCTCAAACCACTCTGCCCACACGATAGTAATAATAATCGAAACCGATGTCGCGAAACTGCAGCTGCAGTACCAGCAGCAGCCGCGACACCTCGACGACGACGACGACGACCCGTGTATGTACATGACGGCTGTGCGGCCGCCGCGGAGGCGTATAAATCTCTTTTTTTATGCGTCACATAAAGTATAATATTATTATGTTAACGCGGCGGCGTGTCCTGCTCGCCGCCGCCGCTTCGCGCAAGTCGACCGCGCGCGATGGTCCGTTTTTTTATTTATGGCTTCCGGCCCGGATAATGCAGTTGATCCTATATATATATTGTGTGTATCCCGCCGCGGTACCCACGAAATAATATGCCGGGCGCATGTCTAATCGTATCGAACTTTCCAAAACCATTAATATATAATAATATTATAAGCGGCGACCGAGCACAAAATAATATGCCTAATGTATAATATAGGCGCGTAGTCGACCGCGTTTTGCGCAGTCGTCTCTGTCGTATAAGTATACCTAAGTATATAAACATTTGATAATTTATTTATACAACTGCAGGTTCCGTATCGGCCATAAAACTATATACGACTTTATGTAGGCCGTTTTCTACGAGCGTGCGCGTACAAGCCATACAAATTAGCCGCCTATATATATATATAGAGATCCATCCCCTACATAGACCAGTGTTGTAGTTATATTATGTACCTATACGTGCAATCGCGTACTAAAACAATAATCGACTACATCATGAATGCGCACGAGGTTAATATGGTATTTTTGCGGTCCTTCCTGCGAACTCCGCGGAACCTGCATAAATTGATCCTTCAATTAGATTCTGCACTCGCGGTGAACTGTTGAAAATTTTTACTGAACGACAGTCAACTATTATAATATAAATATTGACGGATGTTATATATTCAAACATTTAAAATATAAACTTTGGCTAAAAGAATAAAATGGCGAGGTCTAGTTTTATAATCAAATTTGGTTTTATTAATATTCATTAAGTGTTTTTGGAAAAATTGTGTTAAGTGCGGTACACATATTTATGTAAAAAAATATATCACATTAATTGGTCTTAACTTTTTTTCTGAATCAAAATAGGAAGTCCCTCTCCTACCAATATATTGAGAGTACACCTATAGGTGTACTGCGCACTGCTGTTCTATATATTTTATATATCAAAACTGGCCGTGGCCCAAAGAACAGAACAATACACACATATACATATATATATTATATATGCACCTAATATTATGTTTATTGTATTATACGTTAGACACATGCTAAAAAATATATCGCCTATCGGTGCAGCAAAAACGGCTTTCCAAGACGTCTCGATTAATTTCACGGGTTTTCGTTCGGTCATCGTAACTATGTAACCATCGACATACCTCGACAATCTACATGTATACATACACGACGCACATCTATCAGTCATCGCGTATATTCTACAACAATAATAATAAATTCACACGCTAAACAATTATTATATACGGACACACGCGGATGGCATAATAAATAATAATAAGAAGAATAAAATATAATAAGAATACGATAACGGACTGTCCGTCCGGGAGGCGGTGATGCTGCGTAAAATTAAAAAAAAAATAAACAAACAATAATATTACAACGGACAGCCGCACTGCCTCTCGTTTGCGATAAAATTCGCGACCAGCGCCAGACACCGGTGTTTCGGAATAAATTCTCAGACCAACGACGATACGCGCGATTACACGACGCACGCGGTCTCGTCGACTCCGGATGACCGCCGCCGGTCGCTTTATATTTATTATTATTATTATTATCATTATTACCAGGTATTATATTGTATGACGAGATAGGTATAAACCGCGTATAATACATAATAATAATATAATCGTATAACCTTATATACCCGTACGCGCGCGTCTTCGTCGTCGATTACATATTATTATTATCATTGTTTCGTTGCTGTTGTGCTGCAGCTGCTGCCGGGCTCTCGGACGGCGGAGACTTGAATGCCCGCGCGGCTTGCTGCACCACACGGTCATGTGCACGCACTGTCCCACGTCACGCTGCAAAGTTCCGGCGGTTCGATTAGGTTTTTCGTCTCCCCTTTCGTTTTCCATATGCTTTTCCCACCCGACGACTTATTGCGCATTTTTCCCGTAAATGCGATCTGCACAATACGCACGCCGCATCCTTAACAATATATAATAAGAAAGTAATTTTTACGCGTACGGTTAATATATAGTTATTTACACGGTGCCAGACGCGATACCTAATATGTTTCACGTATAGATAATATTCGATTTACCGAATTCGTGGATGAAAAAAATATACACGAGTACCTATATACACGGTTTTAGGAGCACCCTAGCGTTGTTCAAATCGTCTGACCGGATTTTAACATATATAATACATACAGGGTCATTAGTCATTACTCGTTAGAAATCCCTAAACCAAGAAAAAAAAATATTGACAAATGCCAATATAACACCTAACCCAATCCCTGAGCGGCCCACGCCACGAGCAGTCGTCTTTATAATACCTACATACAAACGACCGGTGGTTTGATGAACTTGAAATTTTTCAGAGGCCATAATATATAGTAGTGTCATACATCACCCACCCACCCGAAACCCGCGACACAGACATACCTATACTGTCAAATTGTTAACCGCTTGTCGAAGCAAATATGCTAAAACATAAGTCGGTATACTAAATTATTATACCCATATCCACCATTATAACCACATTTCACCCACCACTTTTTTAAAAAAAACTCAGAGTCGGCGTAGTCACTTTTGAATTAATGTTGAAGTTATTGTGGCGCACTTTGCCGCCTTTGGAATCGGCCGAATTGAACGTGCGCGAAGACATTTTTCACATACGGATGGGACCTGTTGCATACCATCCACCCGCCCTTCCATTTTCTTCGCCTATATATTATATCTTACATCTGCCGCCGTCGGCTTGTTTTGCCGGCGACGATTTATTCGCATTATTATTATTATTATTATTACCTACGCCGATGTTCGAATCGCTTCGGTTTTTCATTATATTTTTTTACGCGCCACTCGTAAATCGTCGTTCGTCTCCGGTATTCCAACGCCGTATCGAATGTTTATGCTGTATAGATACCGCTCGGCCACATTATATATTACCTTTATTATTCGCGTCTA
The DNA here is from genome assembly GCA_022818045.1 of Neotoxoptera formosana. Taxonomy (NCBI): domain Eukaryota; kingdom Metazoa; phylum Arthropoda; class Insecta; order Hemiptera; family Aphididae; genus Neotoxoptera; species Neotoxoptera formosana. The sequence goes on from CM040634.1 coordinate 25,890,221, forward strand.
CTGTTAGCTGTTGGTAAGTATATAGGTATATATACTGTCTAAACGGATATAATATATAAAAACGAACAGCTACACAGCCGACCATTATTGTTATTCCCGATGTGTATATATATATATGTATAAACAGAAGATGGGTATTCTGCAGCGGCACAAAGACTTTTTGTTTCGTTTTAAATGACGGTTTGTTTCGTTCTAAATGACGGTCGAAGGTCGCAATTTTTTCCGATTCCTTGGCTGGTAATATACGCTATATAGTAAGTACCTATACTCGTCGTGGAGACAGTTCAACGATTCGAACATATATAGGTACCTCGCAGCGATTAGCGAAGTGCACGCCAGTCGCGCGTACAGTCGTTATAGCCGTTCGGATTATAAAATAATATCCACCTTGGCCGGGGCGTTAAATTATTATTGTGGAAATGTATATGTAATCGGCTTGAATGATGACGCCCGATGACTGTATTTTATAATACTATTGTGATTGCTACTATACATATACATTGGTGAATGGAGGCGCTCGGTCATCGTCGACTTGACGTTTGTCATACCCGAAAATTAATATCTTCATTATACGTTTTATCGCCGAAAGCATATTGCGATATTTTACTCTGCCTATAATAATAATACACTGCAAAGTCCCCAAATTCTCGTTTCCGTTCGCGACGATGTTATAATATGACCTCTGTACGTCATCATAATAATAATGGTCGTTGTAAGCACTGCTGCAGAGTGCGTTTAAGAACAGTCCGTCGGATTTCATCACGTCGCAGTTTTTATATTTTCTAATGAATTGAGAGCGCGGGGCTAAATCGATGTCACCGCGACATCAGAATAGGTTAATGTATTGAATTGGACGCCTGCGAGTTGGCACCCAATCGTTGCGGCGAATTCGTTCGGACAAAACTTTCGTTTTAACAACACGCGACTATTTTAAAATTAACATTTTCAACTATATGGTTGAAAAATTATTGTATATTCAACCGACAACCAGTTTCCTTCCCAGTTTTTGCACATACTTATATGGGCGAGTGTCTATATAAATAATATAGAATTATAACTATTATACTATAGCTCGAAAATTAATGCTGTTAAAAATTACTAAACACGCGTGCATTTATACGCTTAAAGTATATAAATATGCACTTAACATTTTTACACATATTGTTTTCAAATTATTGTCATTAGTATATAGGTACTAAAATATTTTAAAGACTATAAACAGCTAACTTTAAGCCCAGAGGTTAACTTACTATTATATTATAAAGATGTAAAATTTGATTGTCTGCATTGAATAGACTCCGAAACCACGCTGGACCTATTTGAAAAATTCTTCCACCGTTGGGAAGTTACACTATCCCCATTCCCCGGGTGTCATAAGCTATATTATATTTAAAAAAAAAACGATCCTTATATACATATATCATTTATTATAAAATTAGGAAAGTTAAATTAATTTATTGTGGATGTATATTGATACTGTAATTGTAAAACTAAATACATGATAATAAAAATACATATAAATATTTTTAAATTTTTTAAAATAACTTTAATAATAAATAAATAAATATAAATTAGTTACAAATTGGAGATGGAAAAACATGATAATACAAAAATTATGTTGGTTTAAAAAATACAATACAATATACAATATACAATATATGATTATAGTGAAAACTGAGGTCTCTCAAAAAGTAATGAACCTATCCATTTATTTTTATTCGCAAATTTTTAAAATGTGTTATAATTAACCATTAGATATATGGTCTAAAAAATTGTAAAATATTTAGTACCTATATGCTCTTAAAATTAAAAAATATGCAAAAGTATGCACTTTAAACTTTTATAATATATTTGTTCGTATATAGGTGTCTCGAAACCATAGTTTCCAGCTCGCTCGGCTGAAATAAATCTGATATCCCCGAAAAACGTGCAAACGAGCAACGACTCCCGAGCAGCTTTAAGTATCTAATGTGCAAGGTTAACACGATTCAATCAATAATAATATGGTCAACGGGCCGAACCAATCGCGCGCGCGTTTGTCGTTAAATTAAATTCCCGTATGGGAATGACAATATAACGTTTTCCCGGGGAACGCGAAACGGTTGGCTTGGACGCGTCCGCGCCGGCATTCCTGCTCATCCGCCCGCCGCGGCGAACGATTATCGCGTAGGTATTACCGGCCGGCTCGCACCGCGGCCACCGCACTGCAGCAGCGCTATAATAATAATAATTGTAATTGTTATTATAAAAAAACGAGCCCGCGCGGCCGCCGAACACAATCGAACGTTGTATCAACAACGTAATAACTAATAATATAATACTAACAACGATATAGCCGGCGACAATCTCAATCTAACGATCTGGACGGCGGCGGCGGCGGCTTACCGGTGTATGCGGCGGGCAGAGGATTATATTATTATTGTCGTGCGACCAGCTCATTCCGGATTCCGTTTCTGCGCGCGTGTAGGACATCGAGCCTGGTCGTGTTCGGGCGGCGGCGGCGGCGGCGGCGGCAATAATGAGCAAGATAGAAATCTTGTCTCGTCCCCGACCGCGCGATTGTATCGGTTCCAAAGGGGCCACCGGGTTAACTGCCGCGTGTGTGCTGCAAATCTAATCGACCGCGATAATAATATTATTGTATTATTATTATTATTATTATTATTACTGTTATTATTATTATTATTAAATGTGAGATGATGCCGTTTACAGCGAGGTTACAATATATTAAACTTATACGACGAGCGTGTATATACGTGTAGCGTAGCTAGGATTTTTTTTTTTTTGGGTATACAAGACTTCTGCTTCTACTCACCGATGGAAATGGGGACTTTTCCCGATTTTTCTATTAGCCTACCATAATTTCAAAGTTGTCAGTGATTATTCTTATCAATATGATTGAATAATAAATGACTCGAAACAAATTGAACCAAAAAACAAGTAGATAGTTTCAAAAGACGCAATATCGATTAATATACTCGTAACTAATAACATACGTATTGTTAATTTATAACATATATTTTCAAAGTAAAAATTCTAATCTTCTTTTCTTCATATTCAGACAGTGTCTGAATATATTATTTTTAATATTATTGGTTTTTTTCTAGAGAAAATCTGGGTAGGCCCGGGCCTACCAGGCCTACCTACTGGCTACGCCCCTTGGTGGTAGGCATATTTACTGCACGATTTGTTTGATTGATTAAATTTTTTTTTTTTATTTGAAAACCGAGACGGTAGTCCAGAGTTTCACTCGATGATTATATTATATTCACAATAAACGACGTGTCAATCGTTAGAAGATGACGCATAATATTATGTTTATGCAGAAATATAGTGCGACTAAGTCGCGATCTCGATAATAATATTACATGACAAATTACAACGACCAAAAGTAAAAGTATGTCGACAAGTCACGCTGATACGTGACGTTAGTCCGCGAATATGATGAAAATTAATGTAATAAATCAAAGTCGACACGAAAAAAACCTCCCACGTGACGTGAAAAATTCAATTAAAAAAAAAAATTGATCAATGAGCCACAGCAACAAATTTTAAAGTTTATCACTCCATATAATATAGTGAGCTCATTCCTAACTCGTTATTTAAAAGTATTTATGTTTAAACTAGTGCAGTAGTGCATATAATATAATATAGTTGAATATTTATTTTAAAAGCAATTTGACCGAATATAATATAACTCAGCACTCTGCAACATATACTGTCTAGTTCCGATCTGCGCACGAGCGTGACAAGTAGGTATGTACGTCCTGCATTGTCCTGTATAATATTATACTCGTCGAGTCCCAAGTCCCGAGTATCGACACGATCGACTTTATCAGTTTATCATATTATTATTTTAGTTTATGGTCTGCGCCCGCTCGAGTGTGCCTCCTATATAATAGGATTAGGCCTTTATGGAAATCTAAAGTGTTCGGCGCGAGTGTTACCCATTATATAGATATGTAAATATAATGCACAAGGCAAGTGTGTTATTACCGCTAAATAGGTACTCGCGATTCGGCGTCTGTTTCCTGCTCGAGTAGTTTTATCGTGATAAGAACTAAAATTGTCAAAACATAATAATATATAGGTATGTGTGAAAAATTAAATTTCATCAAATACGTTCGCGTATTTATAAAAAATTTCGCTGTTTACTTGTGGCATATTTTATATTACGAACAATATGTGAAGACTTAAATAACACAATACATTACGAGCGAGTGGCACAGCAACTCGACTATACATTGCTGATCAAATTATTACAAAGGCTTTTATAAAACAGTTGAATATTATGATAGGTATACGTTAAATGAAATAATGATAAAGTCCCGCAGGACGCATAGATGACCCGTCTATATATATAATCCGTGGTAGAAAAACGATTGTAATATTTTTGTGTCTTAACTCGTGCAAAGTCCGGTACCGACTGCACTTGAGATCTGTGCGATGTTCAACTCGTAGTAGGTATACGCAGCCGACAAATCGTCGGACCTTTGAGCGTTGATCAAGCGCGTCTCGGGTGAAAAAGTTCATCTCTGCCATCGTCAAGTATACCGTACCAGGTATCAAACCGTATACCAGGCTATTATATATCATATCATATTATTTTATTCCGTGTAAACGGCGTGTCCGAGACTGACAATGTATGCTTTTTATGCGTGCCTGTATATACATCTAATATTATGTATACGCTTTGTAGTTGTATCGTATTACTCACATACCTCTATACGGCCATACTTACCTACCGTATTCGAGACGACAGACGAGCGAGGAGTGAATCATGTTTTACCAATCCTACGCGTAGGAAATCGCCGTCACGTGTGGGTTTATTCGCACACTGCACCGTCGCGGTATTATCATAACACACTTTCTACGACACTGTCACTCGCGCGCGTGCTTGTGTTCTCGGACAACACACACACACACACATAAGACGAGACGCGTATCGGCGCGCCACTGCGCCTATTTTATGATAATAATATATTTGTACGCTTCGCTATTATAACCTATAACCCGCCTGCCTCCGAGACGCGATAAGTCGACGGCGGCGGCGGCGGCGTTCGGTAACGGTAAAATTAATCCGATTTTATTTTTTTCCATCGTTTAGAAGGAAAAATGACGCGATCTAAATTCGTACTCGTATTATATATTACTATAATATAACGACGACGACGGCGGCGCGTCGCGTATGGTATTATACGATATTATACATTCCGGACGCGTAGGCCTATGTTTATATATATATATATATATATATGTATACGACCTACACGGTCCCAGCTGTATATAGTATATAATATACACGGACACGAATATACATATATATATAGTTATTGAATTATTATATATATATACGAGCTCTGTTATCCGTATACGAACGCGGCAGACTGCGGCCCGGGAACGAAAATTATAACCTACCTATATAATATACAACATGATATTATTATAGTCATATATCCGAAACGACTCGGCGGACCTCCGGTACGGCGGCGGCGCGAGGTGAATTCGAGTTTTGGCGGTATAATATTATAATATCGTTATTGCGCGCGTGTAGGTTTTATGGAAAATCTGTTAACGATTCTCCGAGGCGGTCTCTATCTTTCTCTCTCTCTCGCACACACACGTGGTGCGTGTGCCTTCCAGTTCGATTAGTGAAAATATACGTATTTCGTGTATACAAGACATAAAACGGTAATTTATATTATGTGTATATACGATGGTAGACAAAGTGCCCAGCTGTATGATACGATATGCCCACAGTACGCCATAACATATATTAATATATATATATATATATTAGGAGGCACCTGTATATAATAATAATATATTATCTTTATATTATAATATCGTCGTCGTCGTCGTTGGAGAGTCTCCCGCGTCCGCGGACTGCTGCAGCCGCGCCGGTAAACGTATTATATTTTATGCTAAACAGCGTGTGTTTCGAATATACTTTCGTTGCGATAGCAGGTTAGGTTACCTACCTACCTACCTACCTATATTATACTGCACGCGCGGGTGTGCCTTCGATCGATAAGATCGCGGTAAAGCCGGGCCACGGAATTTCGTTTTGTTTTTTTATAAATGCAAATCCGACGCGGGAAATTCGCCGCTGGTGGCTGCAGGCGTATAATAATGCACATTATTCGTCCCGATCTACATACGCCCACCGTCGTCTCAGACGCGTGTGCAGCCCGGTTTATCGTATTATAATAATATCGAAATGACATATACGTCTAAATTATTATTATTATAATGTCTCCGCGTGGTTTTGTCGCGACTCCGCGCGTCACATTCTGCTGCGCCGTATAGGCACATAATATCGTACGTTTACGCGATTAGAATCGATAGAGAGGATTATTAAAATTACCTCCACTGCTGCAGGCGCACCCCGCCGTAGGCATTCGCTGCATCACGAGTATAATATAACTTAATAGTATTAAGTTGCATTCCACTGCCGTGTACGCACGACAGAACCCAGCGAGGACTGAGAAGAAATATAACTCTCGCAAGTGTTAAAGTGTTAGGGAAGTTACTTTTTTTTTTTTTGTAATTACTTTTCAACATTTTAATAAAATCATTCTTAAGTTACAATTTAAGTAGGTTAGGTTAGTACAAATTTGGTGAAATTACATTGCATTTGAGTTTAAAAAAAAGTATACGTTACTTTTGAGCTAAACAAGTAACTTCATTACAGCAATCCGATAGTTACTTTTTATTTTCAAAAATATCACTTGAGCTTAATACATGTCGTCGACGTATTAAAACTTAGTAATGGCAAACAAAATGTAATTTAATATGAAATGTTTATTTAAGAACAATAATAAAATATTGTTTAACATAATATTTTATTCTTTGTGTTTCCAATTGTTGTACAAATATCAATGCATTTTACAAATTACTACTAAATGAAAATCAACTTTTTTGTCAAATAGTTATTGCAAAAATGTTACTATCGGAAAATCGTGCCAATATAATATATTTACATATATATACTATCAATTAGTTTTAAAAAAATTTTTAAAAAAAATAAGGTACCTAACGAATAATTTTATAATTTTATTACAAAAAAGTTAGATTAGCATTATAACCTTACCCAACTCAAATTACGTATAAATTACTTACAAATTAATTTCGTTACAGTAACTTGTAAATTTAGTGAAGTTATTCTATCGATCGCAACACATGTGCTGTCAGTCCATATATGTATTATAGTATACATATACCATATAGGTAATAGGTATACCTATATAATATAGTATGAAACTTCTCTGTTCGTGATAAATCAGTCTATAGTATAGGCCGTTAAACGCATTATCGCGACTGTTGCAGTTAATACAATATTACGGTATTATATGCTAATGGTTTTGAAATAAATTACAATTTTGGACGGTTTGATAATAAATAATATAGACGACAAGCTCCGACGACGGACATTTCAAAAACAATAAAACATATAATATTATGTATACTGTGTGACCCGTGTAGGTAGGTTACTTCTTCGGCTCTGCAGCATAATATATTATTATAATATGTGTTTTATTTTTTTTACCGTTGTAATTACCACACAATATAATAATATATGGTTTGCCCAGTAGCCTTTATTTATTTATTACGACTATACCGCATTATTGTTGTTGTTGATATATTATATTGTTGTTACCGCTAGTGTACCTACCACTCGGCTAGTAGCCGGTATAAAAAAAAAACGCCCGGCTTTTCAATAATAATAATTAATAATGAGAATATATATTTTATTCGTGTTACAAAAGACGCGCGTTTGTACATTATAATATGAGCGGTTTGTCCGATTGTATTATGTCAATATGATAATATTATATAAGAATATTATTAACGTTGACCTCCGGCTCGGTTTGCCGTTATTGTTGTACAGGCATACCTACTGCATAGTATAGATACCGGTTGTTTGAATATTCCAAAGGGATTTTCTCTTTTCACTATTTAGAACGACCGATCATATTCGTTATTTGCGATTTTCCACTCTGCTGCAGTGTTTGTTTCTCGACGTGTGTAATTAGTTTACTGTTACTGCGCTCGTGGTGTGTGGCCAGCTATACATACTATATACGTTTCGATTATACATTAGATTTGAATCACTTCAAAACCCCTTTATAGTCTTCATCGCGCAGCGGTATGAACGATTTCGTATAAAATGTCCATTAAATAGTAGTTATCGTATATACATTTGATCGCATTCGGCATAAAATAATAATAATTACGACGAGCCAAGTCCGGAAAAATAGTTTTTTCGCCCGTAATATCGAAACCTTTTAATATTTTAAAAATCTGTCCGTTTTTCTCGAGTCGCTTGCCAATATTATAATAATATGCTATACTCGTTTGTATACAGTAGATAAAACGGTATAATATTTATATTTAAGCCATTAAGGACTACTGGATAGGCAACTTAAGTAACGTATTTATGTTGTAGTGCAGAAAAAACTGGTATAATATAAGGTGTATATAAATAATCATTATTGCGGACGCTTCATATTCGATAAAATATAAATCCCAAACACGCACGCACGTTAAGAGTTATGGTAATTAAAAACGATTATAAATTCGCAATAACTCCGCTGATTTATTTACATTGTATAGGTATAATACTCATATTATATACACATTTTATTTTTTAACGCTAAATATATTCGCGTTTCATCTTTTTTTTATTATACCTACTCCTCGCGTGAGTCGACAATAATTGATATGATATATATGCAAATGTTATGATTTGTATAATTCAATTTCGTCTTAAATAACAAACGTCATTCCGTTTTTTTTTTTTTTTTTTTATACAAAATTAGATACCGCGGGTATAATAATAGTAAAATGAAATATAATTATATTATACAGTTTTTTTTCTTTATAATAACAATAAATTGCGCGTCTATTAACAATCGATAACAGTAAATAACTCTTCTGAGTGTATATTTTTCAACGATACCTCGTCAGTACAACGAACTGAACTACAGTTCTCGCGCCAAGTACCGTCCAAAAAGCGAGTCGTCACACTCGATTACATATTATGTATTTATATACACTCTGGCGTATTATATACATACTACTCTGCCGCATTAGGTCCAACCGCGGTTTACTCGGGTATGCGCGGCCCGAGAACACGACAGGTAATGCGGTTATGCGAACAAAGGTAACCACTTGTTGTAGCGACGACCGACGAATTGGTTTCGAGCTTCTGGTGCTTGCTGCAGCGTGCACGCGTATAGCGATTTCGTGCGCAAACTCTGGCGACACCGCACACGACAGGGGAGATTTGATATCGGTGCTGGTCAAAACAACCGATCGTCTCCGGCGGTGTACCTATATAATATAATATGTATAGTTCCTTTTTATATGAAAACCAGTTCCTATACCGCGTCATACTATACGCCGATGATTTGGTTTTTTCGGCTATTACTTTTATTTATTTATATGAATTTTTAGTTGCTTGCATAACAACCGCGTTTGAATTTATATCCGAGTTGATGATAAAAAAAAAAAAAAAAAAACATAAAGAATTATCGAAAACCACTTACGTGTGAGATTTCAAGTGGTCAAGGTTCAACGTCCCTAGGCCGTTATAAGAATGTGGCAAAATGTCAACAGGATTTTCACATAATATACGCATAATATATATAATTATATTATACCTACTTGCTCGGGAACAACACTCGGACCAAAGAAAAATACAAGATATCCTCCAATAACAATAATCGAATAATCGCGATATAATAATAACAATAAACACGTAGGAACGAAAACCGTATGTGTATATAATGAACCGTTAGCAAACAATCATGGACATCAATATTTTTTCGACACGTGTACAGCCAAATATTTTGAATAATCTATCATATAGTTCTCGAAATCTCTGTCCAGCCTGGAAAATATTATAACCATTAAAATGCGTACATTATCTTTTTAATTTAAGCAAATTATTCATTGGGATTTGAGATATTATTATTATTGCAAGTATGAAGATTTTGGTAAACGTAAAATGTTTTTTCTGATTAAATCTTGACTAAAAATGTTATTGCTTCGTAAATTTAAATGATTAGTAGCGTCTTCAAACGTATGTGACAACGTGATACTCTGCAGGAACGCAGTAACTGATTTATTACGGTCAATCCGCATTCGATGTTTTCCCAAACGAGTTCGTTAACCGAAAAACAACTTGCACGGGACTGCAAAAACATGTATAACCGTATAAGTACTATATTATGTTAGTCCAATGTCATTTTTCTAAGATTTGTTATGTAAAGTACATTGGAAGTAGAATAAAATATAAATTATAGTGACGTTATTTTGCCGAATATAAACCTGTTCCCGATGTATGGTCTGGCGTTTGTTATATACCGGTTGTATAGAACTGCAAATTGGCGTAAACAAAAATAGGCTTAATGCCTTAATGTATTATATATATATACATACATACATAATACATCCATACATATGGATACAGTTATATCTGTATCCATTTAGTTTCTTAATCCAAATGAGATAACGTGTTTATAGTTTTATACTTTATAACACAGATTAATATTTTTTTATTTTCGAATAATTTATAATATGTACACACACTATACACATTATTTATTGAACATTTTTAATTTTTCAGAATCTTCGAAACCAGTTGACGACAAATATAAAAGCGAGTTCGATGAATATATGCGTCAACAAATTCAACAATGGCAAATTGCAGTTGTAAATGGTCAGCAAGTATCACCACCTACTGGATCACAACCTTCCGGACAACCACCATCCAGTGTCTGGATCCAAGTCCCAGCTAACGGATATTATCCTCCACCATCGTACCCATATCCGGCATACCCTCCGCAGCAATACCCTCAACCATCTTACCCACCTCCGGTTTACCCACCACCTTCATATCCACCACCATCTTATCCACAACCATCTTATCCCCCACCATCATATCCACCACCTGCATACCCTCAACCATCGCCATACCCTCAACCAGCTCCGTATCCTCAACCTTCACCATACCCACAACAACCATTGTATCCACCACAACCAGCACCTAGTCCAATTTCGGAGGAGTCGGAATTATCTACCTCTGTACCATCAGAAGGAAGCCCATCACAGCCAGAAACACCAGAAGTAGTAACTCCTCAACCAGAATGGGCGTCCCCACCTGCACCAGAATATCCATCCCCACCAGCGCCAGAATATCCATCCCCACCAGCACCAGAATACCCACCATCTACTCCAGCTCCAGAATACCAACCATCTACTCCAGCTCCAGAATACCCACCATCTACTCCAGCTCCAGAATACCCACCATCTACTCCAGCTCCAGAATACCCACCATCTACGCCTGCACCAGAATACCCACCATCTACACCTGCACCAGAATACCCACCATCTACGCCAGCACCAGAGTCGGGAAGTCCACCACCAGGAGTTTCTGAACCAGATATTCCAGAAATCACTCAAGCTCCGGTGTATCTCACTCCCAAACCAGTAGGCTCTACAGATCTACCAGAAGTGATCCCGACATATCCGGAAACACAACAACCTGAGCAGCCAGGAGTACCTTTATACCCAGGTCAACCGGGAGAAGAACCAACCACTGTACAACCAGAAACTTCATCTGAAACTTATACTGATCAACCAGCCTATCCGGAAAAACCTAGTTCTGAAACACCTGGAGAAGAACCAGAAGTCACTACCAGTGCAGGATCCACATATTCTCCAGATCCTGATTATCCATCACCGACTGGACCACCGTCGACAGACCCTTTAAAAGCTCAATGTAAGGAACCAAGAGGACAGTTCCCGAGTGAAAGTTCTTGCAACAAGTTCATAAACTGTTGGGACGAAACCGCAGTCGAACAGACATGTCCTTCAGGATTGGTATTTAACCCAGAAAAAAAATACTGTGACTACCCGTCAAATGTAGATTGTGGTTCTAAGCCCATTACAGGTAAAAATTATAAAACAATAATTATAATAAATACATTACACAGCATGACTCATATAACTAAGTAATCAAATTTACATTTTATTTTCTCAGTGGGAACTGATAACAGCAATAATACAAAATGTCCAGACGGTTATGGAACGTACCGTAGTAAGGAAAATTGCGGAGCTTTCTATGTTTGTGTAGCTGGATCTCCAGTAGATTTCATTTGCCCCGGTGGAACAAACTACAACGAGGTATGCGAATGAAAAAACAAATTTATTTATATATTTATCAAAATAATTTTTAGGATTTGAAAATCTGTGACTATCCATACCGCGTGGATTGCAAGGGATTGCCGAGCAATCCTGCACCAATTGAAACGGTCACTGAAACCGAAGTCAACACCACATACGCCCCTGAAGTATCGTCCACCACTCCATATGTTCCGCTGTCTTCTGCTGAATCTTCGCCAGCCACCGAAATCGTGCCCACATCTACCACCTATGCCCCAGTCGCCGACCCGATAGCCATTTACAATTACAACTTAAGAAAAATTCCACCAAGTACGCATTCATAATATTATTTTACACGCTATTAAAAAAAAAAAGCAATAAAATTAATATTTACATTTTATTCCGCAGGCATGGTAAACACCGGCGTGCGTTGTAGTCACAAGAGTATTTACCGACTTACACCAGACTGTTCTTCGGTGACCCTCTGCCGCAACGGATTTACTAACATTCTCAACTGTGGACACGCTACCAGCTATGATATAGTCAGTCAAAAGTGTTTGCCAAGTCAAAGAGCAAACTGGTAAGTTAATACTGTCTTATCATCGAATTAAAAAAAAAAAAAACAATTACAGTTATACACCATGATCAGTTTATAATTACCTAGGTACCTAAATATTAAAGATAACTATTTAAATCGATACGTTTTAAATTGTCAATCTTTATACAATTCTGTATATTTAAAAAAAATGAAAGTCAAAAGTTTAGAGATAAATATTATCAATAATATGAGTATATATTTATTTTTTTAGTGGACGATCAGCCTAAATGCACAATAATCGATGAGAAATAAACGGAGGAGACACAGCAATTGAAAAACCAACCCAAAAACAAACAAGAATTGTAGCTGTGTGTATTGTTCAATCAACATTATTTTTAAGTTATTTATTATGAAATACGTACAGTAATTCTCATTTCTCGTATCATTTTTTGTGCCCTTTTGGTATATTCTTTTTTCAACAATCGATAACGACATTAATTGATGCGTACGATTTGCGGAGAAAGAAAATACTGAACACAAAAGTGTAAGCGTATAATTTATATTTAATAATTTATTTCTTTTTGAATGTAATCGATATTATTCTAAAATAAATTGATCGTTAAAATACGAGTATTTAAACAATTATTACAACGTGTTGTTTTTTTTGACCTGATCAACATCCCTCGTGGACTTATTTACATTGAAATTTATTATATGAACATTATTATTATTGTATTTATTACCTATTGACTCTGATCGTCCTAACATATGTATATTTAATTATTCAGCAGATAATAAGCAGATATTATTTATATACGGGTAGGTGCTATACGAATATTATTATTATTGTTGTCCCCGTTCAGAAAATGTAAAATATAAAGAGTTGAGTGCGGGGAAGAGGTATAGAGTGTCACATGGCCAGGAAAAAAACTTAAAACGTCGACCGAACTTAATATAATGTATTGAATATTAGGTACCTACCTACTTAAACAGTTCTCGACAATTCCATAGAATTTGCTCTCTCGTCCACCCGATTATATTATATTGATTGCTAATCGTGACCGCAGAGTACGAAACGAATATATATATCAGAGTATGAAAATATGAAACATAATAATATTTACGATCCGTAGGTAAATAATAATAGTGCAAACACAGACAAAAACTTTAAGAAAATTATCTACAACACATTTAAAAATAAATAACAAAAATGGTTCAAAACGAACGGTAAATAAAAATTAAAAGAACAACAGAAAAATTGAAAACTCCAAAAGTCACTCAAACAAAGAGATGAAGTTGTATTAAATCGCCTCAAAATAGGTATACACATGCCCATCTTATAAAAAAAAAAAAAGAGCCGCACCCAGAACACGGCAAGCATTCAGTATCAATAAAACATTTTTTTTTTACGGAATGTAGGGAGTAGGGACACACAAGAGGACCGGCAAAAATTTGACATATCTACCGAAACACATCATTCACCCGACGGAGACACTGTTAAAAAAAAACACTGTTATTTATGATAAATATATTAAACTGTTCAATAGTTTATAGGTTAATTTAAGCGTGTGTGGCCTAATCAAAGCCAATATGATCATCTAGTTATCAAGGCTTTAACTCGAATGAGATAAATAATAATTATATTATCGCACGCACTCCGCGGAACGTCCAAAACTGACGTACAATATTATTATTCACTCGGAACACGAATTTCGAAAAGCGGCGATAAAATTAAAAGATTCCGTTAAACGCACGGACGCCAGCTATGTACACGAGCTCGGCGAGCATTTAATGATGTATTATTTCTCGCCAGACTTGTACGACTTGTACGCAAGTCACCAAGTCAATCATTGTCATATTCGTCATGTGTGTTCCGTCCTTATGTCTTCGCGTCTCGTCTTGTATTGAACGCTAATCGAATTCAGACGAACAAATCGACTGTCGCGTATATATAGTTATTGAGTTGAATATAAAAACATAACAATATTCTCCGAGTGTTCTAGCCCGTCGTAAAACCAAATTAGTGTGTAAGTGTAAATAAAATATGTATAGGTACCTACAACATCCGTGCCTACCTTGCGCGTATATAAAGTTGTTTCCGTCATACTATCAAACAATTTTGTACTGTATGGAATAATACATTTTAATGGAATCTAGACGGCTTCTATAAACGAAGCACTGACAACGTATCCTTTCCAACTTACAACCCAGTGTACCCAGTGCTTTCAAGAAACCGACCTGAAAATGGGACAAACTGCCCACCTTAAAAACTATATACCAGCTTTGCAGAAACCTACACGGACGATCAGAGCGAGTGGCGGCGTCGCTATACTCATAAAAAACAACATTGAAAACCACCAAGTCAATCTTCAAACACATCTTGAAGCCATCGCAGTTTAAATCCATCGGCATCGATACAAAAATTTAATTTAATAACAAAATACTATGTTAATTAAAAATGTCTGTAAACCTATAAATAATGTTCAACCAACTGTAGGCTAATGACCTGCTAGCTGTTGAAGCCTTTACTCTTAATAAAAAAAAAAAATTTAAAAAAATAATACGTCTTGACATCAGTCACCGAGACACCGCAATAATCTATTAATATTATAGTAGTGGGTACACCTCTCCATAACGGCGGGTTTCTCAAATCATGAATTCAGTTGCATACTCGCATACCTATATATGACCAGATATGGACTATGACTGGTACTCGATGTTTAAACGGACACCTCTTTATTTGGATTTATCCGTTGAACAACAACGTCATTGCCTGGAAGAAAAAAAAAATTAAAGTTTAAGTAATATTGAAAAATATTTTTAAAAAAATAGGTTTGATCACGATAAAGAACTTACAAAAAAAAATCGGCACTCGTACAATAATTTTATGCTACTATACCTAACGGAAATATTATGTTATCTACCGTAATTATTGTTTTCGGTTTAACACCTATATGCTATCTACAAATGAAAACAATTGTCATATCTTCAAAATGCACTATGATTTTTACATAGTTGATTTTTTCAATAATTATAGTGTTGGGTTATGTATGTACACGTATTTCTTACGTTTATTTAAATTTAAGATACCTGAAAAGTTCTACGATATTGGCATAATATCGCACTTCCCCTTAATATCCTTGAGCGTAAAAATATATGTTTGAATTAATCATTAAAAAGTCGAAAATTCCCAGTATATTTTTTGTTTTTTTTTTCTATATAAATGTCTATAAAAATTTTGAAATTTGCATGATTATTTTGTAGTTAGAAATTCATAACGTAAAGACTTTTCGAGTGAGATTCAAAACAAGCCTTAGAAGTTTACTGTAATAGTAAACTAAATATTTGCCAAAAAATGTTTAGAAATTCGCGGACAGACGAGTTTTGTATCACTTTATATCAGTTTTCTATTGCTAATTGCTCTTGCTACATAACATTAAATTTATATTTTTGTGTATTTCGGTATTATTGTTAACTTGTTTACAATGTAAGACTCCAGCATTGAAATACATGGTTTAATAATGAATTATATGAAACTGTTTGTTTTCCAAATAATAAGTGGGAAGTAGAAAATAATAACCTATACTGAAAAATGTATTTTTTTTTTTTTAGTACTCTATTTATTAAGATATCTAGATAGGTACGTTTAGTTAACTAGAATTTTATCTAGATGAAGATATAATATACATATAACTGAATTAAAGATGATCTAGATAAGATAAAAGTTTATCAGTTTTCTATCTAGATAACTTATCTAAATATTTTCCATCACCGTGAATAACTGTAGATACTTGAAATTTTCATCAAATATTTAATATTTTAATATTTATATTAGAATTTTCTATACATGGTATATTTTTTTTTATAAACGATTAAAGTTAAAATTTTTAGAAAATTCATCAAAATCACAGAAATGTGCAAATTATTTTGTAGTTAAAAATGTATAGAAAGTTCAATTTGTTGTGTCTAAGGATTGACATTTAAAACAAGGTTTGTCATAATAGTATTTAATATTGTAACCATAAAATCTAAATCAACACAGTTTTTTATTTTTGGATATTTTAAGTTCGAATTCGGACGAAATTAAACGTTTAAACAAAGAAAAACAATTTTAGTTGTTTTATTGTAATTTAAATTATTATTTGATTAGTAATAGTACTCGAAGTTTTTTAAGTATATTATTAAATTGTATACACACAAACAAACATTTCAAATACATTGTTTTCGGAAAATAATAAATCAACTTACTGCTGTAGATATTAATTGTAAAATGAATTCATTTTATAGCAATAATATCATATAATATACTTATGGTAATAATACAGGCGACAGGCCTTCTTCACTCAGAATCGTTTTTCGTATGCAATGAATATGATAATAATATATTAATATGTTATCATTGAATTCAAATTTAACGCATACATAACGGTGAACTCTACTGTACAGCAGAGCGGTGCCCACTTGCCCACCTTTTTGCAGTTGAATTTGGAGACTTTGAAGCTTGTTAAATTAACAAAAATCAATTTCCCCGCATAAACTAGAAAAGAATACAATTTATTCGTATACAGAGTACGTTCAAAGCAATAATCTGACATCCTGAAGTACATAAATAATTAATCTTCCACTCGTTGGTCTAAGACCACCAAAAACATTTGCTGATGCTCTGACTGTCTCAAAAACTCAAACATTTTAAGTCAGTCCTCGAAATTTCAAAAAAATTTGGTCACTCTCTACAAAGTGAAAAAAAAATAAGAAAAAATAAAAACAACTTTGTTCACGTGATAACGTCTTGTACATTATTATCTTTAAGAGTTCAAAACAATTTGCTTATTGTATTTTATATTACAGATTGTAAATATTATATTTCAATACAAAAAAAAAAAAAAACGATTTTAAAGTGACGTTTTAGTTGAGACTTGAAATAATTTACAAATTACAATAATAAATTATTATAAAACTATTTAATCTAAAGAAAAAATTAACGATCTTTACCGCCGACGATTTTGAACGTTAACGGCAGCGCTGTCTGTCGGCGTAGTATTAACATTTTATGTACGTGCGTGAAAACTTTCGTAGCTACACGGCGCTGCTGTGTATGTTTACATATTTTATTTTATTTTTATTATTATACATATAGTATAATTTACTAAGTTGCATTATAACTTAGTTTTTGTATTCAATTTTCAGATTTCTGATTTCCGTGCCAACCGACAAGGTTTTCTTTATATTGCAAATGTGGTGAATTTTTGCCGTTTTGCAGTATCTTCTCATAGCTGTCGCCTGTCGCTCTATCTCTCAAAATGTTGCGAAAACATTTTGTAACACTCGAACGACATATTATATTGTTTCAATTGTTCAGTCGTACAACAATTGTACAATAATAATTGAATTTGAAAATAAATACATAGTGATTTTTTTCATTCCTGCCCAAAGGTTATCTATGTATATATATATATATATCCCTTTCATCGTAGTATTTTATGTGGTTTTGATTTTGCGGTTGGAAGGTTTTTCAAGCGAGTTTCCGATCTAGGATTTATAGTTTACTGGAATGGTCAATAAACGACAAAAAAAAAATTAATTTTTAATAAGAAAGTGATAAAAATACGTGTTTTGCAGGGATCCCCTTCCATGTTAATTTGAATTTGAGAGTGAAAGAGGGCTGTGCAAACTTCAAAACTTTGCATGAAAATTGATGTGTAAAGACACGATAAAATTACACAAATACAATTTTCAAAACATATAATTTTTTTTATACTTATGTGGCTTGGATTCGACGCGACCTGTTGCTGACTCGGTCATTGTATATAAGAAGTGTTTTTGACTTGACAGTGGGAAGACGAGGGAGTTTCGAAACAATGATTAAAAGCTCACTGGATTGGTAATAAAATAAATGTTCGCAAAAAACAAATTTAAAAAAAAATAATTTTTTTCTAGGAAAGTGACAAGAGCTTATAAGTTTTATAGTGTTTTAAACCCGCAACGCCCTGCAGTGTGATAAGGTACAAACAAAATTATTCACCCGATACCAATATTAAGCTCAAGCGGAGTTCTCATTATTTGTAATTCTTTATCTTACAGTAGATACGCATAACGCATTTGTATCGCAGCGCAAAAGAGCAGGAAACGCTCCGCACAAGTCTGTGTGCCCATGTCATTAGGATTCTGCATATTATACAGATAATATTATGTATTATGTTTTGTCTCTTATCGAGACTTTTCCGCCCCTTGATTACTATAATTATATATATTATTATCAGTGACGCACCATGCGTAGGTACACAGGCGAAATGTGATTTATAATATTGTTGTTTATAAAAATTTATATGTTTCGCTAATACTCGCTTGTTGTTCGGCGCGACTACAACTATACCACAACAGACCTTCGACGGCGGACATGCCTCGCTCACTGCAGTCACTGCCGCCGCAGACGGATTCGTCAACGTCATAATAATAATAATAATAATAATAATAATCGTAACAATATTTTTGACAAACGCCACTATAATATTATACAAAGCCGAGACGTCTAAATCGTATCGCGTATACGTCATGTTATTATTCTAACGACGTGCCGTGCGAGTCATTATATATATAATTCAATAATATTATAATAGAGCCATCGTTTTCCGATGTATATATTTATTATGGGTACGAATCCGACGGTATAGCCTCGCGGTAATATCATAATATTATTATTATATTATTTCATAGCTGCGCCCATTACGCGATATAATATATATCGGCGGCAGTCGCCGCTTTGTCCCGGCCCGCAGAACGCCCGCGGAGCGGATTACTATCATTATCATTATTATTATTATTATTATTATTATTAGTAGTAGTAGTAAGTATGACGATCGTATGACGTATATGATTTATCATTATATTATCGATACGGGGTGATCCATTTAAGGCGCCCGGTGCCAATGCGATTTTGTACACAAAAACACGCTCTACGGGAATAGGGATCCCGTGCTGTAGAATCGACCGAATTTGATAATTTTTTTTTTTTAACTACCCAATAGAGGGTGATATTTTACAGGCCGCATCGATCTCCGTTTTTCAATATTTTGATCTCAAACTTTTAAAAAAGTCTTTAAGAAAAGAGACAATTTTAAGCTTTTTTTACAAATTTTTTTTTATCATTATTTAAAATAAAGTAAAAAATCTGAGCTCGATGCGGCCTGTGGAATATTGTTGTGTATCTATTAAAAAAAAAAAAAATTATCTGAAAATATTCAATCGACAATGAGTTATCCATATCCCCGTAAAGTCATTTACGTCAGTCGAAATGCGCAACTAATAATTTATTCGTCATTTGTTAATTCTATGACACGTGACTGCGAGTGCGTACGCGTCTTTCATATGCGGGTAGTAGAGGGTCGTCTCACACTAATAACCATTTACGATCCGACACATTGACACGTTCGTGCGACGCAGAAACAATATGTGATTAAGGTTGCCAATAATTTGCTCCTTAATAAATAGCCGGCACCGGGGGCCTTAATGTAAGACACTCGTGACTCATTATTTCACGAAACACTAACGTTTTTGGAACGCATTCCCTTTACATATAGTTTTAAGTAGTTGCAAAACAACAATATATATTGGTTTTACTATATTATGTTGTGAGGTTTTTTTTTTTTCAATTTTTTGTGTCTCCCATCACGTTTTAGAGCAGTAAAAGTGTTCCGATCGGATTTCTTCATCGGCATATTTTCTGATAGAAAAGTGAATCGAGTTGGTACTTTGTGGGGTCAAAAGTAAAAAATTCCCAATAATTTCAAAACGCGTTGAGAAAAACAAAAAAAAAATTATAGGGATTTTTTCACAAAATCAATTTTTAAGGAAGTAACAAAAGGAATAATGTCCGTAGCTTTTTCTTGAGCTATTTATAGACATAATCAATTTTTCTGATTTTATTCTTGTCGAAAAAAAAAATTTTCAGTCGGTCAAAATACTTGAAAATTTAATACAAGGCTCTAAATAACACGTTGGTAAGTAAAAATTGAAAATAGTTGAACGTAAATCTCTAATAATTGTTTTTAAGCGTCTGAAAATTCGAGAAAATACGTAAAAACCACGAAAATGTATAGTTTTTTTTTTTTATAGGAAATTCATAACAATTTTTTAATCTAAGATTTGGAAATTCGACATAGGATTCTCTACAAGATTTTTCGTAAGTAGTTTATATAGTGTAACCTAAAAAATCATAAATATATATTTAGATTGGTTGATGATTTTTATAGACATTTAAAGTTCCTCTTAGACAAATGAGATATTTAAATAAAGAATAACGATGATAGTTATTTCGTTGTAATTTAAAAATATTTTTCGTGCTTGAAACATTTGAAGTTTATTATTTTATTTCATTTTTTTATCTATGAAAGTGACCCACTCGAGTTCTCGACACCAACTATACAGCAGAGCGGTACCCACTTAACGACCTTTTTATTATTTGTAATCGTTATCAATTTTTAAGTTTTTACTCTTTTCAATGACAATACATACATTTTTTTTCATATTCCGAAGCTGAATATTATTCGGAGTACCTACCTACTTATTTGTATGTAAAAAAATCAAATTTTAGATATAAGTAGTTTACTAGTAAGTGTTTAATGTTTAGATTAGCGGAATTATGGACCTACATTTTACGGCGTATCCCTAAGGCATGTACTACAGGGGTTGGCTTGTCCTACTCCCTCATTTAAACTTTAAATATTTATCAGTTATGAGTTGATGACTCATAAACTGGTCGTCTAAAATTCGTTTTTTATATATCGAAATAGGTACTATAAAAAACACTCTGCTTTGAAACGAGGAATTAAAAATGCACGTTGTCATTAAAACAATTATAATTGAAGTATAAAGATGAAAAATGGTAAAAATATCATTTTTTAGGAAAATGTTGTTTTTAACGACTCGAAATTATGTAAAAAAAAATATTTTTTCATAAACGTTATAGAATCACCCGGTGTAATACATTATAGATAGGTATCACACATTCACACCTGTATAATATGTGTGATAACATCGTATTATAGTATGGATGAAGACGATAATGATTAAATTATATTGATTATAATCGCTGCACGATGACGATCGTCGATCGGTGAGAACTCCCGACGGTGGCGAAAAAAAGCGACCATCGTCGGCCGTATTGTATACGCATATTATATCTATATAGACGTAGGTAGTAGGTATATATCCAATATATTATCTTATAGGTGCCTCCCGTATACGTCGACCGGAGGACTTCGGAGGTCGATGATCTATCAATGACGGGACATTCGTATACATATATTATTATTATTATTATTATTACATTATGATATTGTGCACACACATCAGAGAAACGCTGCCGACGAGACGGGAATATCAAACAAAAGAACATTATAACACGTCCGAACGACGACACGACGACGACGACGAAGACGAACTATACGACGAGCGAGCGTATTGCGCGTGCGGTGGTTTCCGAGCAACAAGTGTGATATCGTACGGCGGTCTTATTATTATTATGTATTTATTTGTATATATACATAAGTATTGTATATAATGCACGTGGATAAAGTATAAAATACGACGAAAAATCGTGATTATTAAGTAATCACAGCTGGTGTATAGAATGTCAGTATTATATTAAGTACCTTCGAAATCAATATTTATTTCGGGGCGTCATTCATTTGCAGGGCGAATGACCTAAAATATTGACTTGAGTAGAGTACAGTATCTTGATATCTGAGTAAAATATATGAATTGGGAATTTTACCCGATCATCGTTTGAGTGAATTTATCTTCAACTTTTTCGTAATATATATCTACGACCTACGCCTAAACGGTGTTATAGGGTTGGATCAGAGTAGGTACTGCAGGCTTACTGCTGAATAAAATATAGACATCAATTCAAAACTCGGTAAAATTATACGTTCAATTTTAGTAGCGAAACGTGATGATGAAATATTATCCATTCCGATTTATCATCCATTAGACAGCGTATATATATCATATTTGAAATAATTTAGCTTTGTCCAGTTCATGTGAAAAACTAATACAATAAGTTAAAATCAGGTCTATGTTATACATAATGTCTATAAGTTATAATACCTGTAGTTACAACTTGAACAAAACTAATTAATGAATTATATAGTCTTTTTCTCGATCTCACAAATATTTCTCGATTTAATAATTTCAGTCAATACATAAATATAATAGGTATATATGTAATAGCCAAAACCATTACGGTTATAGTGCGCAATATAAGAAGAAATGGTAGAATATACAATTTTAACAAAATTATGATTATAGTTATACGTATATACCATAAGTATTACCTATTTAAAACAATTTGAAAGTTGCAGAAACACTATAATATATTATGTGTGTGCAGATCCAGGTCCCAGGCATCATGTGTATATATTATGTATAATATTATATATTATGGTCCTGCTGCAGATGCAGCGGTAGCGGGTAATTAAAAATAATTAATCAACACACTTTTCAACGAGTCGATTCAATATTTTTTCATCGTATTAACTCAAAATATCATATTATTGTTTGTTGTAACTACATATACGACGCACTATTAACGTCGACTTATTAAATTATTGAACTGGGTAACGGTTTTTATTCTCATCTGCAACTCGCCCGCACCACCTTTGATGCGTAAATCATATACCTAATATCTAGACACTGATTTTTGTGTGTTAAACGTATATATAGTAATATATATTATATAGTATACCAATTGGCAATTATTATACTTATACTTATATATATATATATATATATATATATGCATCGTCGGACGGCGCAAGAATAATTATTATTGTAATACGTAAAGTTTATTATTATCGTTCTCTTCGGCATAGGACAGCAGCCGCAGCGCGTTATCGGATCGACATCGAATATGATATTATATGATCTGTGAGATGACATTTTCATTGTCAGCGGACGACCTTGACGAGAGCCCTGAAAATCGTGGTTCAACCGAGTGTGCGTATTGTGTTTCAGTCGTCGCGATGTCAGATTTATAATTATACACAATTATTTTTTTTTTTTTTACAGATCGAATCGACTCATATAACACGAACGATATAGCCGTCGAGTTTTGATGACGCGTGCACGTGAAATATTTTACGTATGTAAAACGAAAAAAGCCAACGAAAACTTCCACTTCGAGCGAACACCCGAGAAACGCCAACTGAACTACATACGTAAGTCTCCGTATAAAAGATATGCCGTATGCGAATTCCGGTCCGGTGTGGGCTCCGCTGCGAGTTGTTTGAGCGGAAATTTAGTTACTAAATAGTTTCATAGTTATTGCGATATCATATCATATAATACGACTATAATATAAGTATACAATGAATAAATAATTTAATGCTTAATAAATTAATAATTTAATCGTCGATCGATTAAAACCGTGTTGAATGGCGTAGGAGGGAGGTGCAGGCAACAGTCGAAAATCCGACCTCGTTTGGGCGGGTCATTTAAGTTAATTTGTTTAAATATTGTTAATTAGTTAAGTTCATATTTTAAGCTCAGCTATATAATCGCGTGGTTTTTATTAAACCCATTGGCCATATTTTGAAAAAAAAAATACTATTTTAAGTACTTTCGCACCGTCGAGCCTCTTGCAGGTGCCTTCTTATAATTTAGTATACTTTAATTTACTATAGCATAAAAAAATTAGAACATTTTAAGCATTTCTTACGATCTATAATGTAAGAAACGAAAACATCCAACACACTTATAAACTATTTTATATTTAGTTAAATTTTTATCACACACTCAATAAAAGGTAAAGCAAAATTTTAAAAAATACAATATTATTTCATATTAATAATATGATGTGTGTGAGACATTTGAAATTTTATAATCGACAATAATAACGAGAGGCATTATCGCTCAAAAGCTTCTTTTCCCGCACTCTTGCACCACGGCCACCTGTACGACGAATAGTCCGAATAGAAAATCGCAAAAGTGCTCCGACGCGTCATATATCGTATCGTTTCTTCCGCGCAGCTTGCGAACGTTGGCGAATCAGATTGTCAAGCACACGTCACACGCATCTCTAATGACAATAATTATTATAATTATAAATAACGTAACGTTTGACGCGATTCGTGCGTGGGACACATATTAGAAATCTTACGGGAAGAAATTATTGTTCAACGCGTTATTATTGCACGTTACATATACGCCGCGTCTTGTTGTCGCACACGCACTAGCACCAACGGTGTCTGTAACAATAGTTAACCGACACGACTTTTGCTGGGTAGGTGTGTTTGAAAATGATGGTATAATATGACATATAAACGGCCGAGTACCTATCCCTCCGAGTGAACATAAATCATAACATAACATTATGACATTACGATACACCGCGCGTACACGTGGGTACAAACGTGTAAACATGGCACACACGACCAACTGTTGCGTAAAGACTTATTATTATAGTGACCGGATTTTGCATTTATGTTTCATTATGCATGCAGTTAAAGGGTTATCGCCAATCGCAATAGTGATAGAAGAAAATGACAAAAATATTTTTGCATATTTTTGGTGTTGGCACACATTTACCGTGAAAATGCACAATATGTTCAATCTGTGCATATTATATACGTTTAAAATTTATTCAAAACGTAGATAAATTTAAAAAATAATACGATTTCGTGTTATCCGTAGACCACGTAATTTGCACTTGATTTATGATCGTATACTGGTTCTCCCGTTATATATTTTAATAATTTTACTTTACCATATATTTTGTTATACACACACGTCATAACACGTGACACAAATTTTTTCCTACATTGAAGTCAATCTATACTAATACTAAGATTTTTCAAAACGTTTCAAATGCATATTTTAAAATTGACGTGTTTGAAAAATCCGGTCTTTGCTATTAAAAATTACATATTATTTTATCATAAAAAACACAAAAGAAATCATAACATTATATATAATATATTAAAGAGTATATATAAATGCAGCCGAGACGATCGCGATGTCATTACACGCGACGCTTATGGCGTTTCGGACTCCAGCTGAACGTCGGCCAACACCAGCGACGGGTTCTCCACGTACGTCTTCCAGTCCTTGAAGAACTTGGCCACCGCGGCGCCGTCCAGGATCCGGTGGTCGCCCCCCCAGGACACGCCCATGACGGGCGTCCGGACCAGCTGCTGTTGGTCGTTGTACCGCGGCCGGTAGTTGATCCGGCCCAGCGCGCCGATGGCCACCTCGGGCGGCAGGATCATCGGCTGGAAAGCGGAGCCCGCGATCGAGCCCATGTTGGACAGCGTGAACGTGCCGCCCGTCACGTCGGCCGGCGCCAGCTTTCCGGCCGCGGCCTTGGCCCGGAGCTCGGTCAGCCGGCGGGCCACGCCGACCACGGAGAGCGTCTGCACGTCCTTGACGTTGGGCACGGCCAGTCCGAGTGGCGTGTCGATGGCCACGCCGATGTTGTGCGTCCCGTTGGGCCTGTACGACCGGAAGTCCGGACTGGCGGTGCTGTTGAGGCGCGGGTGCCCGGCCAACGCCAGCGAGGTGGCCTTCAGCAGGAACGGCAGCAGCGTGAGCTTGATGTGCGGCGCCAGCTGCGCCTTCAGTTCCATCAGCCTGGTCAGGTCCACCTCGTCCGTGATGACCAACGTCGGTATCTTGTTGGACGCCTCCATCGTGTTGCGCATGGTCTTCGCGTAACCGGTCAGCGGCACGAAGTCCTGCAACGGCGTCGACGGCGGAGGCGGCGGTGGCGGTGCTGACGGCCGACCGTCGACCGTTGTAGCCGCGGGGCCGGGGGCAGACCACTGGTCGGCGGGCCCGAGTAAGTCTTCCTTGAGCACTCTACCGTGTTTGCCGGTACCCCGGACCGCCGTCAGATCGATGCCCTTTTCGGCGGCGATCCTGCGCACCGCGGGAGTGGTCAGCACCTGCGCCGTTTTGGCGGCGTCTGCACCCGCGGGTTCGACCGACGATCCGGCAGCGACTTGTTCCGCTTCGTCCGCCACTACTTCTGCTTCTGCCACTAGCCCCGCGGCAGTCTCGCCGTCCTCGTCCACCTCGACGTCTACCAGGGCGCTGCCCACCCGGGCCGTGGCGCCCGTCTCGTAGTGTACCTTGGTCACGGTGCCCGCGTACCGGCTGGTTATGGTCACGGTCGCCTTGTCGCTCTCCACCTCGCACACGTCGTCAAATTCCGCGACCACGTCGCCCGCGTTCACGTACCACTCCTTGACGGTCACCTCGCTGATGCCCTCGCCGATGTCGGCCAACACGAACGGTACGGTCTTTTTGCCGGCGCGCGTACAGTAACCGGCGGCGACGACGGCGGCCGCGGAGAAGTCGGTGGCCGTGCGGCCGGAGCCGAGGCGCGCGAACGACCGCCGCGTTCTGAGTGTCGGCGGACGGCGCGTCGACCCGGCCACGCATTTCCGGTCGTCGTCCGCGCCGCCTCCGGAGCAGTGGCGGACGCCGGCCACGACGATCCAGCAACGCGGTCTGGCCGCGGCGGCGACGGCGGCGCGTCTCACCGTCAACACGCCGGCCGGTAACATGGTCGCGGTAACCGCTGTTTACGCGTACGCGCTGACGGCGAAATCGAATATATTATATTATTATACTTGCGCGGCTTTATTGTAATTTCGATCGATATGGCGATAATGTCGTCGCGTTCGAGTGCAGTGTTCGCGTGTGTACACGTTGCAGTCGTTTACGCGCAGACGCATCGGCCCGACCGCGGTATAGACTGATTATACCGTCGGATCCCGCGGGTCGAGTCCGCGCATGTTAATCAGCTGAACTCAAGGTCAAAAAAACAATTGCACGCGCTCGTAGGTGATCGATGGGTATAACGACCGCCGCCGCAGTCCGATACGTCTTATATCATTATTAATTATTATTATTACGATGCGTTGCAGTGCTTTTTAAAATGCGATAACGCGCGCGTTGCAGGTGTATCGCGGTTGTTGGTGCTCGCGGTGTACATATATTGTATACTCGACGTGGCTTTGTTTAAAAACTGCGCCGTCGAACACGTAGGTACCTATTATAACAGTAAAAACGTCATACAGATACGCGACTAGACAGTAAAATGTACGCGATAAAAACCGAACGTCTTACTATATTATAATATGTGACTCACATCTAAAATCGTAATAAATTATACAGTAACGCTTACTAAGTAAACCATCGACGTCGTGCCGAATCTCGCGCAGGGGTGCAGAAAAACGTTCGAGATATCGAGTTTGATTGTATATAGGTATATGTATTGCGATGGCAGTTTCGAAGGGATTTCAATTTTGTTCGAGATAACGACGTAATAAGAACCTACTGTGTATATTATGTTATAGGCACCTATTTCAGCAAGGGAGTGCGCACTAATATTTTTAATTTACATAGGACCTTGCTACTATATATTTGGAGAAAAAAAATTAGCCCGCAGGAGGGGCAGCTGCCCACCCTATGTGCGCACACCCATAGGCTATATAAGTATTACCTCTTTGTTAGTTTGTATGAAGTTATAACGATAAAATACTATTATAACTATAAATAGGGACTATATATACATCATAGTTTCAAATTTGTTCGTTTGACTTGTAAGTTATAAGTTATAACCAATAAGTAATTACACCTACCAATTACGACATTTCAAGACAAAAAAAAAAGGAAATTGGTACACATGTTTTACATGTATAAAGTATGTATGATTTTACTTATTTTAGTGATCTTATTTTGTTCAACATAATTTATCTACATTACTGCTATACATTAAAACTATTTAACTATATTTACTGTTTGCGATATTACACCTTGATCCAATTTTAATTAGTACACTTAAGAAAACGAATAATGTCGGTGATAAGCATATTGTCGGAAAATATTTATGTAAAACAAAATAGTAGGTAATAAACTTCAATCAGTAAGAATGTTATCTCTGTCTCACACACGTAAAGTACAATACAAATCTCTCTTCGTAATACACTTATCGTGATTAGATTATTGAAATGAATATCATTCCATATAATATGTATAAAATAACAATTATTATAAAGAATAATATTATATGCTTTTTATCAGAATCTATTATTAATGCTGTGATTTTTATTTTTTGGTCATCTATTTAGCATTTTCAACATTTATTTTTTTGTAGATTAAAAAAAATTCCGATAAAACAACAGATAATGTTATTCATATTTTAATTTATTGTTATAATTTCGATAATAATTTCAAAAATGATCAAAGTTTTTACAATTATTAGCGAACTGCAGCATACTTTGGAGAGGTACGAAACTTTGAACTATTATATATTACACATGTGTAAGACAGAGAAAAGAATTTACCTTGATGGGTCCTATTATCTATTATGGTTCCCGTTGTTCCCGATACTTCAAGGTTCAATAGGTTCAAAGTTCAATATACATTGTGTTGGACAGTGGCGCAATTGAGATGTTGCAAGTATATGACCATTCAACACCAAAAATATTGAAGTTTGTAGGTTCTAGAGACGACTTACGTTGTATTTATTTTTAAAAAATATGATGATAAACATAAAAAAATGACTTAATTATATACATTTAATTTCAATAATTCAATATGATGTTCTTATTACCATATGGCAATATATATTATTGTAACCATACTTAGGTATTAGGTTGAGCTTTTACTATTGACCAATATATTTTATTTTGAAACTTTTTTTTAAATGCCGTTGGACCTTTTATATACGCACATTATTTCGTCAGAGGTTTGAGGCCATCGGAGGAGGACAGAAAAGGAAGATCCATTGAATCCATATTGAAAAGTTGGCAGCACCAACAATTATGTGATCTAAACCAGCCCCGCTGATGTCGAAGATAAATTGAAACAAAAAATATAGTTAAAATACCGATATTTCCGAGCCTAGCTCGCTACAAAAAAAACAGGCGCACTGAGTGTTTTTAATTTGTTTTTCGTGTATTTTGCAGATCGGAATTCACACTATATATTTACCTATATATTATCACCGCAAACACACTCAAAAAATATCAAGACGCCTGCCCGCGCCTCCTAACCTAACGCGTGTCATATTATATTATTATTATATCGTGCGCGAGAGACGCGTTATATATTTTTCATTAAACATTTCATATATTATACGATAACGTAATAAACCCGTTTTCGTTTATCGGCCACTAATGTTATTACGCATATAGGACATAATAATATAATAATATTACTTTATTATTCTACGTACAAGTGCGCGTATACCCATTTAGTCGTTCAGACGTTGTTTGCAAGCGTCCGACTGCGGCAAAGTTCATCGCGTCGAGATATATTACCTATTATATTTACAGGGTGATTCACCAAGCGTGCTCACTCCCCTCTTTTCCTTCAGAAATCAGTTTATTAGAATTTTTGAATACCTACACCTAATGAGTAATGACCATATTTTAAATTATTCAAAGTTGTAGGTACTACTTAAGGTCCTGTGTCCTGTGGATATACGAATTTCTGTTTTTGTCGAATGAGAATCCACCAATTTATTACCGGTAAATTACTTAGCGCTTCAGCGGATAATTTTCCTAAAAATTATGAAATTGAAATTTTAACGAGTTGTTGAGTCATTTAACTCTGTGTATTAAGAATAATATGCCCATAATGATAATGGGATTGAATTGCACGGGGCCTATGGTGAATTGAAAATATTAGTAATCAATATTAATCTATCAAAATTTATAATTTGTAAAAACGGTCAAAGTATAATAAACAGCACTAGATCCAATATAAAATACATTTTATTTTTATATTTTTGTAAAACCTATATTTTTATTAAGAACTTTTATCCTTAGTATTAACATTTTAATAACTGGCATTTTCAAATTTTAAATTTGGTACACTAACATTTAAAACAAATATTTACTAAATAATTTAAAAGGAAACAGAAATTTGTATCGAAACTCCTTGAGTAGTATAAAAATTTCAAATAATTGAAAATATGATCGTAAAGTAGATATATTTAAAAAGTTCAAAATCAGAATTTTATTAAATTCTTTATCAAATGATAAAATGAGGGGATCATGCGTGGTGAATCACCCTGTATAACATGGCAATCATTTTATATCATAACTCCGTATATATATTAGATATATATTATATTTATTTATTTATATAGATGTGCACACCGCTGCGAAACGCCGAGCACTCGAAACACGATAATAATATTACAGTTCGAGATACCAAAATCAAACCTTAAAACAAGAAGATGTGAATTCTGGGAATGTTATATAAAATGTTCTTGTTAATTTTTTTCCTTTCAACTCGGGTGACTATGCCACATTAGTGTGCAGCACAACAATAATATACGATTCAGTTACTTATACGACGATAGTATTATTACCGTAAAAGGTATTATATATTATTATTACATATATTCTAAAAGAATATTATTTAATTTTTAAATGGCGATTAAACACTGCTACAAATACTTTTATAATCGTCGATAATAATATCACGAGTTCTTTATGTTCCCGAATAAAGCCTTGCAAGTTCGGTAACGGTATTGGTTTTTAAAATTCAAACCTATACGTTTGATATTTCATCATTACAGTTGCCTGCAACGTCGTAGGTACCTATATAAAGAAATGAACAATTACTATTATTATTATTATATTATTCCATTGGCGTACCTAAAAAAAATATATTTTGTGTTAAATAATTAAGCCAAATGTATATGTATGTTTTAATTAGATAGTACAGTTAAGGAGTAACCATGATGACCTCGAGTAAAAATTGGAAGGTATAGAAGAATCTATAGGTGGTTTCAAAACTGCCTGTACCTACTGATAGGCTACCTACTACAGGCGGAACTGACGAGGGCTTCCAAAAAACACCTTACCACCATATTAGAGTGAAATTTACGGAGATTTTCAAAATAAGAGAGTTTAATATTTCAGTACTACTGCAGTCTACAACTATGTGCTGGTTTTATTATTTGTTATGCATTATTAAACGAATTGAACGGAAGATATATTTTCCACAAATATTCTTTGATTTTTTTGTTTTTCTAACTGCGTTCACCTACTATTGTTACTGTGTATCTTCGGTAATCATTTTCTAACGAGCGTTTAAAAGTTTCAATTTCGGAAAATATAAACAATTCATTTATTAAGTATACGTGTTTGTGTATATAAAGTTGTTATATACTTCTGTCTTCTAAAGTTCTAACGCATTAGTTTTCGGTGTGTGATGATAGGTCTTTGCTTTCAACTTTGAAAACACTAGACTCGGCTAGTGACCCACCCATACCAAACACCTAAATACTTATTTTTTATTCATATTTTTTAATCGTTACATGAGCGTATTGGAATGTGAAAAAATATTTCTTGTTTACCTGCTCGTGACGTAATAAAGAAATTTACAATGTATCTGTCTTCACGGATGATATAATGTACCTAATATTCATTTGAAGTAAACGTCCTAATCTGTTCTTGAGTATCAATTTTAATTAAACTTATTTTCTACAAATTTCAAATTAGTATAAGTAATATAAAAATTACATTAAAAATTAATTACAATTAAACTCATTATTTTTCAGTTAGGTAATAAGAAAAAACTTAAACCGGCGCTGAAATGAGAAAAAAAGCAATAAGTAATAACAAACTTTTTATAGTAACGCTATGAAAGAATATTAAAGACAAACAAATATATATGCGGCTCGGATACTATAAATTATTTTTTATACGAGTCGGAAATGTATTACACGAATAAAAATATATAATGTTATTATGTGTATATAGGTAGGTACGTTTTTCATTTCAATCAAATTGTCTTTAGTCTTCGAATGTTCGCAGCCTGCAGTATAGGTCATCGGTCATCACCAAAGTTCACGTTATTATCGTATTAATATGATTACAATTTTTTCGGTATATACCTATACTGTATATAGGTATAAATGTTTAATCGGCCGTACAATTAATAACAACCACGTATAAGCACGCATTAGCACCAATTAATTTTTATACGAAGATTGAAAACACATATTTTCTAAACATTAATATCAATTATATACTTGGATATATTCGTTCTAGTTATATATAATATCATATATGTACAAACTTTATATGGACCATAATATAATGTGTGAAACATAATATATTTATTAAATCGTACGTTTATTAAGCATATTATATCGACGGGCGCCGTCGGTAAAAAGTGTTTTGTGTGAATAGTTTCGTCTATGTAATTACACTGCAGCGTTTGAAAAATGAAATAAAGCCGTGTCGTCGCCTCGTTAAAACGCCGTTAATCGTATCGACAACACAATAATATAATACGAAAATCACGATACGAAAATCGCGCCAGTAAAAAAAATACAAATACACGAAAAAAATATCTGGTAGGTGTAAAACCTAATGCTAAAATAATTGTGCACAGTATAAAATTATTATTTTCGTGCACGCGGCGGTTGTAACACACATATATATAACTACTATGACGCAACCGCGGTAGATATTATTTCACTGACCATCAACGACAACGCGTCTAGTATATATAAATTATAATAATATATACCTGCGCGATATTATGTTATAATATACATGACTACAGCGAGCTGCAAATCACCTCGATGTATAATAATATTTACGAAAAATATGTGGCCTAGCTCATTCACAAAACAGTGTGTGTGTGTGTGTGTATGTGTGTGTGTTTGAAATGTTTTGGAAATCCGATGAATGATGACTAATTCGAATATCGTGTTCCTCCGCCGCCGCTCTATACAATATATGATAATATGATATTTATATTGTATATATAAGCACTGCAGAAACAACAAGGTCTTCGGGTATATTACATATTATGTATTATTACTAAACCATATTTTACACTGTTGTTGCAGGAAAACGATGACGACGACGACGACAAAAAAAAATCACCACAGTGTTTGCCGGGAGAACGCGTGTTGCAGCGAGTGGATTGACGAACGGCGAATTCGCGCGTATATAATAATTATTATTATTATATTAGGAGGTACCTTACACACAGGATGATTCAACGAGCGTGCTCACTCCCTTTTTTTGCTTCAATCGTGCGCGGCAATTCAAAATATGATTTTTGGAATTATATATTATAGAAGATATGGGGGGGAGGGGGGAGTATAGTGATTTAAACATTTTAGTGACTATTGGATTAGGTAATCCATTAACCAACATTAATAATAATTTGTAAAAATAGTCCAAGTAAACACTAAATCCAATATTATTTTATATTTTTGTAAAACCATTTTTAAGGACTATTATCCTTGTGGTAGGTATAAACATTTTGATAACTGAGAATTACTGGGAAAAATTAATTTCAAAAAATTATCCATACTAAGTAATTTACAGTAGAAGAGGGGGGTTTGTATCACCACAGGACACTCCTTGAGTTGGCAGTAGGAAAAAATTAAAACGTTTGAAAATATGTAGCCTTTGGGTGTATATTTAAAAATTCTAAAAATAAAAATTTGAATAAACTCAATCTTAAATGGAAAAATAATGGGAGTGAGCGTGGTGCTCGATGAACCACTCTGTATATTATATATCAGTGTTCATATTATAACATCCATAGTCCTCCACGAATTCAGCAATCGAAAACGGTCGTCCGGCGGACACCCTGCATACTTGTATACCTACATACATAACACGTATTTGAATATTTTCTCCTATCGTCGGTGTATATATATAATATATATTATGTTATTTTTAATTTGAATATTACGTCATCCACTGCGGATGTAATGTAGGTATATGTATATATAAATTAAATGCATAGCTCATTCGATCCGTCGGTCGTTCAATCGAATTATACGCGCATATTAATATATGTATATTAATTATTAGTTATTACGCGCGTTTTAAATATACACCTATACAGGGGCAAATCGCCTATAATACAGATTTCAATGAAAAACTGTCTTATTATTTTATTATTACTTTACAAACACAAGCCTACCGAAACAAAATATAGGTGCGTAATACTATATATGTCAATAAGAACCGAAGCGACGTAACTTTTTTAGCTATAATAACTTAAAAATCAAATAACATATAATACGCATGCGCTGAAACAAAAAATAAACACGGGCCTTCGCGGTTTGCTATAGTCGCATAAGACGTGTTGAAGGGACAAATCGAGTGGGAAATCGGTTTTCGCGGTCAGCCGAGGGAGAACTCTGAAATCAATTCATATATTTTTTATTTATTTTATTTTTATTTATTATTCACATATCATTAAACGATGACTTAGTCCAGTGCATAATATAATTATTTATTAATATAAAATATGAACTGATTATAACCTTTAGGGGCGTGAATGGCATACATATTTCGATGCAGATTGTGCAAAACTGGGGGCGCTCGACCCGTGCAAGCTCCCTCCCACACACACACACACACACACACACACACACAAATTGCGCCTTTACGAGCCGATATAAAATATATATTATTAGGCGTCTGGGTGCGTATAGGTTAGCTGGTTATATACAATATATATATGTAACCGTGCGAGTGAAAAATAATTATGTCGTTTTAACAATGCGGTCAATATCCATATTACACCAGCTATTACCTATACGATGGATAAGCAGGACAGTCGAAAACTCACACGAACCGTTAATATTTTATGGGCGTCACTGTCACTGCCACGGCAAAAATATCGATATACCGTAAATATCGTGACGATTATACCTATTGATAATAGATATATCAATGTAGGTATAAAGCCATAATATAGAGGTATCCACATTTCGACCTCCATAATCAAACGCCGCCGCACAAATGCCCGTTGGTAAATTCGTTTAAATGTCATTCACTTTCACATTCCGACCGAGTATACCGCGATATTACTACCTACCTGCTATATTATAATGATTAGACGGTAACGATTTATTTCCGATAATACCATTCGGATACATATTTTATAATATAATTAATAATTATAATATTGCGTAATAAAACTTTTGATGATGTATATTATATTTTGTGCGATGTATGCGTAAATAACGATCGGCGTGCCTCCGCGGCGACGCGATATATTGTCGACGAAAAAACCAAAGTAAAAAAATGACGCAGGAACACATTTATTAAATATTTTTTTTTTTCAAAAATACCTACCTAAACGAAAACTATATACCTACGCGAATGACATTGGACGCGTTGGTCGAAAAGCGGTGTGGCGCACACGACTCAATATATATGTGCACGTGAAATGGATATTATGGGCCTATGGTCATACCTATACATAGCTCGTAGGATATTCGACGAATACAAATTATAAGCTTCCTCTCCTCTGCGCGGCGGTCCTCTTCCTCGCGGCCTGCCCGGCTATCCACTGCGCAGATCGGGCAGACGGGAACTCGACGAGAGTGTCGTATTATACGTATAGTATAGTTCGTCTATATATCGCCCCGGTGGAGGTAGCGGGTAGGTAGGTGTTTCGGTTACCCGGCCGGGTACACCTATATATATATATATTATAATTATTTGGTCGCCACCGATATCACGACGACGTTAAGTAATGGTATTTTATATTTTTGGTCCCGTAACAAATATTTTATTTTTTTTCCGTAATATAAACGGAACGCGTTTCGAATAAATAACAATTTCTAATGACGATCGTATTATATATATATATATATATATATATACGAAACCCGTTTTCGTATATATTCACGCGCGCCTGAGAAATAGCTATTTAGTAGCTCATAATACATTAATATTATACGTTATTATTATGTACAAAAGGGTGACTTCCACGCGAGACCGTAATATATAATAACTTTATATATGTATATATATATTTAATACGTCCGTCATTGCGACACGTCTGTATCGGTGCGCATGCGCGAACGTGTAGTTAATAATATTCATTGCGATTCGTATATATTATTATACATCGGTATTGTACAGGAAACTTTGGGTCAGTTTTTTGTAAGTCTATAGTAAAATATCACACATTGTGAAACATATTGATGGATGTAATAATGCTTACGATGTGTCATATACAAGTATGGTGGTTGTATATATGGTTAGCCTTCGTATATCAATATAATGGTACTAAAATATTATAAAATCGAATCAATTTAATGCATATAATATACCTATAATGTGATATTATTAAGTATTGCGTATTAGCATAACTACACTCTGTGGGTGTTGTGTGTTTAAAAGGTGATTATGAGCAGCATTTTCCACGCGAATTCTAACCAAACCTATCCCCGAGGGTGTTCTACATTTTGAGTGTTTTTATTATTTTTATATCCTTGTTACAATTATGATCATTATTAATATTCATAACTAGTAATGATTCATACAAATCTGACTTCCTTTAGGAATCTATAATTTTCAGTGAATTAAAAATAAATTGAACATTTTAATTTTTTTATAGAACTACCGATTATTATTATTATTTATGTTGAACCAAAGAAAAATAATTACACTACTACAATTAAAATCAATTATAGTTATAATTTATAACATAAACACATAGTATTATAACAATTTAGGTACCTACTTAATTATGATTATAATAATATAAACTTACATACAATATGTCAATATATATATACACAATGTATATTATATACCATTCACTTTTAAATTTTATTTTTCGTGTTAATGCTTTTTATTTTTTTTAACCGTATTGTCATTAATCAAATAAATTATGATTTTTTACACATATTTTATACGTCTTGTTATATACCTAATATTAGAGAAGCCACTATCCACATTTAATGAACAATATTATTGTCTATACTCTATAGTAACAATATATTTTGTAAACAGCCAAATGCTTAAGTGCTCAAGTTCTATTATGCCCAAGAGTGATGAAACTATTTTTATGAAAACGAAACTGTTTTAACTCGAATTGTGAATTCATAATATACAAACAACCGACGTTTCTCAGTTTATAATTTAGTGGCTCGTAGACTGGTGTGGTATCGCATGTGTTCTATACCTACGTAAGTTTGGTTAGGCTACACAGGAAACCACAATAGCCATGCCACTAAATCAAATCGCCTGTGGAAAACGCGAGTGAAAATACTGAAAACTCAGAATCACTAATTACAAAGCGTACGAATAAAAAAATAATAGTGAAAATGAGTTATTATAGATATGGTGGCTTTTTTGCCCACACAATAGTAGTTCAACCAAATCGAGATCCAACATTTTCCATTTGTTTTGAACGTTAATTTATACTGATTTCACTCGATTTACTCTTAATGGTTAAAATTTTTAAGTCTGTATTTTACAAACACTTTTAACACTTATGTCTTACATACCTGCATAATGTATTAATGATGTATATATAGTACATACCTACCACGATACACCCTGGAGGGGTGTGCGCATACGAAATGTAAATAAATAACAATGCACATTACAGTCTTAAGTATATAATATCGTTTCAAGCATAGTTCGTATTACAACACATTAAAATAATAAAATATATAATAATACTAATAAATAAAATATATAACAGAAATACTATTAACACGAAAATATGCCAGTACGACCTATATTTAATATATAATATAATACCTATAGTAGTTATAAATAATATAAAGCGCGCATGTATATAATTATACTTTCATTATTCTTTGCATTGTTTCGAACTGACATATCGAGCAGTAAATAATAATAAATAGAATATTGATATAGGGCGCGAATTCTGCGTTAGGGTCACACAGCAAATTTTAAAAATAATTTATGTAGATCTAATCGTCTGTGTTTTGTAAATTATAATTTATGACAAATGTATATCACGTATACTGTAGCTTGCTATAGTCGCTTGCTCGTACGCTCAATTAGCAAATATGCACATGTTATATTGTTAAGATAAAGTTTCATAAATATTCCAGTAGGTATTCAAAATGAAACCGAATATCTTGGGATAACGCACTCGTCAAACGATTGGAACCTGGAAACGTCACCTTCAATCCGAAAAAAACCAGCCAACTTACAGTTTCGAATTATTTTTTCGTTTCTTCTAAAGTCCAAATCAATAATCTCTGAACCAAATCGCTCCGGTACAATGCCGTCGTGATCGAACCAGTTTGGTCATATGGAATACAAATCTGATGCCTTGCAAACCATCATCTGACAATGCACACAATCCGCAAGCTTTCCATAATAGGCGTATATGTGTACACATCTCTGTATTACTGTTGCAGGTGCTCAGCCGTAGTATTCAACCAACATAACACAAAGATTTCAACGCTTTCGGTTCATAATCTCCAAAATTAACCCTTTAATAAAAAAAAATAATAAAAAAATGGCTTCTTTTCTATTCCCGATAACCAGCTCCTCCTCGCCGGCTGAAACGCGACTGGAATCGCGATACTAATAAATAAATGCTTAAATGATAGGTATTAGATGCAACAGGTGACTTACTATCTTCATGCCACTCACGTCTCTTACAATTATTTATCATCAAAGATAAAGTTTACATTGTATATTATTATATTCAACTATATACGAGGACATAATATTCGATTCGTTATCATGACATTCGTATAAATAAAAACCTGCATGCGCGTTGCTTATTCAATCGTTTTCCGACCTCCGATCACATGTCGTTTTCTCGAACAATTCTACATTAATTAGACCTTATATTATCAATCTGATTCGTTTTCTGCTGTTCGACGTGCCGCATACCATCGACGAAGATTACGTAGTATACTAAACACCTATCATCCGCGTCTCTTAAGGTCAAAAACGTTACTACGTATAGACATAATATATATATAGTAACATATTATACGAACACGCAACGCAGTCATCGCTGTGTACCTATGTATATATATATATTTTTTATATGTTACTATGTATATATGAAATAATATACATAATATACACACTGCAGTACGTCATAATATATTATGTTCACATAGGTAGGTATAGTAAGTTGTTGTATATATAGGAACACCGCGGCCCGGGGTCGTAAAACGATTTGTGCTCGCCACGAGTCTTAACAAATTCGTTTTTAGTGAGAGGCTAATAGGCTATATATATATATAATACTATTACACAAAGCTATACCTGCGTAAGATTTTTGACAAATAGAATAATATGTATACACATTTACATAATAGTTCGAAAAGTACGAGCGTGCTGCGTATAGTGCTACGCGTGCTAGTCGCGGTAATGGGTGAGTGTGTGTGTGCGACGATGTTCGGATACACTTAAAATAATAATATTATGTGTATATGTCTAGGTACACACGTGTGCGCGCTGTATATAGGTGCAGCATGCAGTATATGCAAATCGTATGTGTACCCAAATTATAGATACAGTCTCAGAGTGAGCGAGCGCGGCCAAAGCCACCCAAGTACGCGTGTACAGAATGATTTTTTAAACGTATTTTTTAATAGGTGTATCTATCATTTTTTTATAAATTAAAAATGCACGATCTAAAAGCACACAATGCTGCCGACCGATCAAAATCTTATGCACGATGCCTAATTAGTACGGCAAAAACTACCAGCTATAATTACTTAAGCACGTGGCATTGAACACGACACGAAATTTAACTTTAGAAATTCTTGTTTTATTTTATTTTTTAGTATTATTTCTGTAACCAATGGCAACCCTATAATATATGTATTAACAACAAAGTATTCGATTTTTATGAGCTAAAACGAAATTCATGGGTGCGCTACCCTATATTATATGGGTTGAAATAATAAATAATAAAACATCCCGAGACTGCCGAGGAATCTATTGATACAACTTTTATTGAAATTGGTTCAGTAGTTTCTGAGATTACTGATTATAATCGTATAATACTCAAGGGATTTACATGCAACTAAGCCACCTAGGTACCTATGCATCCAACTGCGTCGGACAATATGCAAGCAGTCTACTATAGGTTAGGTAGTAGATGATAGTCTACTATCATCGCGAACCCCGCGAGGTGAGTATGTATAAGTGAAATCAGAATTAGGTACATGAAAAACATCGCGACCGCTGCCTGTGTCAAAAATTTGTTTTTTTTATAAATTATTTTGTAAAAAAAAGTATATGCCATATTTCTACTATTAACTAATTATAATTATTATAGTAGCAATAAAATATGTAGCCAATGGTAAAACTATAAATCCCATCGGAAAAAGCACTTTCAGTTTTTCCAGAATTTTTCGATTTTCCGGGCGACTTTTACAATTTTACTTTCCTTAAAAGCCTTATTCGGACTATTACGAACATTATGAAAAAAAATGAGCCCAATCGGCCTGTTCGTTTTCAAATTGTGCGCTTCTCGACGACAGCATTTCATTTACACCTATATGTATAATTACATATAATATAATATACCTATATATGTTATATAAAAATTTTAATAATATTATATTATGATATCACGTAATATAGTACCTATATATACGCAAACATAGAATATATGTTTCTGTTCGCAGCAATATAATTATTACGTCCGTAACAAAAACAGCGATCCACCTGACCCGCGCTGCAGTGTTAATATTCGCGTAAACGCTGTACAATTTATATAAAGTCGTCGGACGGCGGACTGCAGACGAAAGTAACTGTAAAAAAACATGATATCGTAATTAACCGCGCATGATATATTATATCTGCTATTATTATATACTCTGACGATAAGCGCATTAGGCATTATCGTGGCGTAGGTATTGTGACTGAACGTGAAAAATACGCGATACGCTGCACGGTGCAGCACACATATACCAGCTAGCCTACCACTGCAGCAGCCGGGCGATTGCAACACGTCGTCGTAGCCGGGCATTGACGGCGGCGGTTGTCCGCGCAGTCACGAGTATCATATATTATTAAAGTGCGCCATATAATACCATAATGTACTGTGTATTATGTATGATACGTACCGACGACGACGACGACAACGATTACGTGCGTGGGTTAAGGGGGTACACAGGTTATGTGATATATCATACGCGGTGGGTCAATTCTTGTTCGGCGCATTCGAACATTTTTTTTTTTAATGCGTTTTTCTATACATTAATCGAAAACGCTTCCTCCGACGCACGCCGCCGCCGCCGCCGCCGCGACGACTCCCCGTCCGCGTCATGTCCCGCGTACAATATAATATTATATATTATGGTCATCGCCGGGATATAATATAGTATTTCGACGAAAGGTATTTAGCAATACCGGTTTTGTCGGTTTTTATTTTTTTGAATCGATCAACTATTTAGAAATGCGGTAGCGTTTCGATCCCAGTAAAAAAAAAAAATAAATAAATAAATAGTACGTGTAGGTATATTAAATAAATAATCAATTTAATATTTACAGGAAGTATATTTCGTTGCCAATTAATGCGTATAAATATTATGCGAGTGTCGGAGTAGGTATATACATATATACATATATAAACACCTATACGAAACGATCATTCGTCCGGGAGGTATACCTTGCACAGTTTACACTTTACACTCTACACACATACATACATACATACATACATACAGGGCGATTCTTTTATGGTGAATCGCACAATATTCGTTATTTCAACGCTACTTTATAAACCCCATGATAAACATGAAAAAATCCTCCTATATGTGTTACCAACTATAAACCGTTTATGAAAAAACTCTTATGTGATTTTTTTTCAAAAACTTTTTTTGTGTTTCCCGAAAACTGCGTTTTTTTAACATAGGAGGTTTCTTCCCGTGAACGACGATAATATGTCGTATTTAGAACGTTTGAACGTTTTTTTTTTAGGTTTGAAGACGAGGTTCGATAGAATAAGGAAATTAGGTACATTATTCAGTACTTTATTTCCAAATACTTAGATTATATATACCATTTACGAAATGTCCTTTCGTGATGCAAACTTCTTTTTCCAGATGAGAAAAATCCTTTTTTACATTATAGATTGTTAAACAGATTGATTTTTTCAACGTTTTGACGTAACTAACAGCTTTGGAGTTATTTAATATTCAAAATTCTGTACTAGGGATAGTAGGTACATGCGATAACAAATGTCAGGGAAATATGAGGGGCCATGGTAATTTGAAAGTTATAGCAATTAATCTAATATAAATATTACAAAAAAAACCATCTGCTTATAAATTTACAGAAAAATAAGGCTACAGATTCTCATTTGAAAATTGTCTTGTACCGCCGCACAGATGCAGTAGATTGTCTCCAGCATCACGGGTAACTACTTAAGTAGTTTAAAAAACCAAAAAATCGAAAATGAAGTCATTTCTTACTGATTATTCCGTATTTTTAAATTAGACATACAATATTATGGTTAAAAATTGCAAAAATCAGAATATTTGAATAAATGCGCATTATACTAAAGAAAAAAATGGGGTGACTATGGAGTGCTGTCCCGGTGTAAACTTATTTATTATACATGCGTATCGCGATTGTGTGCAGGCCGACGCCGAG
The DNA here is from genome assembly GCA_022818045.1 of Neotoxoptera formosana. Lineage (NCBI taxonomy): Eukaryota > Metazoa > Arthropoda > Insecta > Hemiptera > Aphididae > Neotoxoptera > Neotoxoptera formosana. The sequence continues at coordinate 25,933,343 of CM040634.1, forward strand.
AAACACACTGGAAACGCTCTTAAAGTGTATTATAATATTATCAAGTGTGTTACCCTATGTGCCGGAGGGCTTGCCATTATTTGTTTACCCGGTATACGCTGCAGAATACGTGTTTTTTGACATTTCCTATGCTGCCGATCGACAACTCGTTATGTATCGACCGATACAAATCCGCATACATCGTTTATTGTACATATTATATTTATATAATATGATACTGCACCTGCAGCCGCCCGTCAAGGACGTCTCCGTCGAGTCCTGTACACAATATAATATACGAAAACGCTGCAACATTATCTCGAGTGTTGTTATTCCGCATCTCATAGCTATATATGTTATAAACTTTTAGGCGGAAGCGTGAAAATATATATAACACGCGGACGTAATTACTAGACGACTTAAACGGCCATTTAATGTATATGTAAATATTAATAATAATAATAATAATAATAATCATAGGTAACAATTTGAATTGTCCTTGCGGACATAATAAAGGTACATATTATATTATATTTATATTTATACGTATAGGCGTGTGATTCACACGCGTTACGCAACAATCGTAGGTATACAGAAATTAGAGTATAAACCTAGCGTTGTATACGAAAATGATCGATCGATCGGTATAACTATATAACTTTTCGGGCGGGTAATGAGCATTTCGACCGATGATAACTCGCGTATGGCCGCTGATACGTGTGTGGCGGTATAATATTATATCGTACGCGCGCCGCGCGCCGGTCGGATCATGATTGATCGACGTCGCGCGCGATCGTAGAAAGTTTCTACGCGTTAGGAGAAAAAAAAATGATTTTCCGAACCCTCTTCGCGAGTTGTATATTGTAGTAATCCTATTCTCGGCTACTCGTATAAAGTGTATATTATTATTATTATTATTAAACGTTGTTTACAATGCGTATACCAGCTATATTATGCGGAGAGAAGAAACCATAACGTTTATACGCGTGCACACGTGTGGAGCGTGTGGCGTTTGTGTGTGTTCGGGCAAGTACATACCTCGTATACCGTATATACCTATAGGTACATATAGTTAATGACCTTCCACGGCGCGAGCACACGCGTAGAGTCGGTCGGTCCACTGCACCGCTGCATACTGCGGTCGTCGGGCAGCAGCAGAATAGTAATCGGATGCATTTTGCACGCGAGTGCACACGAAAATCGTATTACTTTGCAGTATACCGACCAACCAACGACAACTGCACGCTACACAAATAACAAACATTATAATGATATTATATAGGTATATACTATATACATTAGAATATATTATATAGAATGAATTATATATTTTTAGGTACCCACACGATATGATAATATTACGCGGCGGGCGCGTGTCTGTTATATATTCACGCCGTCTGCCGTCTGGTAACCCGACTTCGAAACGATATCGAGATCAGAAAAATTATTCAAATGAGCGCAAAAATTACGGGCAGCCGCGCGCTCTCGATATATATCGATCACTTTCACTGGTCCTGCTTTCACCCGTGCGGTTAAACGACGCAAACATACACATATTATTATTATTTTTATTACCGTGAGCCGCACACAACACCTCTGCGGGCGACGAAAATCCGTACGACAATAATAATAACATTGTTATGTTACATGCGTAACGCCGCCGCGACATAACAATCATAACTCCGCAGTGGCGTAATTTGGTCATATTTGTGGTGGAGGAGGGAATGTGACATTTTTTTACATTTTACCTTTACCCCCCCCCCCCAAAGCATATTTTCGTGTGTATCACATTATAAGCATATCTCAATAACGCCATCGTGATATGTATAATATAAGTATATACAGATCAGTGTATATAAAAAAAATATTCAAATCTAATGATATAATTACAAAAAGACTGAATACCTACTATGTATTTTAAGTTAAATAAATTAAATAAATAAGAACATAAAATGTAATGAACCAGTCTTTAACAAAAAAATAGTCATGGGGGATATGACTGAATATGATTTTTGGAGGTCCTCCCATACTACTTACTGCGACACTGCCACCATCAGATTTAAAATCGCACTTATTACAAACATGCGTCGTGAATTATGAATATTACCATAATATATTATTAAAATATAATAATTCTTCTTGTAATTGATATATTTATTAATTATACTTTTTAAATTTGTGTTTATTTACTGTTTACTTTTTTTCATTTTACTGTTTTCCACGATTCCATTATACTTACAAGACCATTGGATAAACTTCGTGGAAGTACACCTGTATATATACACTACAAAGTTGCAATTTCCTAAATATTTGCTGCAAATAAGGGTGTTGTTAAGGTGAGAAAATTCGGGTAATTAAATAAAATAAAACCATTTCAAAGGTCAAAAACCACTTTACAGGAAAATCGCGATCACGCCTCGTAGAATAATCAGATTTGTATTGTTTGAATTTTATTTGAAAGAAAAAAATCTTATTCAGGCCCTATTTAGACTTGAATTAACTTTAAACAATGCCAGAACAAAACATTTCAAAATACTTCAACATTTGTGATTATTTATAGACATATTGTATTACAAATTCTAAAAATATAGTTAAAACAGTAAAATTATATTTTTTTTATCATAACGGAGTCCGCATATCATATTTAGTCGTACCTAATATTTCACGAGGTGCGAGGAAAGTTTTTGTACTGACAACGCGTGGGCTCAGACAACATTAAAAAAAAAGTTTCTTCAAACCATTGTTATCACTTTTCTATGGATTAAAATTACAATAGGAAGCAATAGTTAATCTAAAGAGAAATAGATGGATTTATAAAGAGATAATTCTAGGTTTTTATTAAATTATGTTTAGTTTAAATTTTGTTGTTATACCGTATGAAAAATGTCTTTTATTCTATTTTATCGCGACTTCAATACTGAAATTTGCCGGACGGTGTTCTTCTAAATTAGTATTCAACTCTTGACTAATTTATTGTAATAAATAAATTCGTGTATACTTATATATTATGATATAAAATCTGTGTAAATTTGCATAATCCAGCAGTCCAGCACATATAGTATAATATGTAATGGCTAGGGATTGTGCAGCGCGGTACACCTATTATATACTTATTCGACGCAATAATACGATTAATATATACTTTGTGGTGTACACGGTACGAGGACGTGACGAAAACTCGACGTCGGTGAAAAGGACGGTAAAAGCCGAGGGAACTGAATAATATTATAAATTATTATATTGTTGTCTGAGCGCGCGAAACAACGACGGGAGAAAAGAGAGGAGCTTTGCAAACGGAGCGGCCGGCGGCGTAGGAATCCTCCGGAGGACGTCACGTATATATATTATGTAGAAACTTGTTGTAGTATTTTTCGGACAGTTTTTCGGACACAGCGTACGATATACAATATTAAATTAAACGCGTTTACACACAGTATATTGTGTTTACGACTTTGCGTGGGAAAACCAAGGACCCGTTCGCCGCCCCGCGAGATGGGATGTATACATAATATTATAATACATTTAATATGATATCCGCCGTTCAGCCTTGGGCGTAATACGAATGTAATGCCTAATATAATAATATATTCGACGTATAAACTTTCGGACGACGGCGACGTCCGCGACGACACGGACGACGACGACGAATTTGTGCAATATACGATATTATTATTATAATATAAAAAGAGAATATATTATTGTACAGATATACAATATAATGCGTTATTATTATTGAACGTTTCCAGGTCAACAGCGCGGTGTATGCACTTAAAATATAAATTCTTGGACGAGCTCCGGCGCTCGAGATGCCCGAGGACGACGACGACGACGATGACGACGAAAACGACGAGTCAACAACGAAGGATCCCAGTCGCGAGCGACGAAAAATTTGTAACGTACATAGAAAAAAAGTAAGTCGTATATACAATCGACCGTCAAGGACGAGACGTCGACGACTATATACAACATATAATATGTATAAGCAAACGGCGTAAACGCCCTACTGGACACCCCATATACGACTACGCGACTTTACAGCAGCGACGACATTACACATATAATAATAATAATATAATGCATTAAATCGTATCGCGTGCGCTTTACTATAATAATTGTTATATTGTTTCTTTTATTTTTCTCGCCTTAACAGTCCGTAAAAAACGTGTATAGGCGGTGGATAGGCAAAGCTCCCCGCTGGGCGTAGTCCAGATTTAAAAAAAATCACGTATAACAATACGAGCGCTCGCGCGCGCGTGTGTGTGTGTGAGTGTGAGTGTGAGTGTTTGTGTGTGTGAATGTATATAATATGAGCGCGTGTGAGCGTGCGCGTTGTTTCTTATTATTATTTTTTTTTTCATTTTGGATTTCGAATCTCACACGACTGGAATACTCAAGTGGGGCTGAGGTCGCGCCGGGTAGGACGTGCATATAAAACAAGAGGCGAGCACCGGCCGCTCACCAGTGCCGATCATCGCGTCACCGCCCGCGAAAGTGAACTCAATTCTATCATTTCATAATATTATTATTGTATTTTTCTCGAGTGATTTACACGTCGCCGTATCTTAATTAAAATACATCATTATCACTATTACATTTTATTAGACGTGGTCCTCGTCAAGATGAAGTTCTGTCTACTCGCTTCCGTCTTGCTCATCGCCGCATATCAAGGTAACAACCGCGCGCCGGTACATATAATATAGTAAAATATATCAATATGTGCAGCGAATAATCATAATACTATGCTGCAGCGTATCTATATATATATATGCTCCACAATAATATACTGCGTCTCTAAAATAGTTAACTCGAATTTTAACAAAAAAAACTTCGACATTTCGGACACACCTATCGCATTAATCGTTTATTGTATAGAGTATTTTCTTCGACTCCGTAACGAGAAGTCTTAAAAAAAACAAGCTCAACGCATCCTATATAGGCGTGTGTTGGTGTGTTTTTCGACATGTTATTATATTTTCGTCGATTTATGTAACACGCAGATCGTTGTGTTCACATTCCCGAAAATCCATCGGTAAATACAACGCGACACAGATCATATACGACAATATATTGTGTTACATCATGCAATTCGGACACGCAGAGATCTGTGAGGCAATATAATATACGAGTGTATGGGAATATAATACAATATATAATGCGTTCGTATATTAAATTATACGTCGCGCCGGGTAATGGTGTGACTTATATACGTCGCGCGTACCGCAAATTATGGCGCATTACAATAACGTTAAACAGGTGTAACAGACATATTAATAATATAATACATACGTAGTACCTGCCTATATAAGTATCATTAATGTGTGTATCGCGCGTATAAGAACGGCGAAGAGTGAAAGAAAAAGAAAAAAATTTCAGTCAGACTATATACCTATTTATATATTATACGTTTGTGGTCTGTCGTCGGTGTGGGAAAAGTGAAATTTTGACAAGTTTCTTCCTCCTATATGCATCGTCGTATATACCTTTACATGTAGAAAATTCCGTTACCCGCGCGAAACGTATATTTCCACACACTCGTAACGCGCACACAAATACCTAACCCGTCTGTGATACCTATACAAAATATGACAAATTTGTTAAGTTAATGTAAATAGTGATTAAAAAGATAAGTACGTGCGGTATGCAGATTTCTATATTTTTCATAATAACTGAATATTGGAAACATTTTTGTAATGCTGAACTATATGAATACGTCCGTGTATTCAGAATTTTCTGAAATTTTTTATATACACTCCTTATATCTGAAACCATATCGACAGTCAATGTTAATTTTATACACACGTCATTATAATAACTTGATAACAAAATCAAATTCAACAAAGAAAAATAAATTATAAACGCGAGTCGCCTAGTGTATAATAAAGTGACGTTCGGGGCGAAACTCCACCTCGCACCGCTCACCGAGACCCCAAAAACTTATCTGCGGGGTCATACTTTTTTCCACCCGGAGCGATGATTTTTAGAAATTATATGCCGCTGCTTATTGTTATACGACGACGGCGCACTTACGTCCATCTGATGAGTCGTACGAATAGGTTAGGTTAGACGCCGTTCGCTTCCCATGCACGCAAAACATAATGCAATAATAATATACGGAAGCGCCGTTAAAACCAAAAAGAATGAGCTAATAAATAGCTACCGGGGTGCGGTCAGACGAGAGTAAGCACGTACCTGCGGCTATAATAGGTTAGTGAGCGTGTGACAGGAAAGGTGGAAAAATGACGACGGAAGACACGATGATAATTAAAAGTGCCCACATGTAACGCGTGTCTGTGTAGACGTTCAGTGACTTGCGTGCAATGCTTGTGAGGTAACCTCCTGCAGGCGTGATGAGGGACGCGGGGTGGCAGTGAGAGGGAGCGATATAAGACTTATAAACAAGCGTTCCTACTCGATTTTCATGAACCGGAAGACTTAAGGTGTGTGTGTGTACGTGTTACATAATCTCCGAGACGTTTTCGAACCCAAAGACAGAGGAGACGTAACGCCGCTGCCTAACCCTTTTCTATCTTTCTCTCTCTCTCTCTCTCTCTCTCTCTCTCTTCTTTTCTATCTGCTTCCACTGGCTGAACGGTGAGGCCACTCACCTCTAGCGACGACCGCCACTCCGAAGTGACGGCGTCTGATGAATAATGGATTGCCGATAATAATAATATTAAAACGAGTCGAGACACGATCAGTGAGCTCACGGAAAACGCGCATATATTATCAATTACGCAACTACATCATACCACTCGCACGCCGAACACATATCATGGTATATTAGATACCTATTAAATAGAAATAATACTAATAAGTATATATAATAACGCGTATACGGCGATAAAAACTTTTGTCAACTTTTAGGCACGCCCAAGGACGGCAATAACCTATATATTTTATGCGTGTGCATTGTGTTATGCAGACAAATAAATAAATATTATACAACATAACACGGTGGCCGTGTGATATAATAATATAATTCCGTTTTCTCTGCCGAAGAATGTCGTATGTAACGAGATTATGCAGTGCACGCGTGCGTTTGATATTATTATTATTATTATATATTCGCACCCATTGCCTAGGACCATAAAAACGAGTTCGCTTTCTATAATCGACGACGACGCCGCAGCCGTGTTAGCTTGGGCTTGGTCGGACCACAGTCCGGTTTTCGTCTTCCTGCATTACCGCCCATCCGCGGACGTATATCGTATGACATAACAATATTAACAATAAATAATTTTATAAAATATTATATTATTGAAAAAAAAATCACAAATTGGTATAATACACATGCACTTTCGATGCATTCGTCGACTATATGACTATATTATTACTAATATAATAATTTACGGAACACAAGACTCTTATATGTTTATGCGGGGCAAGCGGGTCTTGTACTTACGCTTAGTTTATATGTTTGCGCAACGAACGACGACACCGATCGATACAGTCGGAGATCCATAAACGCGCCTGGTTGCGACACCCGCGCGCGAGACACATCACAATAATAATATATTGAATATATTATAAATTATAATATTTTAATATATACAGAGAGAGAGAGTGAGAAAGAGTGAAATCAGTAATACGCACATAATATGTCGAAGTCGTCTATCCGTCGTTTTTATTATTAATAAACTGTCCTTCTTCGTTTTCATGCGTAACACGGGTGACCTATACTGCAGAGACTACATAATAACATAGTCGGTACTATAATAACGAGCTGCAGTGTGGAAATAAAAACAAATTCGCCTGTACGGCTAAAACCGGCTGCGATCCTCATCTGATCCGCCGGCGGGACATCGCGTGCGTGACCCACACGAGTGACCGCCGCCGAACGCCGCCGGTCGTACCTATATAGTCAAAACCGGATACGACTACGTATATTATACATTATTATTATTATATAGCGCGCACGTATTAATATATTATTATTACCTATATACGACGTGTGTCATAATAATTATTATCATCATCATTTTTGACCCAGAAACCCGGGGCGAGTTCCATTCCCGGTGTTTCGCAATCGCCGGTGGTTACAGAATATCTACCGCTACAATACGTACACCATAAAAAAAGTACCTATATATAATGTATATAATATACTCGTGTTTATTGTACCTACGTACTACGTAGGTATACACACATCCGTCGCAATATAATATACGGACGCGTTACGCGGCGTATACAAACTCGTGGGCGGGCGGGCAGGGTAGGGTAGGGCGACAATTGTTTTCGTACACCGCCATTGTATACGCACACGCCGACGGACGGGTGCAAATACAATAATACAACGACGGCGAGAGATAGATATGGAGAGAATAGTGAGGTGGAATAAAAAGCTGCAGAATCTTACTCGCGATCGTATACCCGGCTAAAGGTCATCGCGCGATAGAATCCCACGGCTCCGGAGGCGACTACAATTGAATACGCGTTTTCTGTATAGGTGTACACCGCGATACGCTGCAGTGGTCCGGCCCCGGCGTATATGATATTATTATTATTAAAATATACAATACGCGTATTCTAATAACTCGTGTGAGGAGGCCCGTGCACGTGTGTGAGAGCACAAAAATATTTTAATTACATAACGTCGTCATCGTCGGAGGCGGCGGCGGCGGCTACCATGTTTTGAATACCGCCGTCTTCGCGACGCGTTGCATAAGACGACCGGACACAATGAGGCGCGCCCCAAGGTCCTGGGAAAAAACTTTATAATTATAATAGTAATAGTACCTAACGAGCGCAGCGGTATGTTTATTAACATTTTAATTGTCGTCATCGTTATCGTCATCGACCACCGTCGTCGTGCCTATATATATATAATATATACATACGTAATAAATAATAATGTGCTCTTCGTTATTTATATGCGCAGTTCACGGTCAGAGGGAAGAGTTCAAGTGCCCGGACGACTACGGATTCTACCCGCACAGCATATCGTGCGACAAGTACTGGAAGTGCGACAACAATGTGGCCGAGCTAAAGACTTGCGGTAACGGTCTGGCGTTCGACGACACCGACCCCAAATACCTGAAAGAGAACTGTGATTACTTGCACAACGTTGACTGCGGCGCCAGATCACAATTGGGTAAGACTCTTTGTGTAAAACCTTTGATACATATCTTCTTTTTTCTTTCCTTCACTGGCATAATACGTTAATTCATATCTTCCTTGGTCTGTCTCGAGGTCTTCTTCCTTGGGGTTTCCATTCTATTTCAGCACCCCTTACTTTTTCATATTTATTATTCTCCAAACCTCGTAATGTGACCTAACCATTGTATATCCTTGCTTCTTAAATGAAGCCCGTCGCAGGTACTAGCTTTACTATATCGTACAATTGAAACAATATGATATCTATAATAATAGTAATAATTTATAATATTATATTACCTCGTTTCGTGACTATAACTCGCTTAACTTATCCGCTGCAGAACCTGCCGTCGGCGGACCCCACTGCCCGAGATTATACGGAATTTTCCCCGATGACGTCAAGTGCGACACCTTCTGGAACTGTTGGGGAGGCGAAGCTAGCAGATACCAATGTTCTCCGGGTCTGGCTTACGACCGCGAATCCAGGGTGTGCATGTGGGCCGACCAAGTACCTGAATGCAAAGTCGAAGGTTAGTATATTATATACTACAGTATACGATAAAGTATTTTGGTCAAGCGTACATAAATTATACGCAATAACGACATAAATAAACGTAATTGCTCATATACCGATTTAAATAACGGCTTATTTATTTATTTTTATTTCGTGGTCCACCGCAGAAGTAGCAAACGGTTTCAACTGCCCGGCCACCGGTGAAATATTGGCTTCCGTGGGATCTTTCAGCAGACATGCTCACCCAGACGACTGCAGGAAGTACTACATCTGCATGGAAGGTACTCCAAGAGAATACGGTTGCCCAATCGGCACAGTTTTCAAAATCGGCGATTCCGACGGTAGCGGAAGCTGCGAGAACCCCGAGGACGTTCCCGGATGGTATGCGAACACGACATATTTATAATAGTTATTTATCCATTAAGTATTTCGACGCGTGTGCTCACTACTCACTCTCTACAATATTAGCCAACAGGCTTGAAATAATATGTTCGAATGTAGCACTAATTACACTCATGACGCATACATCGCGTATAGTGGGTATAATGCGCAGTGATTTATATTCGCATACAATGTTCCTATTTCCATAGTAAGTTTACTTCTGATGGTAATTTCGAAATTGTACTTGTTTTAAAACTTTTCATTTCATGTGGCCCTACGTGGCTATACATTTCTTAATATTACCTATAAATCTACATCTGCCGTTTTTCGATCGTTTTGTATATAATATGCAGAGATCTAGAACACATATCATTATATACTCTGCTCATCTTACATAAGAACTTAATATCCATAAGTCATAACAAAACGTTTGCGATTAAGACAAGACTTATCTATATTCATACTTACGGAGTATATTACGTCACAACTTAAATCTCCCACTCATAAACATAGTTATAATATCAGACACGAACATCATCTGATGAACGTGTATTTGTTATTCTTTTAATTCTGACGCGATGGTGATTTGACACTGTTATAAATTATAATCACCTAAAAACCGTGGACGTGATATAAATCGTACACCCTTTCCAGAAAGAAAATGTGAGTGCGCGTGAAAAAATTACTTATAAACGTATAATATAACTACGATTAACATATCGACGTGCATGATGTGGCTGCATGCGGTCTTCAAACCGTCATCGTCTCGAGGGTTGAAGCGCGGTGAAAACGCGCAAGTGCATGGGCCCCGCGGGACGAACGAGAGTACTTCTCGCGGACGGTTTCTTCTGCATAATATATATACGGATTAATATAAGCCGTTTTTTTCTCTTTCGAATCGTTTAAGTCTCCAATGTGCTCGCACTCAGACATTCGCTCTACACCGCGTATTCGCACGAATTATATTATTATTATTATTATTATTATTATTATTATTATTATTATTATGCGTATTAAGTCGGTACGGAAAACCCGCCGGCACGGAACGCCGCAGTATAAAGGTGCCACCAGAGTGTTTATTATATTATATTATCCCATCGTTTAACGCGTATTGTCTCTTTCTTTTTTACTTTTGCGAAAGCGCTTTTACGAAAACAAACATTATATATACGACAATTCGCAATTATACTACACAGGTATATAAGGTGTATACGACGTGTGCAGGTACGAAATTATAAACCGCCACAACAGAGGCCTATATTACAATCATTATCGCGATAGTCGAGTGTGAAAACGCTTTTTAGTGCGGTAGGTGTATACAAATTGTTACACATATAGAATATAGATAGTTTCACAGGCCGATTGCTGCGTTCCAGACGCACCGGCGAGAACGAAATATTATCACCGCCACAATATATTATATTAGATACGTATCCTACCAATGCATATAACTACTACGTCGTTTCGATAATGATAATATATATATAATATAATAAACACGCACACATCACATGCAGCGTAACTATATAATGACCGGGTGCGTACGTGCATAACGATAAATAGGTATAGGTTATAATCGTATACAAATCTCCATAAATATTTTTATTTGTGTGTGCGTGTGTGTAAACTGCAGCATGGTATGCGCCTACGACGTACATTATACAATATATATACATATACATATACATATACATAGGTGCACAGACGTGTCTATACAAATACAATTAGGTATATTATATCGTTCAAAATCGTAAGAAAATGTAAATGTGTATCGCGTTCGAACCACAAAAAGTGAAAGCGATACTATGCTCCCATATATTATGTATACTGCAGCAGTGGTCTGCAGCAACAGTATACAAATATTTGTTGTCCCGCGTGCCTACTGATTTTAACCCGCGGCGGTCGAGGAAAAAGTTCCCGGTCTCGTATGTCTTACTATACATATTATATACGTCGTACATTTTATACATAATAACAATAATTTAACGATTTTACGACCGCGTGATTTTCAAATTTAAAATACTATGCGATAATTGATCGCGATGCCAATGAAACTAATGACGCCATACCGATGAGGAGTGGGAAAATCGTCTGTTCTAGGTTTGTACTCTAATGTGCACCTATACCTGCCGCCTTACAGATAAGTTAAAAAAAAATTAATTTAATCTAACCTGCAACACGAATTCCTCCAAACTACGCATAGGTAATAGGTATACAGGAATATTATTATGCTACACGCGCCGCGAGTCTCAGCCATCGTTCCGATGCAGGTTTATCGCCCCGGGTTGGGTTTTTTTATGTGGTTAAGATGCTTTCACGAAATTCGATTCATATTTGGCTCGAGTTCAACTGCAGTCGTGTGCTCAACAACCATACCCGCTGCAATTTTTGTTTAAATTCAATAACGCATTAACATATATATTAACTTGCGCAATTAAAAAATATGAAGTTAGTTCAGTGGCGATGTCGCATCATATTATGTCCACGGCCGTCCTTTTAACGACGCGGTGGCGGTGCTCGATACAAAAACCTGTATGTATCAATAATAATTGTTGTTGGAATATTGACATTCCGACATTTTTTTTCAACGAGCACAATTGACAACTGTCCCGCTACCTTGGAATCGTATATGCACACTCAATAACACCTCAATGTACCTATGTGTGTGTGAATAAATATATATATGTATGTAATACGTATCGAAGATTTAATGTTTTTCTTGGAATTGTTTGTCTTTACCGCATTGAGTTTTTTTCGACTATCCGCAAAACACGCACATAAAATGCATCGTATGTATTTTAATACTATACACGTAGATACAATGTTTATGTGTATTTATAATATAACTATACAACTATATAAGTACCTACATGTACCGATAAACGTTGACATTTGTGTAGGTAGTGACGCAGTAGTGTCGTAGTGATACTATATATATACATTTATAGTACCTATAATATACATTAGCATAATATTAATATAAATATAATAACGACTCGGCGACGACCGTGAACGGGGTAAAAAAAAAATCAAAACCAACCTACCTATGTGTGTGTGCAGTGAGGACTACTACGGCGACCTGGACCTGAAGGCGATCAGGAAGAGCGAACTGTTGTCCGGACTGGACAACAAATCCAAACAACAATCGTCGTCGGCCGAGACCAAGCCGGCTGCACCCAAACCACAGCCCCAGAGACAGCAACAGCAGTCCAACAGGCCACAACCCCAACAGCAACAGTCCAGCAGACCACAACCCCAACAAGTCCCGGTCTCCTCGCAGTCGTCCAAAGACTACGAAGAAGCTTAGACGAGAAGACGACGGCGGCGTAACTCGCCCGCGGTGACGGACACACACACACACAAACACGCAAACACACAGACTTATTGAAAGTTTTTTTTTTTATATAACTTACGGTTTTTGAATTGCGTGAGCACCAAACTCTATCTCTCCCCCCCCCCAAACCCCTCTACTGCATACTATCCCCGCCCGACGCATATATTAATATCTTACGATTTATATATGTAGAGGATTTATATATAGGTGCTCACTCAATTTAATACGTTTTTTTTTTTTAATTATTATTATACCTATTATTTTGTTTCCTTTTTTATACGCTTTTTTTTTTTTTAATCGACGTCGTACTCGAATTTGATCGATTTTTCCGTCCGATCCCCTGTGTAATTTATCCCTGTCCCCATGATTAATTTGTAAACAGTTACGATGATAAAATACTGGCACATTAATACGATGGCGGCAGCAGCTGTAGCCGCAAATTGCTACTTCTACTGCTGCGGCTATTACACCCCAATCACCATTATATACACACGTTTTTGTTAGTATAAATATTTTCGTATTTAAGCACAAAAATCAAAAAAAACCCATAAACCTACCAGAATGTTTCACGACACAATGAACACAATATTGTGCATTTATTATACTTCGTATACTTATGTATTAATATCCCAACCGTTATAATCTAGGCAAGTGAATCCGCATTGTCTTGTTCACGGTATATTGCATTTTTTTAAATATATATGTATAAAATAATTAAATCAATTTATATTATATACTATATAAAAAATATTTTGTACAAACTACACTCTTTAATTGTACAATGTGTCTTTGTAATAATTATGTTTTTTATTATTGTAAGTTTTATAATAATTCATCATTTGATTATGATTACCTAGATTAAAAACATAGTAATTATATTAAATATATTAATATATATATTTGAATACATACATTTCTGCATTGTCTATATCACTTACCGCTGCCCTCGTCACAATAATTATTCTATCGCAATAAAATCAAACTTTCCTAAAAGTTTCGCATATACGTCTAATGTCTATATAAAATGTTACGACGTTTCGAATGCCGACGGACAATATATTCATAAACAGCAAACGCAACACTAAAACATACTGTACAAACTACAGATATATATAATATAACAGAATATAAATATTATATATTATAGAGGTTACACGTTCTTGCATGCGGCTAACACGAACGCTTTTTTTCATATCTACCTGCATAAATATATCCGACAATGAACATGATTGTAGCTTTCGATTTTCGTCTTGCGAATTATTTTTAAAAACTTAAGACTCTTCGGTTTTCAGAAAAATTTGTAAACTATCCATCATCTTGTTGTCGAGGTTTAGATTATAAGCATTAGATTGTATGTGCAGTAGTATAGTTGTGATACACTACCATATAGCAATATTGGCCATATTGTTTATAAACTCACGTTTGTAGTTTTGATATTCATACACACCTATACACTAAACATCACATTTTATTATATTACAATCATTAATCAAACCGAGTATACTGTATACCCTATTTTTTTATGAAAACACTACTGATTATAATGCATGTATATAATAACATCAATCTGTGACGATCGTTTTGCAATTGAGCGAGTTAAATTTATTATATAAGTACATACGTAACGCTTAATAACTTTAACCCGATTGCTCGAATTCGGTTGATCTTGAAAAAAGACGCATTAAAATAATGTATAATACGTAAATAATCAGTGCGGTCGGTGTCGAAATCAACTGATTTAAACGGTGACATCGTTTATAGAGTAGACACAATGTGTGTGATGATCGGATACGAGTAAAAAAAAACAATTTTAAACGACGAGAATAAAACGATAATTTAGATCCGATCGAAAACGGCGGATACCTACAAAATTGGATATTCACACGCATCCAAAGGCAATTTCGTACAATCGCAGCTGTTGTTGAAAAAGTTATTATTATTATTATAATGACGTATAATTACCCATCTAATAGTTACCCGACACATTCGGTTTCCAGCACGGTAATCTGCCGTAGTTTTTAGTCTTACAAACTACCATACGATATTAAACGAATGGACACGGACACGACCTGCAATCACTACGAAAGTTTTGCGTACCTACAGCTCTTCTCGGACGGTATAATTAAAGTACCTATACACTTATATTAACGGAAAAAAAACTATGCATAAGTAGGTGCTATGCCAGTCGTCTGTCGCAGCATGTTATATGTTTACAACAAATTAAATTAACAAAGTAATGTTGGTGTTGGTGTGTTACTTACGGACGGCTTCTTTAGTTTTTTGGACGCAGAGTACGAGAGTATCTATACATAGAAATCTTATAAGTATGCACGCGCATGATGCTGCAGTTAACACAAACCTAACAATAGAATAAAAAGAATAAGTATGAAATATTAACACATTAATAATTTATTCACGTATTGTTTTAAATTTGTAATACAATATTGTTTTTAAAGTAATTTAAAGATCACAAATTAATAAACCAAAACATAAATATTAAGATTTTTTAACACTTCAATATTTATTTTACGTTTATAGTGAAGACTACTACGGAGATGTTGACCTAAAAGCACTTCGAAAAATTGGATACAGACGTTGATTGTGAGATGCACAATTCCTCAACCTGAACCAAAGATACTTCATACAATGGGAGCCAAATAAAAATGGACATTGATTAAGATACCAAACATGTCGTTATTGACATGAAAATACATATTATACCATACATACATGCGCTTGCCAAAAAATAAATGCTTTTTTTATATATTGTATTATATTGTTTTGATCAAATAACATAATTTCTTAACTTTATACAAAATATCATTCTGAAACAATAATATTTATATATCATGACTAGAATGTAATATATATAAATATATATAGGTTATATATTGCTTATATAATATAAAGTTTAAGTTTGCATAGAATTAATATAAGCTAAAATATTTAACTATAAAACTTGGTACACAATGAAGCAAAAGAAAATGTTTAAAAAATCACAGTAAGATACATTATATGCGGGTAATATAATAACCTGAGACATTTCGGCTGTGACACCGTGACTAGTCACATAAAAAAAAAAAAAAAACAAACAAACAAATTGAGCAAACAATTTAAAACAGAACACAAAAAAATATTAATACATGAATGTAAGTAGCAAAAATAAAATAATAATAATAAATAAATAAATGGCTGTCAACGTTTTTGATTTTACTATACTAAACAAACTTTGCTCAAATCAAAGTGTTGTACACAAGATTTTATTTTAATATCATAA
This sequence comes from Neotoxoptera formosana, assembly GCA_022818045.1. Classification (NCBI taxonomy): domain Eukaryota; kingdom Metazoa; phylum Arthropoda; class Insecta; order Hemiptera; family Aphididae; genus Neotoxoptera; species Neotoxoptera formosana. The sequence goes on from CM040634.1 coordinate 25,949,921, forward strand.
TATAAATTATGTTGTAAAATATAATTTTATGTATATATATGTGTAATAATATAATATTAAAATAATATACTCACTTTCTTAATAATAAGAATTTAGCGAGTAGATTCACCAGTTAATAGACAAATAAGGAACTGGTTACCAGTTAAGTTTCATGTTCATGTTTGATAAACATTCCCATAAAATATTAATATTATACTATAATTGGATCTGAATTGCTAGTTGCAATCTCACACAACTGTTTAACACATATAACAATAATGAAATGTGCATCAAATAAAAAAAATTAACAGAAAAAATTAAAAAGTAATTTTTAGCGACATGAATAGTTACTAGATCTGTCATATAATTAATTAGGTATAATATGTTTAACATTGTTTTCCATAATTAAATATTATAATATTATTATGTATAAATTGTCTTTTTAAATTGCTAAATTAAATATTTATATCGAACATGGTTTAATAATTTATGTTATAACGTTCTAATTAAGCCGTGTAGTTCACTCACTGTTTTTGGGGACAGATTCTTTACGTCTCTGTCCACACAGTAGTTGTCATATATCGTTAAACTGGCAAACGACACGTCTACGTGGTTGAGGCGTGTATCTTCGATCTTTTTCTTCCAATTTTGGTTGACCAAATAATCGTTGTTGGTAAAATGTATGTAAAGGCGATGATCCACTTTCTGATAGGCGACGTGGCGGTGGAGTTGGTGGAACAGGAGATACATATCGTCTAGATAAGGCTGGAGAACCTTCAAAAGTCTTTCGTACAGGTGCTGGAGAGGCAGGGCACACCTCACGTCTAGTTACCAAAGGTGATGAAATTGATGGTGTGTTTTGGTTTCGTGGTGGAGGACTAGGAGGAGCTTTGCTCCATGGAGCAAATTTGAGGTATGTAGATATCAGACTCTTCCTTGGACTAGGTTTGGGTGAATCTGAGGGATTAATTTCTCTAGGAATATTTCGTTCAAAACGGCTTGGTGATACAGAAGATGACCTAGAAGAAATTTAAATTATGTATACTATGAAAAACACAAAATCAAAATTGATTTAATTGTTTCAATTTGTTAAAACCAATCTCAACTAATCAATTTCTCTTTTCTCACCTAGAATGGTGTTGATTTTGTTGATGATAAAACCGTTGCAGTACTAATGGACTAGTATTGGCAGAAACATTGCCTCCATTTGATAATTGTCCCGTCAATTGTTTAAACGGTGACAACAACACTGAAGGAGGCACATCCATACTTGGGAAACTTTTAATGGGTTTTGGAGAGTCAATCACCACATTTCTAAAAAAGCAACAACAAAATACAAATTTATTTCAGTATTTTTTAAACATTTATCTAATATAACAAACCCATTGATTTTGTTTTTATCAATTAAACTCAATGAAGGAAATTGATGATCTGACATCTTACGGACACTAATAGGAACGTTTTCTACAGCTGGTTTTGCAATTCTGTAAAATACAAAATTTATTAATGAATTTTTTTTTTATTTTTTTATTGAAATATCAACACTGCTAAAATATTAACAACAAATTAAATCCATAAGCCATAAATGTAGATTAAATTACTTGAGAATTATATTTTGACTTGTAGCTTCAGCATACCATTCAGCAACATTAACTGTTTTTATCATATATTTTTGTAAAAACGGGTGTTCCAATAATTGTTTGTATTTTGGTCGTACTTTGTAATCTTTAATCAAACTAAAAATAAATAAAACATTTAAATAAAATTAAATAAAAAATAAATACAATTGTTCAGTATATTTTCTAATACATACCAGCTAGATACAAAATTCCTAAATTCTAAGGTGAACTCTTGATCTTGGGGAAGTGAAGGAGGGTCATCATTTAAAACTCGACTCAACACTTCAAAATCACATTTACAATCACGGTATGGAAACACGCCCGTAGCCAACTCAACCAATGTAATACCCAAACTCCAAATATCAGATCGTATATCATAATCCAGTTGCCTGGGTTCAATTCTTTCAGGCTGAAAACCCAACATTTAATAATTAATACAATTAAGTTAATTTTTATTTGATTTTATATCAAAATTAATAAATACATACAGCCATGTAAGCTGCACATCCAGCATTTTTAGTATGAGCTTTAGAATCAACCAATCTACCAGAAATACCAAAGTCGCACAGTTTTACATTTCCCCTTTCATCCAGCAAAATATTTGATGGTTTAACATCTCTATGTATAACATCGTGAGACTCTTTTAAATAGCTTAAAGCTTTTACAGTCTAGAACACAATATTTGAATTATTTAAATTATTTAATTTTAATGATTTCTTGTACTTACATGTAAAGCGACTTTCCCAAGTACATCTTCTGGAATTGGTGCTTTGAGTCTTCTCAAAAGACGATCAAAACAGGTAGCCATCAATTCCATGCATATGCACACATCTGATTCAGTAATAAATGCACCCAAACATTTAACAATATAAGGACAGTCGTGAGACTTGAGTACAACTTCAAGATCAGTAGTAATGCGTTTATTTTCTTCGCTATTTCCAGACCTCCTCATTTGCTAAATATGAGAAAAAATAAATATATAATAGGTCATACAATTAATCGGTTCAGAAAAGTTCAACTCACTTTGACAGCTATTTCAGTATTACTAGGTTTGTGCAACATTCTCACCACATGACCACATGTACCACTTCCTAATTCTCCGAGATGCTCTAAATCTTTTAACTCAGTTTTATATTTCTAAACAAAAATGAATTGATTAAACTTTAGTTACACCTTTAAACATAAAATACTGTACTAACGATTCCATTAATTGTAAGTAAACCACTCATTTTCATGATCTGTTTCATCTTGACTTCAACTTTGGAAGTGTCCTCGACCCGCGGCTGCATCAGTACGCTTACCGGTAGGTCAATGTGCTTACGAGTCCTAGTCGGAGTTCCCATGTCACCAACTGAAATTAGCATAGAAAAAATTAAAATTAAGAGATCAAGGTCAAGATGATCTCTTTTTCGGTAGGTATGTTACACTATTGACTATTACCTACTACAGAAAAAAAACCGAACTGGGCATTGAATACTCACGTTGTTTGGGTCGTCTCCCCGATCCCTGTCTGGGACTGGAGAGTGATGGAGGTGGCATCTCCTCAACAGTTTCGCCGTCCGCCTTCAATCGGGCCTGTAGATTCAAAATTTTGTTCTCCAGAAACGAAGTGGTCATTTTCGACGAGTCTCGTTGAACGCGTTAAACGTGTTTTCATCAGTTAAACTTAAATCACTGACGACGCGCAACACGTCCCCAAACTCATGGTACAACTATCACAGACTTAAAGAGTAAAGACTACCTATTTTTAAACACAATTTTCGGGGAAAATTTATCAATTATTAAATTTGATGTTATTTTTATTGGCAGCGAAATCGTCCGTCAATGGTATTCTTATCACGGACCCTTGACAGGTCTGTACAGTAGGGCCGGTGTTTGAAGAACCAAAAAATCGATATGATTTCAGCATAGCCAACCTGCTCTGGGTGACTTATCACCGCCACTGTACAATGATAATACACGTACACGAATGATAACACCAGATGAAAAAACAAAGACGATTTTATATAAATGTGGCTATTTGGTGCTTGTTTAAAGACGAATTTCACTACGTTCGTTTAACTCCGCCCGCCTACTGTTGTTAGCAACGTACATCACTGAAGTTTCTCAATAAATGGGTAAATTATATTTGTTATTTTATTTAAAATTCAAAATTACATCCAATCTATCTTAAAATGTACGCCTTAATCGTTGAATCAAACGACCGAATAATAATAAATTTTTATGTTTATAATTCTTCAGGTATATTGTTTCTTAGACACACACTATGGGCTTAACATTGTCAACAGTTTTCACCCGTTTGTTCGGTAAAAAGCAAATGCGCATACTGATGGTTGGCTTGGATGCAGCCGGTAAAACTACCATACTTTACAAGCTAAAACTGGGTGAAATCATCACAACTATACCGACAATAGGATTCAACGTTGAGACGGTTGAATACAAAAATATTGCATTTACAGTTTGGGACGTGGGTGGCCAAGATAAAATCCGTCCTTTGTGGCGGCACTACTTCCAAAACACACAGGGACTGATATTTGTTGTAGATTCTAACGATCGAGAAAGAGTAGCAGAAGCAGAACGAGAGCTACACAACATGTTGCAAGAAGACGATCTCAGAGATGCTGTGTTGTTAGTATTTGCGAACAAACAAGATCTTCCCAACGCAATGAATGTATCGGATCTCACAAACAAACTTGGACTAAATCAACTACACCAGAGAAAGTGGTACATTCAGTCTACGTGTGCAACTCAAGGCAATGGTTTATATGAAGGATTGGATTGGCTGTCAAACGAACTAGCTAAATAAAATACAGCACGCTGTGCCAACTGTAACATCCTTTAATCATTGTTTAAGATTAATTCATTTATAGGTTTGATCTTAAGAAATTTAAATATTTTATTATTATTTATTTATTTCCTTGTTTGCTAAGGACATTATTTTAATATTGGGATAACATAGTGCAGCATTTAATAAATAAGTATAAATCATATGAACGGTGTAAAATGTTAACATAAAAAATTTAAAAAAAAAATTAAAACATGAGAAATTATTGTGTTATCATTTTATTGATGTTACTTTTTATGATATGTTTAATTTAATATTACTTTTTTTCATTCGGTTTTGCAATCATGAATTCTATTGTTGTTACTAACGATATTTATAACGAGATGTATCAATAATACAGTTATTGGATTCAAAACGTATAGAATAATATTTAAACCACCAACTACTAATGGGTCGTTGAATAGTTTTTGAGCAGTTGGTTATTGGTTATACACACTTATACTTATACACCCCAATTTATTATTTTATGATTTATCGCAATAATAAACTGCCAACATTTGTACGAAACGAACCATTTTTTTATTTTATTTTTTTCCATCTGTAATTCTTGACTATTTCTCAACAACACGGCAGAAGATCAAATAATAGCAGAGACTCGAGTTTGGAAACCAACTATAGTAAACAACTATACAGACAATGATTTCATATTAATATATATCACTATGCAGTATGCACCCGAACAGATAACCGTCGTAAATAGTAAATACGTAATTATTATGAAAATCGTAATTCATAAACATCGTATAATGCATACGAATGTGGAATACAACAATTATTATTGTACAATATAAAAACTGCACAAGGTGGTGACTCATAGGCGGAAATTTGTTGAAATTACTGGGAGAGCTGAGCATTATATTTCTCATTGCACCTATGTAGGCACTAATGTACTAGAGTCGCTCACAATTATTTATTTCAACAAGACAATATTTACAAAGTTTGACATACTACAAAATTTAACCATAATACAGTGCAAAAACAATAATGTGCCTTACTTTGAACATTTATTTCTAAACAGAAACAACGAATGCAGGTGTTATTACTTGTTAGTTATTATTAATGTTACATTAATTACGATCTTTCCAAGTTATGACAATTGACAATAAGTTTGTAAAATCTTACGAATTTAATTTAATTTTTATCATTTATTTTTTAATCCAGATTTTAAAAATGCATTTTTCAATTATACTAATTATTGTATATTTAGTCACATTAAAATTGTGATGGCCGCTCCTGGGTAAGACCTGTACTTTAAACTTCTGGGGGACTTAGTCCCCTATAGCCCCCCCCCCGATTTCCGCTTATGGGTGGTGTATAAGGACGATTTTACATAATATTATTTTGAATGTGCCGAATCGTCGTAATACACCCGAGTGGGGTCGTTCGTTAACCGTTCCACCGACGTATCGCGGAAATCGCGAATCGAATAAATTCGCACGCACCGGAAGGAAATCGTTTTTCAATATAAAAGACGGTGCGCCTGTCATGGCTAAATAATAAGTGTTTAGCCAGCATATTTTAGTATTACTAAGTATTTAGCCATGTGCCTGTCAATCTCAATAATTCTTTCTTTCGTCGTGGCGTCGACGATCGTTTTATAATTTTATTATAACTACTTCGAAGTCCATCGTAATAAGTAATAACTAATAACTATGGTTCGTCTCGACGAATAGTTCATCGGTGCGTCATGACGCAACAGACGTGTTTTTACCATTATGGTCTCCGAGGCGTGTCCCGTTCGTCCGCATTATTGGTTACCATTATTAAGCGCTCGATAATAATAATACTATAATAAGAAACAATATAATATTATTACGACACACTCACGTGCGGTTACGACTTACAGCAGAAGCCACTGGCCAGTGACCGTCTGGTATTCGGTTGTCTTCGTCTTTATTTCCGGTCACATGTCAATTGAGCGCCGAAAGTCTTGACGGCGCTGCCGAACGCTGGATTTTGCTAGATTAAGGGCAACAACTATTATAAGTCTTAAACGAAATAGGTACATAATATTTTTCTTTTACGGTATTTAATTAGGGCATCATGTGGTAATCGGAATAAAAATCCCCGGAAAAAAAATCCCCCGGCGAACGACCCCGGAAAAAAAATCCCCGACCCTAGGAAAAAAAATCCCCAGCCTACATTATTACTCACAACCACAACATGAAAATGATTTTAATATTTAATTACAAATAGGTATACTATATATAGTTGTCAATCAAAAAATCACCGTTACTCGTTAGTTATTAGATTGTTTTCTAAGAAAAGTAGGGTTTTTGTTAGCTAGTTAATACTTAATGTATTATACATTAATAATAATTAATATAAATTAATGTAATGCAATAATATAATCTGGGGATTTTTTTTCCTAGGGTCGGGGATTTTTTTTCCGGGGATTTTTTTTCCCGGGGATTTTTTTTCCCGGGGATTTTTATTCCGGGATTCACCTAATGCACTTTATCGCCTCCGCGGCCTAACGTTAACCGTATCCCATGGAAGAGAATTCCGTTCCGAGCCACAAAAATACCACTGGTAAACGATTGATTATTTTCTCGGTTAATATGTTTTTTTTAAAGAAAGTAGAAAACGATAGGTAAGTCGTGCCAATGAATCACAGACGTAGGATAATATTATATGATACTACACCATTATAGAATATTATATTCTAAGTTGATATTATAATATTATTTATAAATTACGATCGAACGGAGTCGTAGATAGGCCACTAAATGTACGAGCCACTCCTCCGAGGTAGGTCCGATTTTCTAGTTGAACTTATTAATAATTGCTGAGGGATAATGAGGTAGCCGGCTATGAAGTGTATGATGACGACTATATTAATGATTTTGATATTTTGAAATTTGGCCAAAAAGCAAGGAAGAAAGAAGGTAGTGCCCGTACGGTTCAAGAAAATCCATGTGCCGTTTAAACACCCAAACTGTATACTAACACTGCACAAAACACAATCTTCGGCACCTAACATAGCCCTACGCATAGGTAAAGAGAGGAAATAAAATTGCCAAATTTCGTATTTATAACCAGATTTCCGACGACGGTAAAATATTCATAATTAAATATATTGACGGATTTGTCGCCATTTAATCATATAATTCGTAATTAAACATTATTATTATATATATTTTTACATAAACCTATTATTGAAAAAAAATTTCATAAATTATGAACGTATTATTTGAGCGTAATTTTTATTTTTCGCGGCATCGTTGTAATTTAAATTGAAAACATAAATAAATATTATTATCAGTCAACATATGCCTAACAGTGTTATACCTAACCACGAAATAAGATAAATTACATTACTACTACTACTATAGTATATCTTAATTCTTAGTGGTTACAACTTACAACTCATAAGTCGGTCTGTGAGAAAATTGTTTGAACTCGAAATTGTTCATCGGTGTGCTTTCGAGCAGTTACTTCACAGTTGGTCAACACCATGTAACCATGAACATGTTATGAAAATAGTTACATTAAAGCACGATTAATTAAGTCGTGCATTAAAGTAGTTACTGACCGGTGGCCAGTCAAGATTTCATAAATAACGTTTTCTTAGTTATATTTTTTTTTATAGTCGAAAAGCCTCATACAGTCATACAGAATCGTAATTGAAAGAAATTGTTTTTTCCATAGACCTTGTACGATTTTTAACACATTTTATTTTGATAAGCGTACAGATAAGCAATCGATAACAAATAAAAAGAATAAAAACGAATTACTATTTAGTATTTAAGAAATTTAAAAATTTAAACTAGCAATTTATTATGGACACTGTATATACTTACAACGATTCTGAATAATTATTCATTTTCTATTTCTAAAATATCAGGTAAATTGTTAATTACTCAACTCGCATCATGGAGACCTCCTTAGAACTTGAACCATTCATGAAGACCGGTTTCAAAATCATACGTCGCACCAAAGACTCAAATTCCGTCAAGCAGTTGCTAAAAAATTTCGAAGACTCAATACAAGAGTTGTACGGTAGCAGTCGACGGCCCACAAATGCTGCCAAAAAATTACCCGTTCCTACCGCTCTGCTATCAAAAGATCTGGGTATTGAACAAGTAGACGTAAGTTACAATAATTTTTGTAATTTATGAACTGCACAATATACATTTGAAAATCTTCTAGTTAGACGATGACTCTAGCAGTGATTCCTCGTCCAGTCCGATAGCAACTACATCCAAATCCATCATAGAAGTGCGCTCATCACCACCACCCACAATTACATTGGAACAGGCCAAATCTGACCCTGTCATAAATATTGACTCAGATTCTGAATCAGAAACGGAAAAGGTAGAACCATATTCCTGTTGTACTTGCAAGTATGTGAAAAACAATAATCATTACCACTTTTGACACAGTATATGACACACATTGTGTATAATAGTTTGATGTTTTTCTGTTTTTATTTTTAGAGAGAGTTACGTTCTAATGGGAAACAGTCTAGTAGAATGTTTGGAGTGTCATTCTATGTACCATCAGAACTGTCATAACCCACCCATAATAGATATAAACTTGAACGACCCTCGAATTGTCTGGTACTGTATCAATTGTAGACAGAAAGACTCTCAGAAAACTGTAAATATAATAAGTCTCATTTGTAATTTTTTGTATTTGTATGATTTAAATTTTTTTATTATATGTGAAGGAATCACGTTCATCGGGTAAGGAAAGCAAGAAAAGCTCTTCTAAGAATGCTTCTGGATCTAAGTCCAGCAGTAAAACTTCAACAGGTTAATTTCATACATATTAATGAATAAACCACAACATTTTTGTAAGAGATTTATCTTTTTCAGCCAAATCAAGTTCTAGCAAATCCAAATCGTCTTCTGCCAACAGTAGTCCTAAACATTACCCGCCCACTTCAAGCACTATGATGTCTGTTATGGAAAAGAGAGTTCAAATGATGAAAAAGAAAGCTGCTAAAAAAACTGATAAAAAGAAATAAAAACATAACAATTTATATTATATTTAAAGAAAAAAAAGAATACTGTACATTAAATCTTTGAAAGACATAATTTTAATAAATGGTACTATTTATTTATTTTTTGATAGAGTACGTTGTTTTTCACCAAATTCTACAATTTTCTCTTCTACTGATAAACCTTTGCGCCTACGAACGGCATTCATGTAATTTAATGCTCGATTACCCGAATCAGCTTTTTCTCCAAACAGTTCCAATTCTTCTTCAGTGTTTGGTACCCAAAATGGATCAATATCAATTACCTATTGGGAAAAAAATATTTAAAATAGTTCTTTTCGTCATCTTCATTTCTAATATTTATTACCTCCCAATGACTAAAAACTAGTTGTGGACTAGCCAAACCAGATGTCTGTTTGCGTATTTCCGCAGAAAATGAAAAGCTTTCGATAACCGGTAACAACGCAGTTATATTGAATGTAGATGCCGAACCATGTGTCATATCTGAACTAATAACTCGACCATGACGTCTTCCCAAAACTGCGTACATTTTACCTAAACAACAATATGTATTATAACAATGTATAAAAATCTGTTTAAATTAAATGTGCAAAATTCACCTAAAATTTCAGCATTGGCTTGAATAGAACATGAGTACATGGCAGCCATAAGTCTTTGTGGTTGAGCTTGGAAAGCTTTCCGACATCCATCTTTCACAGCTGACATGATTTGCCCAGACATAGGTCCATAAGGATCACTGATTTCAAATAACCAATTTTAGAAATTTGAACATTAATACAATAAATAAATAAATTATTCACCACAAGGTCTGTTGTGAAATATCAACTGTCCAATCTTCGACTACAAAACATACTCCTGTCATTGGTTCTTCACATAAAGGACCAGCCAAAGTTGCTATTTGAAAACCGTTCATAAAACTATTTTCATACTTTGTCAAATCGTTCACATTGTCTTTTGGGTTCCATACTGACCTTGTGTAATCTGAAATAAAATATTATTTATACATTTTAATCATTAAAACAATTTTATAATGAACATTTAATAGACATTTACTTGGTATTTTGTTTAATAAGATATTTGGACCACATTTTCTAGGTCCAAACGCCCAAATTTGAGACACGTCCATGCTGTTTCCGAGCGCTTCTTGTAATTGGGACCGAAATGTATCGATAGCGATCCTAATATTTTCAGAAACGCTATCCTCAATTCTCAAACGTTCTAATGCATCCGCAATATTATCAGTCATTTGTTCTGACAAAGCTTTTAAAATGTCTGTTGATTTTTCCAGAAGATTTGTAACATCTATTGGCAAAGGTTCCGCTCGTATCTTAATACAACATAGATGATTTGACGTATAAACATTCAAAAGACCAGTTGGATTTTCTTCAGTTTCATTTTTCTATAAATGTATAAATGATTAATTAGATTTGTTAATTACTAATATAAATATTTGAAGCAATATTTTATAACCCCAACATTTATTTATTTTTATTTTTTATTTAATGAACATTATATTATTTAATTAATAATCTGTTTATTGCATAATTTTCAAAAGTTTAACTGTATCATTATGATAATAATTACTTGATTCTGGTTTTCAACAATTTCATGAGCCATGTCCACTTTGGGCGGTACCACAACAGTCTCTCGAAAAGGCACTATTGGAGCTGAAGCAACAACATCGATTTTAGCATACCTAATGAAAAGTTAAAAACTGATTAATAAAAATATTTTGTAATTACTTATCATAATAATCAACATATATTTGGCTTCGTGTAAGTTTATTATTTTTTTTCTATATTTTATAAATGTATACAATCTTTACAATCTATAAGAAATATTTTCAATAAGTAAAATTGATGTTTATAAATTAGGTGAGATAACTTCCACAGATGAGAGAACTATCCATCAGTAACTTAAGTTTAAGTAACAAAAATCTTGATTCAATCATAGTTTTAAAATTTTGAGTTTAAAGTTGTGTAGCTTTTTTATTTTATTATTAGGTACCTACATATAAATAAATAATATTATGTTTTTGTTAAAGTTTTTATCGAATAATTAATTAATACCTTTCACGGAGGTCATCTAAACATTTCTGAAGATGTACTTCTCCTGCAGTGACAATTACATGCTCACCAGTTTCTTGCATCATTACCTAAAACAAGCAATATCAATTTTGTAATTTAATTCATTCATTCATTTGAGTTTGAGATTTTGTACCATGGTTTAAATGATATAAACAATACTTAAAATCAATAATAGTTCAAGCCAACAAGAAATTGTTTCCCTGAAAAATCTTATAATACTGTAAGTATCAAATTCTATAAATATTAAAATAACAAAATGTTTTTGTTCACTATACATTTCTTTATAAGAAATTAAATAATAAAAATATCTGCTGGCCTACAAATACAATATAACAAACATTTTTTCTTCTTCATTTAATAAAATTACATAATATATTGTAAGTTAGTATAATTTTTAAGTTGATAAAAGTGTTTATGAGTGTGAATCATGATAGAAATGACTACATCGGAGCATGTCAACATTGACAGAGATACTAAGATGTACTCAGACTTGTGTATTCCTCCTAATCAATATGTCTCTATTCCTGTTCAAGTAACCCTACCTAACAATAATACTTTGTCGACTACATTTGCTTTGTCGGATACAATTTTTGATGTGAAACGTTTCATTTTACCAGCCTTACAACCAAAAATAGAAAATATACAACAAATAAAATGTGTTATGCATGAGGGAAATACAGTATTTGAAACAAATGACTCTACAATACTAAAACAAAAATGGAATAACTGTCCCGTTCAAATATCAGTAAGTATCGAACATCATAAGAACATTGAAAATATATCGCATGAACAAAATGCTTCAGCACAGCGTATGATACATCCAGAGTATGGAAATATACTGGACACTAATGCCACAATGCCAAAACATACAACAGGATATAGGAATAAGAATACTGGTAAGCTGTACAGAAACACCAAAGTACAAACAGTATCTGAAAATATTGACTTTGATAGTCGGTACTACGAGAATAAAATTTCAATGGCAATTCAAACAATCCAAACTAAAGACGCAACTACTGAGTCTGTTGTTGAATTTGGTAGTCAAACTGAATCAATGGATGTTCTTCGATCATTAAATGTTATAAAAGAAATAAGTAATCATCATAAAATAATGAAACCAATGTATATTTAATTTTTGTGTTATTTTATAATAGCTCCCCGTCAGTCTATACTTCCTGATGCAAACAAAATAAAAAATCTTGATAAATATGCTCGTATAATACAAAAGTTTGTGCGATTATGGATAGCAAGGAAGAAATATCAGCACATGTTGGAATACTATCACAACAAAAAGCAATTAACATGTGATGAAGAAAAAAACTTAAAAATTATTATGAAGTTTGAGCAGACACAAAATAAATTAAATCTACAGTATCCTACTAAGACTAGAGACTTTGAAGCTCTTTATTCTGCAATTCATGACCATTATAAAAACATTAAAAGTAATGTAAAAAACAAATCACCAAAATCTATAATAAATGAAAATAAAGAACACTTAAAAAAAGAGATGGAATGCTTTAAAGAAATAACCAAACACAGAAATCAAGTTAATGAAATAGCAAAAGAAAAAAAAATACTTGGACAACTGTATAAATTATCTAAGCCAATTATCATGACAAGAAGCAATGGAGAAACAATTGCCATCAAAACTCCAGAAACATATCAAGCCAAACAATTGATGGAACTTTACATAGACCTAAAGAGAAATGATCTGAGTAAAGATGAAAGAACTAAATTGCTTTTAAAGTTGCAAGAAACTTTAGAGCCCTTTAAAGAAATAGATTTAACAAAACCGATAATTGATTTGTTAACTAGAGAGTTGACTATGTTGAATGTTATTCAAGTTGAAGACGACAAATTAAAAATTTTGAGGAAACGTATTGAAATATCTTTTCAATGGATCCTTAAACAACCAGAAATAAATCCAGCGATCACATCAAAAATATCAAAACCTATAAACTTCATTAAATGCTATAATTGTAGACAGTTAAAAACTTTGAACAGATTTGTGATGAAATTTAATTTAACAAGAGCAACAATATGTAAAGATTGTATTCACTTATATAGAATTACAATAGATCAAATAATTTTAACACCCCATGAAAACATATTGAAAAATATTATAACAACTGAAGCACAACTGTGTACAAAAACTTGTTTAGCGATGTTCTTAAATTCAGAAGATATATATTACCTTGTCACAGTCATATGGAAAGGAAAATCAGCTATTAGTGACTGCAACGATTTAATTATATTGAGATTAGTCAGATGGAATAAAGAACTGGAATGGTCCCCTTCAAATACAATATTATTGAGTATCGAAGAGGCTTATTTTCATTCCAAAATCCACAACTTAAATCAAATGTATTCATCAACATTTATTGAAAGCATCAATTTTAAACACATAGTTGCAAAAAAATATTTCAGAGGTTTATTAGAAAAAGCAGAGGAATGCGATCGAAATATAAAGAGACATAAACATAACAAAAACAATTAAATAAAAATGTGCATACAACTCTATAATTCAATAACAATTTATGCATATTATATTATCATTTATGGTATGTTTATTTTGTATTATTATACCAACACAATCTTCACATTACCTGAACACATGCATCTGCTTGATTAAGTAGTTTAAGACCCCTGACAAGGTCAGGCAAATCCATTGAATGTTTTGGTTCTAAAGCCACCCTCATGATTGGTGTGGCCATAGCTTTAATTTCTGTGAATGGTGGGCAAGCTAGAGTCGTAGACAAAGTAGCGCTCTTCAAGATGTATTGTTCTAAATTACCAGCACCTATATAATATAATATATATAATATATAAGAACAATAAAATTGATATTTTATGAATGAAAATATGATTTTAAAAATATTTTTACCAAATATATTGCCAGCGGGAACTTCGTCTACTGGTTCTAAATCTCTACCCATTAACATGTACAAATCAGTTATGGTAGTTTTCATAATATGCTGATCAGATTTTAAAGTAGCCAAAGTGCATTTTTCGTCAACATAAAAATCCTATAAACAATATTATAAAATGTATATTTGTCTTAAATAAATATCTCATAAAAACATACTTTATCTGTTATTTTTGATGGATCATGTTTAGGTCCTAAAACATACATTTCTTGGCCACGACGAATTGTTCCACTATACATTCTTCCAAATGCAATGAACATAACATCATTTTCATTTTGCGTAAGTTCTGTAATTTTTGGTTTATTTTCTTCAATATTAACAGTAGCACTACATTTAGTTTCTGAATTTTCTGCTTTTGTTAAACTGCTTTTTAAAGCATGCTTAATTCTTGCCAACTCTCGTCTTTTAGCTATTTCCTCAGCAGTTAATACTTTTGGTTTATTTTGAGGTAAATATTTTCTTTTAATCTAAAATTAAAGAACATCAATTGGATGGTAAAATTAACTTTTAAAAAATTTTAATAAACTTGTACGAACCGGAAACATTTTAGAAACAAAAGCTATAACTGGGACAGAAGCGTCATCAGAACAACATTTTGAAAAATCTGTTTTCAATGCTATAGTTTCCTTTGGCAAAAGGTTGAATTCTTTCATTGGAGGACAGAGTAAGTTTTCAATTTTGACATCAGTAAGTTGATTTGGTGATGGACATTTATCACATACCATACCTGGGAAAAATTCAATATTTAATTAAATTACATAGTTCAAAACATTTATAATTCATATAAGAAATACAGATTAAAAATCAATGGATTAAACCCGAAAAATCAATACCTGTAACAAATAATCATAACTCAATTTTTTTCCAGTTCCAACCTTTTGTTAATAAAAAAATATTGGAATTCAAATCGACTAAGAGGTTATAATATACTTAATATAATTTAGATATTCAGTGGTGTTTTAATGAAAAAATCAGAAAACATGTAGAGTATCAAATTATATGTTCATTGTTACAGTTATATCTCACATGAATCAAAATATATTTACCTAACACTGATAAAGATAAAGGAATCCATTGAGATAAAAAAGATTGCAATAAAATTCTTGTATCTGTTTGACGCAAATCTCTGGCAAAAAGTGTCACATTCATACTTTCTGAAATTTTTATTAAACGTTCTTTGTCCTAGAAAATAAATTATGTTCATAATTTTGTTTAAAGACACAGTAAGCTGAATACAACACATATACTGTTTTAAAAATTATTTAATTTACTTTTTGATTAATAATGACATCATATATAAGCCAAATGTTTTCAAGTATCATTTGAACAAAAATTGGTTTTTTGGCTTTTTCTTGTGCACCTTTCATGATTCTTTTGGTCTTTGAATGTAAATAAAAATCTCCCCATAATGTCTTTTTTAAGACATCCATGTTCACACCAAGTTTGTTTGACACTAAATTTGCAAATGTTTCTATACTAAAACCACTTAAGTAAGTATAATTTTGAACAGTAGTGAAGAGTAAATATTAAAACAAAATTGTTCAATTGACAAACTATAAAAAAAAAACTTAAATAATCTTGTATTGCAATTTTAGTTTTGAAACATTGACATATTTTCATATATTTTATAATATGACTGTAGTTTATTTTTAAATTACTTGCTTGTACACCTAATGATTTATGAAAAATCAATGAAATTATTTTTTCCCAAAATCATATTTGTCTCTTTAAGATTTCTAAATATTTTATACACATAATATTAATATAGGAAAAAAATATACCTAAATGCCCAACCATCAGATGCAGATGCAAAAACTACATTTCCTTGCTGCGGTGAAAAATATAATTCTGAATCATCAGCAGAATCGATGGCAGTGCTCCACTGATTATACAAATCTTCACCTGACTGAACACCAACATGCTCTTTACTTTCAGCTTCTTTTTCAAATATATCTTTTTTAAAAAGTTCTCCCACTACAGCATTAATCTAAATATTATAAAATTAACAATTGAAAGACATTAAATTAAACTAAGGCAACACTTACTTGTTCAAGCACTTGAGTTAAATGAATATAGGCATCAAGTGGTGTCAAATTTAACTCCAATATCAGCCTGTCAATCTTATTTAGTACCAAAATAGGTTTAATATTTTCAGACCAGATCTGCTTTAAACAAGCCTACAACCAAAAATTACAAGTACATATCAATCAAACTGGCTATTTAAAGTTCAACTACTGGTATGAATCAATAAAGTGTAAACTAATACTTTACCTGTGTTTGAGGACAAACACCTTCTACAACATCAACAATAATAATAGCTCCATCACATATCCTTAAGGCAGTAGAAACTTCAGAAAAAAAATCTACGTGTCCAGGACAATCAATGACATTGATAAGGTATTCTGATTCATCTGAAAAGATGTTCATACACTGTTTTTAATACAATGAAATAATTCATAGAATAATTAATAAATTATACCTTTGCAATGATACAATGCTATTGATGAGCTTTTCATTGTTATTCCCCGTTGTTGTTCATCTCGTCTACTGTCCATGTATCTCAATTTGCCAACCATCTTCTGAGATATTACACCATTACTGGCAACCAAAGAATCTGCCAATGTCGTTTTACCATGATCGACATGAGCCATAATACAAATATTACGTATTGAACTAGGATTATGTTGAAGTTCAATCAGTTTACTTTGAGCAGTGTCCCTCATTTTATTTAGTTATTTATCAAATGTGTAAAAATTAAATTGAACGTAATATTTAAATCAATTGAAAAACAATTTTATACTACAAAAAATACATGTGACAGGTGGCAAAAACTTCAGATGCAACAAGTTATCAAAAACACATAATTTATTAAAAACGTAAGAATCATTAAAATATGTAAAATATTAATAATACTACAAAAATTAATAAACTATTACATAAATAGTAAAAACTTTAATATTCAAATTCAACAGTGAGAGAGTGAGAGACTAAAATATTGACTATCAAAAATCGAAAATATCACAATCGGAATTTCATCAAAACATCAACGTTGAACGTTTTAAAAACAAACTTGAAAGTTGAAAGGCCTACTTATCTCTTATCGGTTATTATTATATCACTATCATTTTTAACCTTAAAAACGTTTTATCATTCTAGTCACCATGTTCGACTTCAAATTTTGAACCATGGTTTTATATTTCTGTAGAATAATCTTTGGTTACATTTTTATCACCGCGGCAAATATGTATTCAAATTGTTATTGTTACCATCGTAGATAAATTTAAGAAACTTTAGATTGCCAACTAGTCTATGCAACCTATAAATTTCATTAAAGCTAAAATTGCCATTTAAATCGAAGCCAAAACGTCATGTAGTTATTATTTTAATACTGCCCCAAAAAATGATGATAAAAAGATAAAAACACACATCATTTTAAAATCAATAATTTCTTTCGTTACCCTCGAAATGTATTAAATAATAATAGACATCTTTGATCAAAATATCATTAGGTACTCAATACAAACATTACTCATTAATCAAAAGTAGTAATGGCGTCGTATTGGGTTAGTTATAACTTATACATATGCATAATATCGTTTTGAATCATAGAAACATTATACCTATACTTCAATCATTTCAGAAAAAATGTACACATAAATTGCCTATATACACCCCTTAAAATCATACAATTATACAAAATTACTTATTATATAGGCGTCCTACAGTCTACGCAGTCAGTCATACGTTGCTATTAGATTCACTTTATCATAGTTTTTTTGAACCACGGCTATGCTCTTCTAATATGGTGATAATATTTTAATAAAAATGATTAACATAATATCATAGCCTATCGCCTATGGCCATATTAGTTGTTACCATTTCTATAATATTTAAATACATAATCAAATTGTTTAATGTTAAATAATATTTAAATTTAAAGTTATGTACATTTTTTTACGATTTCATGTAAATATAAAGCTCATATTATTAAAATAACAACAATTTTAGAAAAACATTTCATTGGTCTGTGTTCAAATATCTACTATATTTCTCGACCACGCTTAACACAACAGAGGTGTTTTAGGGTGATTAAAAAACCAGATAAGTCAAAATTAAAAATTATGTCAGATATTAAGACATATAATATTATTATAGAGTTTTGGTTCTTTATATTAGTACTGAATTCAACAAAAAGTCAATACTTCAGAATTCAGACTTGACTAGATTTCCAAATGGGAAACCCATAATTTTATTTTAAACTTTTTAATGTACATAAATCTAATATAAAATTAACCAATTATTATAATTTTTAATTATGTAATATAATAAATTTAAAAATTATGTTTAAAATCGTTGATTGTGGAGATAAATATTGCATATTTATTTTTAATATTATTATTCTCAGCTACTCCGTGCTACCTTTTAAATATAAATATTATATCAATCAGAGACACCAAAAGTTTGTTTTGCCTTAAATTAATATATAATTATATTATAGACGTTTAAAAAAACATCGGCGCCTCTTAATATATACTTGAACTAAACAGCGTAATGTAACCAGGAGAAGATGTGTCTTCGTGTCTGGATCACCCTCACATTGGGTTATATTTCAGTATTCATATCAAGTGATGAGTTGTATCCGTTAATAATGTAAATTGTATAAATAATAATAAACAATCAATATGTACACAACAAAATAAATATATACAATTAAATGGATCCCGGTCCCCTTAGAAAATTTTTAGTTATGTGTTTCTGTTACTTATATACTTATTACTTATTACTTAGCCGTATACATCTTATCGTATTATTAGTATATACGAATTGTAAATATTTTTCTTTGATTTAATAAAAAATATATATTTGTACAACGTTCGCTTGTGTTTGAACAAAAATACGTAATATGTTTCGCCGAAATGATAATATTATTTATGACTCATACATGATACAACTAGGTCATAAATATAATGTCGATAAGCCCATTTTCTCTTCAAAGTGCCGGTTACTTATGTACATACAACAGACAGACAGCAAGCAGGGGTGATAATTAGAAACAAATTATAGGTAACGACGTATGCACACATCTCAACATCTTGACAATCTACCTAAAGTAAAATAATATGCCTAAAATAAATTCGATATATTATTCATTATAATTATTATTATATATTATTATGTAATATGGTGTTGGTACCTAAATATCATGACACATGTATATGTAATATGTACGTCTGTATATTATGTATATTATCATGTAATAATACATGTTCATCTTAGACTGCTACCTATATACAGGATGATTTACCAAGCATGCAACCCCCATTTTTTTCTTTTAATAATGAATTTATTCAAATTCTAATTTTTAGAATATTTCAAATATATTTAAAGACCATACTTTCAAATTCTTGAGATTTCATTGTACTTTTTAAAAAGTTTTCTGTAACGATACACACTACTATTTTTCAAATGAAACCATCATTGTTTACAATAAATTGTCTAGAAAATGTTCATGTATCTAATTCAAAATTCGAATGAGTAGTTTTTCAGTAATTAAAATGTTTATACTAACTACCTACTAAGAATAGTAGCAGTAGTACCTATACAAAAGTAAAAAATGATTGTAATTTTGGATCAAGTATTTATTATACTTGGACCATTTTTAAAAATTATAAAAAAAATGTTAATAAATTAATGTTAATTTTATCAATTTTTAAATTATCATAACCTCTAAATCTTATACACATTATCACGGACCTATTAACCCCACTACACAAGTTGAATAACTCAAAAACTAGGTACTAGTTTGAATTTTGATTTTGATACGTCAACAATTAAAAGGTGGCAAGTGGGTATCACTTTGCTGTACAGTAGGTGTCAAGCGCGAAGTGGGTCACTGTAATAGATGTGTTAAATTTAAATTCAATAATATAAAAGAATTGTATACGAAAAACAATACCAAACGAAAACGGTCTGTCGGCCTATATTACCAAGTATATTTCATGATATTATTGCTACTAACGTAATTTATTTTACTATTAGTAATACTGCAGTAGGTTGAAATATTTTTTTTTCAAAAACATTGAATTTTTAAATGTCATTGTGTGTATAAAATATAATAATATACTTAGATACCTTAAATGTTTTAAGTACTCACGAATACTAAATTTTAAATAATTTCAACAAAATAACTAAAATTGGTTTATCTATTCTAAAATAATTTTAATTGTAATTCTTAAAATATCTAATTTTGTCCAAATTTGAACCTAAAATAGCTATGAAAATAAAACAGTAAATATTTATTTTTAGATATTGTGGTTACAGTATGAACTATTTATGAGGAATCTTGTATTCAATTTTCATGTTTTTTCACCTAGCAAAAAATTATTAATTGGCAATAATCAAGAAAAAAAAACAAAAATTATCATGTCTATAAATAGCTTAAAAGAGTCAAAATATTTTGAACATTTTATCATGTATGGAAGATGGTTGCGTAATGATAACATTTGGTGAAAATGTAAAGTATCTATGCGGCTATTAATAGTTGAGTTACACCAGAATTCCAAATAGTTTTTGTGTAAAAAATTTCCCTTTCTCTTAATTTTTTTTTGTTTTTCCCTCGACACTTTTGAAAACTAATGGGAATGTTTTACTTTTGACTCTCTAAAGTATACCAACTATAGATTCACTTTCCTACCAGAAAAAAATGCTGAAGTAGAAAATCGAATATGATGACAGACACAAAAATAAAACTTAAACTTAATTATCAGCTAAATAATTTATAGTACAAAAAGGTGGGTTTTCATTTAAAAAATAGAAGTTTGTTTCTCCACAGAACACTCCTTATTAAGTAGAAAAAATAATCCGAATAGTTGAAAAATATGGCCTTTAAGTGTACTTAAAATGTCCAAAAATGAGTTTTTGAATAACTGCAAGATTGGCAAAAAAGAGGCACTTGGTGAATCACCCTGTACGTCGTCATTACTCATTTCCATCCGGTGTATAAATTAAAAACAATTAGATTCATCGAATAGTAGTTTTACGATACAATACACTATACAGTATGATATCTGCGCGTGGTTAACTGTTTTTGTGCGGAGTGCGCATCATAACAACAGTCGACAAGCGAGTCATACTATTATAATATGCGGCTTCGAACACGATTTTAACGGAAAACAATAAACCTAATATTTATTATTTTAAGTATACAATATTATGTAATTATATCTCAATGCGAGCCTTATATTCCCGTTTACACGTGTACGTAAAAGACTGTGGGTCATGAAATTTTAATCGTCGAACAAAAACGACAAATTTGGGGATTATTATAGTAGTATAGGTATTGTGTGCAACATGTGACTATGTGAGAGTGCTAGTTGTACGAATCCCTCTGTCAAATTTCTAATTCAAATGCCAAATTTCGAGTCATGGCAGTGAGCTGTGGGTTTTTGATAGAGGTGGTTTCTGTTCAACGCCAGAACAGAAAAAAAAATGTCTATTGTTTAATTACATACGCATATATTATTTGTATCACAATTTACGATTATTTTTATTGTAGTAAATGATTTCTATTGTAAAATATACTCCAAATTATTTATCTATCAGATTATAACACTGAAACGTGGAGATAAATGTGAGAGACTGATTGTATTTTATATATCAGTTTACAGTGCAACGTTAAAAGTGTGTTCCTCAGCAAAATGATGCTAACAAATAGTATAAATTAGATAAAAATTACATGGTATTTATAAAAACACAACATAAACACACCTAATATCTTGAAATCAATGAAATGTATGTCTTCTAAATGTACTTTTTCTCCGCAACGGCAAACAGTTGAATAGCACGGCGTCATGACGTCTGACTATATGTCCGGACTGGTAATCGGTAAAAAGACTAAAGAAAAAAAGAACAACAATTAAAAATATTTTAATTTATTATCATAGAAAAAAAATAATGATATCAAATAATAATTGTTAATTACCGAAAACACTGCAAACATGTAAAAAAAAAGCGAATAAGTCTAAATATACAGTACACTATCTTTATACAGTACCTATCTATTCACAGAAATGCTTCGCCATTCCAAGAAATATAATAAAATATTAGTTTATACTACTTTATAGTATTAACTTTTTTAAAATATTTTTTTTACATAATTTTATGTCATTAAAGACAACATTTTTCATTAAATAATAAAAGCATTACAAACCATTTAAATATTATATTAAGTATAATATGTATAGTTTTCTTAATATTATTTTCATTTTTGTACTTTTTTTCCGTGTTCTTTTTTCCGGGATTAGTCCGGACCGGTAGTTACGATGGATGCCTTATCCAGACGCTGCGGGGAAAACGTACTTTTACACTTAGATTGTATGCACATACAAGTTGATTTTTTTTTCAAACGTAAAATAATTAAAAACCTACTCATTGTTTCAAAAAACCATTAACATTTTTCAAAATAAAAACCTTTAAGTTAACTTTCCGGTGACTTGCGTGACCGCGAAATGTGCGGCTTAGGTTTTATTATACAGGGTTACAGGGGGCCTATATTCTATCATGATATTATGTTTCATTTTTTTTTAGTCATTCACTACCTGCAATTGTAATATATAAGTTTATAACTAATTGGTTCTTTGGCAAAAAATATATTTGTCAAATGATAATTATAATTATAATACGACTCGATTTCTACACGATTAATAATGTTATTATAATATAGAAATAGTATAATTAATTTTTATATAGTTCAACAATTTGGCTTGGTTTCCAGTGGGTTTTTTTCCCTCGATTCGTATACATAAAATATTTATGTATGATTCTCCTCCCTTCCCATTGACAATAATATGTCAGTGTACGCCTCTGGCAGTGCACGTCGAACGGCGGAGGCGCGAACAAAAAAACAGCGTTTCAGGCCGGCGAGAGACGAAAAAAATTACCTCCCACCGCCGACCGACCGACGACGATGAACTTTCCGCGACAATAATTAGCGTAGGTTATGTGATGGCGATCTACAATATTAAATCTACATAATATTATAATATCATTATAATATTATACACACACACACACCTACCCGTCGTCACTATCGTCACCGCGGCGAATCGACGCGATGTAAGTCATTATAAAGACGGCGGAAGATCTGGTTTTCACCGAATTGCGCAATTATTACTATACCGCAATCTGGTACAACCGGTGACCGCACGCCAACCCGTCCCGCGTCCGCAAAGTACGCGTTTCGACAAGAAGCCGCCACACGATTTAATCGCGTTTAAAAAAACGTACAGGTACATTAAACCGTTTTTTTTTTACATTTTACGCACATGTTTTTCGACGAATTGTGTGTGTGTGTGTGTGTGTATGTACAGTAGTCATTAGTCATTACGCTTATAATGGCGTATACTATTAAACTGTGCGCCGGCACAACAACAACAATTATTCGTGTAAATTTGTCGCATTATGCCTACAACGATCCCGTACACCCACCAGTCACGTAATTATGTATACAAATATAATATTAGATATACAACTATTATAGTAGTTCATTATAAACGTCGATGACGATGACGATGATACTGCGCGTTTCCGTAATCCCAAACGCAAAGTCTTATCAGCGTTTGGATACCACATCAGGACGTACCGACCACCACTTAAAACATTAAAATATATATTATGTAGATACATCAGCTCGATTTACCACGATTGTATATATATGTTATCTTATTAACACACGTCCGAAGAAAACGAGGCAATTAGAATAGAGAAAATTGTGGGTATACTCGTTTGTTTTTTAAGTTAATTTCATTAAAATTACATATTGTGCATTTGTGCATATATACTATATTACAGTTATACGCAAGTACTCGCCGTACAAGTAATTACGGTTGCCAACTTCACGCGGGGTGCCCACGATTATGTACTATTATTATTACTTATAATAAGCGATCATAATATTCATAATATTTTTATGTACTTACTACTTATACAATATATATATAATTATTCAGATTGTTTTTCTATAATTTTTAAATATTTGCATTTGGGCGTCTGTTGAGTGTACAGTGTGCAGTGAACCCTTACATGGCCGCATATAAATACCTAAATAATTTACTATATATATACAGATTACAGGGTTATTCAACAACCCTACAATTTTCTGCGTTGTTATAAGTTAACACTATGTCACTATATATTATCAAATACTTGGATTTTTTATGCCATATACAAAGATTGTCTTGTACTCTTGTGTTGATACAAAAATATTTTTTTCAAACAAATTTACCACTAACTTTTACTGTCAATTATTAAGCAGATTATTATTTTTTAAATGTTGATGTATATATAAATCAAAATTTGAACAAGTGTTTCCTGAGTTATTAAATTATGATAAATGACAATAGCTTTAAAGATGATTTTTGGGGGCTATGATGATTTGAAAATTATAGTTAATACCAAATATTAATGTAATATTAGCTTTCTTGTTTGTAAAAATTTCCCGAGCATTTTAAGTACTAAACTGAATAGAAACAAATCACTCCAAGTTACGCCATTGGTGCATTACCCGCGTAGGTATACATATTAGTAATCTTTATTGACATATCATCAACATCAAAACAACATTTTTAATTTGCAAAAAATCGTTTTCATTCCTTCATAGACGATCTTCTCGTCGCCTCGAAAAACTTTGCGCGGCGCGTTTGAAAACGATTTCGACGATAATTTCACACACATATAATATTATAGCGTATACGCGAGGAAGATTGCAGCTTGTCTAAGGACACATCGCGCGCCGAGATAATGACAAAGGCACGATTGCAAGCGCGCAAAACAATAGAATAACTAGTTTTATACAAGTACGTTATACGCACACGCCGATAGAATTCTATCGATATATAATACGAAAAAATTATAGGCTAAGTAGCAATGATGTATTCTTGTGCGATAATATACCTACTATTTATACTAGTACGTATATGTAATATAATAAATACATTGTGTAGGCTGTGAACGCTAACGCTGAAGGTTAGGTATGCAATGTATATAATATTATAGATGACTTGCAGAGAAAGGCGAAACTTTTATCAGTCTACAAACACGTAAAATCCTTGAAGCAAAAGTTATTGAAATTCGCAATTTGCTAATATAGTATATATACTCGTATATATTATACATATAGAAAAAACTAACAAGTGTTTTTTAGATTTTAATACAACTTATATAGTATATACATTATACATATACCTGCAATAACGATTAATTAGCAGAGTTTCGCTTTAAAATGTTTAAACTTTAATTCATCACGGTTTACACACGAATCGTTATCGATCAGTTTTATACCATAAATAGCAATATATAATACACTTTATAGGTATGTCGTATATGTATACCAACTGAGTATTAAGTACCTCCCTATCATACGTATATATTATGTAAATATGTATAAAATCATAATGAATAATATATATGTAATATTAAACGAAATACTATATATTTATATGCACCAAAGTTCTACAAAAAATAATAAACAAATGTACACTTATACTATTTACAACACATTTCATAACACATAATCGTGCATATTGGCATATTATTATCTTTACAAGCATAATTATATGATAACTTATAGGTATTAAGTATATATTATTATTATTGAGTATTGTGTGAAATAAAAATATCAATAATAATTATTAATCGTATAATATGTACGGCGCAGTTGAGTATATGCGATGATGCACGGTTGTGGAAGTCGGTACTCGGTAGGTAGCTAAAAATTCTAATCAATTGACATGAATAAATAAGCATACTTAAATATTATATTTGGAATTTGCATAGGTGAAGTGTGTGCACGCCGCACAGGTGATGCTACCTGTTGAGTTTGTATGCATGACGGTGTTATGATATACGGCATGTCCCAAAAATCTCGTAACACCTTTATAAATTCAGTTTTATCAACAGTACCTATCCTTATGAAATCTATGCCATTAAATAAGAAATCTTAATAGATTTATGTGCCACACGGTCTAATGGAAATACGTACTTAGGGTGACTTAGGGGACTTTTGAGACACACGGCGAGATATAGCCATATAGGCCGTAATATAATTTATATGCCATACATTTTATATTATATATATTTCATAGGACAATAATAAGTCGAGGTAAAACATGTATAGGTATATAATAATTAATAATTAATAACTAATACCTAAAAATACAACTATTGTATATTTTTATCTAATGTGGTCGTTCCTTTCTTAGTTTCTTTAGATTCACATAATTTTACCTTCATTGTTATTGTATAATATACTAACACGATTCTAATCCGTGGCGACGATAGGATTAAATAAAAATATTTGAAGTTACATTTTTGTTTTTACAATATTTACTTTATACTCTGTACATTTTATAGAGTAAATATTTAATTAATAAAATATAAAATCCAATACAATAACCAATGAATAACCTTTTGTTGAAATTCTCGGAATAATTTAATACAGATTTGCTTAATGAATTATGATTATGATTATTATATAGTGTGCTTCTATATTTATCAAGAACAGTAATAATAGTTGACAATTTAAACGGTTCCCCTAAACGGTTGTGATTGGTATACATAAGTACACAACTAAAATATTTTCTATGGATCTATTAAAAAACGATTTTCATTTCCTTTACAGTAAAACGTACTTTCGTGTTTTATTTTGTATGGTCACCACCCATAGTTTATTTATTTTATTTTTTTCGTCTTTCTGATTTCTCGTAGCATCATATTCCACTGGTATAAATAAATAGTAATAAACAATACATAATTATTAAATAAATATATCGGTTTTATAACACAAATAAACACTGCTGAAGTAAATGTTTACAAGGAAATGGTTAAAATTCTGAAATCAGAATACATTGTCATTGTGACGAGTGGCTGTGCTTTTGTGTGTGCAGATGGCTGTGGAAGTGTAGCCGTGAAGGAAACTCAAGCAACAGTGCAATACCCATTATATTCATACGAATATGTACGATATAGGTATACGATAAAGTCTACGCACGCTCGTAACTATTGTTTATTTGTTTATTCGAATGTCACATTGTCGTCAGTCAACACTCTTATCATCGGAATCGCACATTTGTAACATTTATAATCTATATACGAAAATATTTTAACATTATAGAGAAAGAGAACACTATTCGGTCGCTATAATAACTATAACAAGAGACAGTTTCCTATATTAAATATTACTTAAACAGTATTAAAAAATGTTTACATTATTATAATATTTAGATAATACACCGTTATCAATAGACCTACTTAATAGGTACTTTGGAATTCCGGGACAACTAAAATAATACAATACAATAGAGGTATATCTATACTTTAAATGTATTCATTAGTGCGAATATATTGATAATATTATTATTGTTATTTAATATTAGGTTATGCAATATTTTAGATTATATACGTAAAATAGGTTTACAATGTTTTCCAAATAATATCCAATAAATTAATAATTAGAATTTTATTTAAATACACATTTTACATAGTAAAACAAACGTGCAGTTTTATTTGTAATTAATGTATAGAAGTGAACTATAGAACTATTATAGAATTAAAATACATACATAAAATGAGAATATATTTAAAAGTGGAAAAAGGTGCGAACACGAGATGATTGATATAAAATGTATAGAACGTTGATACGTAAAAACATACTACTCAGAGTATCGTATGACATTAGACAAATATTAGAGACTACTGAAAAAAATCGTAATGATTTTCAAAAAATAGCGTTTGTTTTTACTTTTTATTTAAACACATTGCACATATATTTGAGAAACAGAACTGATTACTGATAATAGTATACATTTTGAGAGACGACTTTATAAACGCTATATAGGTAGGAAAATATTATTGTTGCATTTTAATTTTTTTGCTAGCTGGTAGATTATTGTGAGTAATAAGATACTCCAGAAGGTATTTTATTTTAAATCAACATTAAAAATACAAAAATCAAAAATCAACCACGCTGCAGCGCAAAATAATATTATTACATTTATGCGCCACTAGACGGCCGCGGTATACCTAAAATATTAAATTCAAGAGTAAACAATTAACAATATTTAATTTGCATTTTTATATTTTTCTACGTCGTTAATCTGAGAACGAAAACATGATACTCTGCGGTGGTGTCGGGCAGAGTTCTGATAATAATAGGTATACAAGTGTACAATATTGTCGTTAAAATAATATAATATAATTATGCATCATATTTTGATTGGATCGCAAAGCTTAAGTGGTGTTTTTTATTCGATGGTCTTTAAAACAAAATTAAAATCACCAGCATTATATCATAGGTATTTATATTTATTTATATTTTAAAAATGTGATTGTCCCTATAGGCACTTCGACTGTATATTAAAATACAATAAGTATACCTAATATAATTTTACTTTTTTGTAGGGGTTGAACTTTTTTAAATGCACAATATATTATATAAATTCATAATGAATATTATTAACCCTTGGAAGAATTTATTCATCGATTGATCCGGCGGGCGACAGACTTGAGACTTTAAACCTCGGCGAAGTTTCTTAACTCTCGAACGGGCTGCAATAGCGATAATGCGATATTTTCTGTCTGTCAGTTTTCAAACGGTGGCAACTGACTGCAGTTTTCTTCGCATCAGTCCACAGGTGTATTTTTACCTCGATCAAAGAACAGTTTTCTCGTCGCCGTTCGCAAGTGTTGTGCAGTGCGACAACATTCCGGCGAAACGAGAATTGTATAATATTATATTATATATAGTTGTAATATGCGTATATTTGCGAGCCTCATCACTTATGGTCCGACGAAACGCGTCACCCGTTTCCTGTGGATTATACGACCCGAGGGCGGCACGACAAGTTAAGACACACCACATCAGTCACATGTTATATATGGCCGTAATGCTGCAGTATGAGTATTATTCACAAGTTACTCGACGCACCTCTACGACCGCAATTTAGAATACATTCATTGTATAGCAGCTCATAGTGTAACGAGAACACCAGTGGAGCTGTGCAAGCCTGCTGCAACCCCCAGAATTTCAGGAAAATGTATCAAAACGTTTTCAGTGTTCTGCGAACAATAATGAACATATTAAAATTGTAATTTCCAATAAAACCTTACAGATTAAATAGTAAAAAAATACCAAATCAAAGTATTTAAAAAGTGATCTATATAATAATTATTATAGACTTTAACCTTGTATACTTCATAAGTCCAAAAATCAGAATTTGAATTAATACATTATTTAAGTAAAAAACGGATCGAGCGTGCTTAAAAATCCCCCCGTATATATAGATGTATTATACATGGAGCCAAGAGACGTATTTTGGTATTTGCTAGGGGTTGATTCAAGGGTAACACATTTGTATACAATCAATGGTCATGTATGACCAATTTATTATTTATAATTAATTATAATTGCTTTATATAGGTTTTAGTATTAATCTCGTTATTGTGCGTTATCATCATGGAATGACGAACTAAAAAGCACAGTATATTGGTTCTTAACTTGAAGATTAATACAAAAGTTATGACGGTGTTTGAATGTAAAATAAAAAACCACTAAATATAAATAATATAATAATATTTGTAATTGTGTTTAAATAGCTATGACACTGTGATAGAGTACCACCGCCTTCGAATCTTTGCTAAAAACAAAACAAAATAAACCATCCACGCGTGTATAAATAATGAATATATAGTCTGTATAATATATGCAATAAAGAATAATATGTCCCTGACTGACTAATCAACGTACAGCCAAAATGATGATAGGTATATATAGAGACTTGAAGTTTTCGTGGTACCTTCGTACCACAATGTAAGTACAAATGCACTAGCCACCAAGAAATGGTTTTAAAATTTCGCATTTTAAAGACAAGCTCACGTAGGGATTTTGTGTCGGCAAACGGAAATCGAACTCTTTTTGTATCATATTAAATATGCCATTGGTTTAAGTAAATAAAATAATTGTAAAAAAAAATTGAATAGACTTTATTAATTGCCCGCTTTAGGCTCAACAAAACTTCAATAAAATGAATATCAATATATTATAAATTTCTCGAGACTCGGAAGGTGCAGGTAATAGCTTATATATTATATAGTCTTTCGACCAATATGGGTTGCTATATGGGGTGGCTCACGCTGAAATCGAATTGAATGAATTTAGCTTTGGCTCGCACGAAAATCTAGAATATTTTTTCGTTTATTTAAACGCAGGTTGCCATTGATAAAGGTTTGAATGGCCAACAGCCAATAGGCAATAACAATATATAATATATATAATTATATGCACACCTCGTCGTCGGCGGACTATTTTCTTTCAATACACAACGCCGCTGCTGCTGCCATCACCGTAGTAGTTGCGTATCCCTGCTGTATTAGGTCTATACATATTATGTGTAGGTAGGTACTTGTAATATTTTTGTCGTGGACTGCAAGGCCTCGCGCCAGTGATGCTACGCCGCCGCCGCCGCCGCGGTACCTCCTACCTCACACACGTATAATAAATATATAGGTATATTTCGATCGTATATATATTATTATAAATCATTTCGATCGGCCGCCGTCGGTCGTATAATATAATATATATACTATACGTTTCATGTGTGTGTGTGTGTGTGTGTACCTTTATATACCTATATAATATTATAATATGTGCAAAAGACGTGGCTTGTTATCGCGCACACTATACAATATTATTATTACACCTGAATAATATTATATAAATTATAAGAGTGTATGTACCTATACGAGCGGGCGAAAAGAAACCGAATAAAAATGTGCTCACGTCAAAGCGCTTATAATTCGTGTGAAACGCGTATACAAGAGGTGATTGCGCGTACCTATACCTATATATAATATATGTTTATCGCGAGTACCGTGCAAAAACGCGCGGCTTCGCTCGAATAATATGTATAGTTGCGGCCCGGCCAGAATAATATTATAATAAATAATAATATAATAAAATATGACAATGGCGGCAGGCGGGGGCGTGTGTAAAGGACGAATGTTTCGCGGAATTATTTTTAGTATATATATATAGTTACATTTTATAGTGCCTATGTTATTATTTTAATAACTTTTGAAAGAATGTTAGCGGGGGCCGGTCGTATCGGGGAAGTTAGGTTATTATTATTTTTAACTACAAGTCTAGAGAAAAAATGTGTGTTCTTAAAAATTTATTTTTTTGTTACCCATATAATAAGATTATTCATCGTTGTTAGCTTGTTAAAAATATATAATTTAATAATGCATTATACATTTATAATATGGTAAAAATCAGTACTGACTATAATGTATAATGAACATTGAACATATATACGTGTAATATTAATTCATTATGCATTTATGCATTTATATACATGTATTATACACTATACAATTATTATAATTTATAATGGACTCAAACTCCAAAGTAAGATAAATAATATACTGTCGATTGATGGCGCACTTTACCTATTGGCTATTGATCACAATAAAATTGATTGCGTATTTAATTGATTGTTGGTTAATAATTGACAATCATCAATGGACGCCTGACGAATGACAATAATATATAATTTCTCACTTTATTGCAGAAATTAAGATAAATTATACAAATATAAAAAAATAAAGACTAAAGGTTATTACTCAATTGCATATATTACTGTAATAATATATTAATGATGAAAAAATAATAACTCGGGTTGTGGATTTGATGCATTATAAAACTGTAATAATTACATTTGAAATCTCTAAAAATGTCATTTAAAATGCTTTAAAAAAATAGAACAAAAAGATATGCAGGTATAATACCTAAACAAATCAATCAAGTTAAAAAAAATTAAAATAAAAATTGTAAAATTGAATTTATTGTTACATTATTGATGATTCAAACTTCTTTTAAGAGAGGTACGTTTTATAATACTCTAAAAAACACACTTTGTTAAAAATGTACAACTCTATAGTAAATAGTATGTATAAGCTCTAATAATATTTTATTAAACTAAGCGACGTGAAAGTCTGCAGGTATAAATGTATCGATGCAAGACAAAGATTATTATAAAATTGTATAAACAAATTCATCATCATATTATATAAATAATATAATCATTAATCATATTACAGATTGATAAAAATAAATTATAACTAAAAAAAAAAAAAAATATATTATATGAAACAATGATTGTTTTTACCTAATCATGAAGTTTTTTTTCTGTATTATATTATATCCTTAACTATATATAGTCCTCTTTCTATAATTTAAAATGCACATATGAAATGCGTAGAATTCACAATGCAGTATGCGCATATAGGTACTATACATACGTTTATATGTACCTATAATAATTATTAAATACATTTAAAAATAAAATAACTTGCATTTTTCTCGGTTGTTACTGTAGTATATATAATATATTATATAAACCCATTTCACTGCTTATATATTTTTATGTATTTTATCGCAGGCATTATAAACAAAGTATAAAATAGATATAAGATCTATTAACTTTGTAAATCATGATCAGCAAATAAAATTGCAATATTGATCTTTACTATCGTAAAATGTCTTGCAATGGATATGTTATCCGCGCAATATCGTAAAGCTATAAATGTCTCGATTCCGAAATGAGAATTTATAGTGATAATTTAAAGATATTGATTTGCCACCGTATTATACAGAACACGAATACATGATCAATATGACCGAGCAATTATTATGTCTATATATCAATGAGACCTGAGTCCATCTGTCACAGCATCCAACCACGAGCGAAAAATACACGAGTCATTATACGTTCATTATACGTTCACCGAGGCTTTACCTCCATTATACCAAGGGTTATTGGTAAATAGTGTTTACTGTTTAGAGTACCTAAACGCCATGTTTTCCTAAAATGTATTTCAAAGGATATTGCTGCTCTTCAGCCCTAATAAAATAGTCGAAAACATATTTTTGTTGCCTATTCCTATAAGCTCTTAAAAAACACGCTATATTGAAAAAAAACAACAATAATATACGAATTATCCACATAACACATGGATGAAATCAATCAATTTTTATCCAATGTAAATATTTTCAGCGATATATTTACATCATCAGCTATATTTATGATTACATATTGTATACTATATGTCTATATGGCTCTCACGGAGTGGTGCGGTGGTGGTCTATAGCGGGTCACGGCGGTAACCATAGAATTTAAAAAGGAAAAATACAATTTAAAACAGATAATAAAATAATATACTCATTGCCTAACATTCACCGTATTATACTTTTAAAATATTTTTTTTTCACGTGTACGTATTTCTTTATAAATATCGTTGTGACTTATATTTATGCCGTAATACTGCAGTATTACTATAATACACCCTGATTATTTAGACATTTATATACCAACTACGCACATAGGTATGTCATATATACATAATATAAGTCGATCAGTGAATATATAATATTTTAAGGGTACCTATAGACACAATAGTGACCATGTGATTCCACCACTTTGGGCGGCGGAGGTGCAGCAGCCAGCAGTAGTAGCGTACATAGTATAATGTAGAATCTAGATGACCGGTGAATGGTGATACATAATATATTTGAATGGGGCCCCCGTGAATAATTATTGTCGTGTGCGCACGTGGTATTCTGATTATTGTTCTATTATTACTATATATATATATACACACCTCTATAGTATACGGCTATATTATATACGAGTATACGTAACGCCGAGCAGTGCTGCAGCGGCGGCGGTTTCGTATCATTATTATATCGTGTACGATTTTATTTTTTGTCCGTCCGTATATAGAAAGTGTCCAAACATCATATACGCCGATACATATTTGGCGAAAAAAAAACTGATTACGGATTAAATTTGAAAAAAGAAAAAAACGTCCATTGAGACATTGTTGTCGGAGGTGTCGTTAAACTTTGATCGGATGCGTGTGTGTGAGTGTGTGTGTGTGTGTGTGTGTGTGGAAGGGAAGAAAAAAAAACGGTTATAATAAAATTCCGACAAAGAATGGGAACCGTGATAATGTAAGTACCAGGTGACAATGGCGGAAGATGGTTTTCAATAGAATGGACGCGTTCCGTTCACACACACAAAAGAGCCCGGCCGACTGCGGCCGCCGGTGGGAGGTCGTCGAGATTTTTCAGAAGAATTTTTCTCTGGAACAGGTTTGTGCGCCGCCGCTGTCGTTATACTCGACAAACGCACGTATAGGCCGTGTAAAAATAATAATAATAATAGTAATAATAATGGACGGACCGAGGCTCCGTGATGTGCACCGTATATATTGTATAATGTATATATATATATATATATATATATATATATATATATATGAACGTATATATACGTATATATATTATGGTGCGTCTTCCAAACCGAATTCTTCTCTTTCATTCACCAACGCTCACACTATATACGCACAGCATTTATACACGGCCCGACCATTATAATAACAATCCGTCGCGCACGCTGTACAATAATAATATTATACACGCGCAGTGTTATGTTACGGCCCGCCGCCGCCGCCGCGAGCATCCCCCTCGCGGTACCGACGCCGAAATGTCTCGGACGGACAAAATAATATATACTATACATATGCGACCAGGAATCTCGTCGCGCCCGGGACCAGATTATATTATACATATAATAATAATATAATATAATATTGTATGTATGCGGGATGGACGGCGGGGGTTGTCTGCGTGGGTTTATTTTTTCGGGGGATTTTTTTTTTCTCACAGTCTGCTTACAACGCCGCCTTTTTGGCGGTAGAATTTTTGTAGCCGGTGGTGTTTAAAAACTTCATACGTCATACGATATTATTTATTTCGGCCCATCACAGCGCACAAACGATGGCGGTAATATTATTATACAGCACATAACCGCATGGTCCAATGTATAATATAACATTGGACGACGTTTATCGAAATATTTCAATCGTCATCGAATTATTGTTGTCATTATTTATATTATAGAGATAATCGATTCATTTATCGCCATCGATCACACTACTATATATTATTACGGACTATACACAACACGACTTATCAACAAACCGCAATAATATAATCTTAAAATATTATATGATTTTCAATATTGTCTGCATTCTGCAGTATACCTACAACACGTGTCACGACGTCTACACAATACGTATATTTGATAAAAGTAAAAATTTATCAATATATTTATTTAATCGATAATTTTTTTTCTAACGTAGACATTGCATAGGTATCTGGTTTAAAAATATATTTAAAAAAACGTAAATCTAAATGTCCACGGCGGTTACGAAATTCGATGAATCTGCGTGCGGCGTCGAGCAATTTACTGTGTGCGGCATTGCGGATCGTGTTTGTGCGGTAAAGCGTAAAGCGCCGTATTTTTTTCGACGACTGCTGCAGGACCTATGACGGGCTGCCGATTGGCGCTGAGAAAATACTACTTTATCCAGAACGCGACACGCCATAGTGTTCTTTTCAACGTGAAAGATTATAACGACGTGTGCATTTTAACGACCCGTAATCGGAGCCGCTCGTGTTTACAGATCCGTGTAAGACTCACCCGAGAGTCATCGTCGTCGTCTTTGGCTACCGCTCTTTCCGTGCGCCCATTATAATATTATATATTATGTAGTTTAATATGTCTCGGCAACAGCGGTTTAGACGATACGTAAAAAAATATGCGAAAAAAAATTGCCATTCATCCTCTTGCCGAACACACAGCAGTCCAAGCGTATACTTGCTTGCTGGCTGCTGCAAACGTCTTGTTGTATTTTAAAAGTTTTACATTATGTTCACCCTTAATAATAATAATTGCGATAAAATATTATCGTCCCTCCCTCCAAGTGCGGGGTTGAGAGGGGTAACCGCGGGGTATATACTGGCATACTGCATTTGCATCAATTTTTCTGAAAAACACCTTCTGGGTCCTGCCGAAAATAAAACCTAAGCGCTAATGTGTGTGTTTAAATCTGATATTGAGATGGGTATTTGGTATTTGTTTCCTATTTTTAATGTGCTCCGAAAATTAACCAATTATATAGGTTAGATTTTACCAAGACAAATTGACGACAGTAATAATATACTTATGTATAGAAATAGAACAAATAATAATAAAAATCTGATATGTGGCATAATGTTGTCGTTTTTTTAATATTAATATACCACGAACTGAGGCCTAATCGTTAAATCGCGCTGTTATAATGAGAAAACCAATGATGATTTCCCATCAAAATGAGCAAAAATATTGCATTTCTGTAATATTGCTTATATTTTAAATCTTATGATGACTGCCAACTATGTACGCACGCAAATAATAAACAACAAGGTATATGATGTGTACTGCCATATAGTGGGCATCATCCGATTGCGTCCCGTTTCAACCTTTTATACCTTTTCAGTGTGTCGAATACTGTCGATTGCGTCCACAAGTCGGTCAGGTAAATTATTTTTTCTTACCTTTTTTCTTACAGAAAAACTTCTTGCAGACGTACTAAATCGCTAAATCGTAAATCGATAACCAGCCTTAAGATAAAATGTTCTTAAGCTCATCAAGTAAAAACCAATTCATGTTTAAATATATCTGCACAGCATATGTGCCAAATATATTAGATTTATCATGTCAATTTACGCTTACCTACTATATACAATAGAACGCAATCGGAAAACAGAAAAGGTAGGAAAAAAATCGTTTACCTGCGTCCGGGACGCAATCGACGAACTCCGCGTAGAGTTGCTACTGCAGCCCAACTTATAATCATAGGTTATACCTATGCACCTATAGTAATTATTTGAAAAGAATTGACCACAAATATTTTGGCACCGACTGCTGAAAATACTGCAGACCTCTCCCCCCCCCCTCAAAACCACCACTCGTGATCCTACTCGGTATAACCGTATAGGTACAAGTCGGACCGCTCC
Organism: Neotoxoptera formosana; assembly: GCA_022818045.1. Classification (NCBI taxonomy): domain Eukaryota; kingdom Metazoa; phylum Arthropoda; class Insecta; order Hemiptera; family Aphididae; genus Neotoxoptera; species Neotoxoptera formosana. The sequence continues at coordinate 25,987,298 of CM040634.1, forward strand.
TATAGGACAGGAATGGCGGATTCTTCAAGGAAACGAAAAGTATAAAATCCGCGACCTGTGCAGCCGTGCATAATAATAATAAATAATAATAATAAAAGTATTAGCTGCTATATGTATAATATATCATTATAATGTCGGTTCGCGGACGTTGTTATTATTTTTTTCATAACGCATGTGCGTATAAATCTACGACGTGATTCACGCGCGCTCGCGCAACAATTATTATTGTATTTCGTACGCGTAATATTTTCCTTTTTACGCAATGTCGGAAACCGTTGTATAGAGTATAGACACACATAATATAGTGTAGGTATATATATATGTTGTCGTCGTAAACGGCACGACGCGGCGGCCGTGGCGGCGGCGGCAACGACGTTAGCTACGCGAGCCGCAGCCTTGTCCCGAGACTTGGTGGCGGCGGCGTCGTCGTCGTCGTCGCGTAACTCGTGTAATTCCGCTGCGGAGTCTGCGCGCACGCGCGCACGAATGTCGAATATTACGCGTTCGTCGTCGACCGTCGATGGAGCGTGTGATAACGACCAACGCGTTTGCCGTGTGTGTATTTCACCGGAGTTCTATAGCATTATTATTAGGCGTCGTGAACGAAACGAAAAATCTTAGAGGATCTCGTCAGTGGCTTGGAGGGGGGGGGGGTGATAGGATTTCTGTTTTTCGGCCCCCCGAATACACAACGGCGGTAAATGATCGTCTTATGATTTTCAAAATATTTTAACAGCGCTCGTTGTTTAGTATGATAATATTTGTATGTATTATTATGAACGACGTAGATTGGAATTGGTAAAAAACCGATTCCTTTCGTTTACAGCACATCGCACTTTCAACATGGATGTGCCTATACCCATGGCTTCCAACAGTTGCTCAATTTACTTGAAATTCCCTCCCTTCATCGAGTCACACTAAAACAGATAAGACTTCTTAGCTGTCCTCCGTCATTGCACCTTATTAGTCCTTAGATGTTCTTGCCCGTGTACGATTTATAGTCCCTTCTGGCCATCTCGTTATTTGCGAATCTAAGTTCAGTTTTATGTTCCGCACCGTTCTACATCCAACGGTTTCAATCCACTCCGTATAGGATGCTTCGTACTGCCAATAATATTGTGCCAAAACCACCTTTGGTTCTTTGTCTGCTTTTTCATTTATGTACTTCATGATTCATTCGTCATAAATAGTTTATAGTTATAAAATAATAAATAACTGTACAATTATTTATTAATCTATATTGTATGTGTATTTGTTCAATAATTGCCGGTTAGAGTTAAATGTAATAAATAAATAAATAAATTATTACAAAAATATATAGTAATGAGTAATATATAATAGTAATAATAATAATAAACGATGTGACGACGCACACGCATTGTCAACCGGTTCGGGCCGGGCTGAAAATATTTTCACTATACGGTTAGGATTCGGTGGTATTTATTATTTTTTCCTATCGGGGGCACGAGAATAGTTTCCTCGTCCGTTTCACGACGGGTCGGCCGGCTCTACAAATATATATTATATAAATATATATATATATATATATATATACAAATAATATAATACTACGGCGGAGTACCTGAAAATATGCGACCTTTCTGGTTTACCGGCGACCGACCGACCGATCGACACGCCCGGCGACGATGCTGCGGTGCGGCGGGTAGCGCCGCCCGGGGGGGTCCCGAAAGGGCAGACAGCGAGGCGCTGTTCGGACGCCGCCCCGTCCCGCCGCACGCACCGCACACGAACGTGTACGTCGTCGCCGCCGCCCGCACACGCACGCACACGCACGCCGAGAGGACAAAGGAAAGTCAAACGGCGGACACGCCAAGACGAGGGGTGGGGATCGGGCGGCGGGACGACGTGCCTCGTGGTCGCGTGTGGGCAGGACGAGTGGCGGCGCGGTGGCTCCACGACGGCTGGGCGGCGGGTGGAGACGTGGTGCCAGTCCGGCTCGGCTCGCGTGTGCGGTGCGTGGAGGATACGATATATAATAACGCATACGAAGTAGTCGCCGCCGCCGCCGGACCGACCGCGACGGCGGTGGTGGGGAGCGGCGTTCGGCGTCACCCTGTCTGGCCGGCCCGCTGCGGACCGAACGCCACGATGCCACGTCGTGCCGCCGTAAACGGACACGACGACGTGAAAACATCACGTACGCTGCCGCCGCCACCGCCGGCGACCAAACACGAATTATAATAATAATAATAATAATAACAACACCGCCGCCGCCGCGCGACCGAAGAAACGACGTCGGCGGCAAGCGCCCGACTTATCGGGGGGACTATGTGGGGGGGGGCACACGTTCCGTCAAACCGCCAAATTTATATACACACGCAATTCACACGACGGCGAAGATATTGTCGTGACTGCGTAAAAGTCCAAAATATTTCCGACACCGTACGAAAAAAATACATAGGTAATAATAATCTATTTTATTGACGAAAACGTTGTAACGTCGACGATGCTGCTGCGTTCGGGCGGAACACTGCTCGGCGGGTGGGTTTCCGTAATGGCAGGCAGCTAACCAACTCGCCGTTCAACCGTACACGATTCTTGGTATTTTTCCACATTTTTCGACCCCTTTTGTCCCGATCACGCGACATTTCGTCCCGCCGCACTCGGACGTCCGTCCGAACGTGCTTTTTCGCGGGTTATCTGTGTTCGGCGGGTTACAATAAAAGTAATGCGGTACCATTGCAACGTCGAAAATAATAATAATATATTATATTATGCGACGACGTTCGATATAATAATATGATATTTTATTATTATATCTGTGGACGGAACAGCCCGGACAAAGGAAACTGATTTAATACGAGAGAGGTATCCCCCCCTGCAGTTGGGACTATTATTATTATTATTATATTATAGGTATACGACACGGACGACAATAAAATAATATAATAATATATTATTATTAATGTTGGTGCGTTGGCTTTACGTTTCTTTTTTCCCCCGAAACACCTGAAAAACCATCGTCGTGTATTTATACACGTCGCATCCGTACCGAGTTGACCGCCGCCATCGGTTTCGAATTTTTATTTTCGTTTCATTTACGCTGATTTTACCCGTTAGAGTCCCCGTTTTCGTTCGAATTGCGTCCGTTGCCAAATCCAAATAGAATTGATTCGTTTATAAATTATATTTGATGAATTCATTAATATTGACGATTAAAAATAGAACCAAACTATATTTTAAATCTCAAAATACTCCCGTATTTGTTCACGAAAATGTTCGTCTAGCGATCCGTCAACTATGCCAATTTAAAATATGATATTGGAATTTAACGATTACTTACATATTTTTGTTTGGAATAATAATAATATTATATTGTTGTTGTTCCCGTGCAAAATAAAATAATGTTTAATAACGGCGAGACATTGATGACATTAATGTGTAGGAACACACTATAAATACACTGGCATTAAATTAAATATGATTAAAACAAAATTTACTCTGTCGTTGTTAAAAAAAAGAAATTTACATACACTTAGTGTATTATACCAATGAAAGGGTCCACACTCATTAATCTGTGTCTGTTTATAAATATACCTACATTTTCCAACGTCCTAAAAATATAACATACAAGAATATTCTTAATTTATTAAAAGTACAATAATACCTAAAATACAAGGAAAATAATTTGTTTTTCTCATCAACCTAATTTTGAAATATTACTAGATATAAATTAATTATGAAGCAATTAATTAATTGCATGACGTACCAGCTGTAACGTATTTTAAATTACATAGAGCAAAGAAAAAAATGTTAAGCATCAAAAGTAAGTAATAATTTTACATTTCATTTCTAAAGAAAACTGATAAACTTTTTGATGTTTTTATAAGTCAAAATATTATTTAAAAATTGAAAAAAAAAAACAATTCACAAACTAGACAGAAGATATAATTTTTTTTAACCAGAACAAAATATTTGTGTATTATTGTGGTACCGCTCGTACATGAATAAATGTTTTTGCATATTTACAAATTTGATTTTAACAAGACAGTAAGACTTTTCAGAATCTTTAAAATTAAAAAAAAATATAATCTAGACGTCAGTTGCATAATATTAAAAACAATCTATTTATTCTATTGACTCTAGTAAGGTCCTCCACAACAAATGATGAACCTTATTATACTACTTTTTACTCTGGGTAATCTATACATTTTCAAATATCATACATTCATACTATATATTATGTAATTTAATGAAACTAAACTATAAAAGATAACTTAAATGTGCATTAAATACATTTTTACTAATAGTTAACAGGTATAACCAATAGTTATTTTCATTAAAATATCATCTTTCTTTTAACATTTTTTGACGTATATGAGTTCCTATTTTTGTGTTTTTTTCAAAAAACTTTTTTATTTTTTGATCCGTCTTATAAGTTGTGAAACACTTGGTGTTATTTTCATTTCTTTCGCTATATGTGCTGTGATTCAAGGTCTTTGGTTAAAACTGATAAAAGATTATAGAAAATCTTCATAAGAAATTCCACTTTCTTGTAAAATAACTTCTCTTTGATAATCATTCACAAGTTAATATCTTATAAAGTTTGTTTATAAATTTAAAAAAATCATATGTACATTCAAATTTAATCTCCTCTTAGCGGGCCCCTAATTAGCTGAGTCTCTAATTGCGGGTCCAAAAACCTCCTACCCCTCCACAATTGTTGCTTATTGGAATAAAATAAAATAATAAATTATTATTATCTAAATCCAATATTCAATTGTTGTATTTTCGTACCTCAGAAATGCATTATGCATAATATTTTATTTAACAAAGTAATAGTTATTGAAATTGGAAGGTTGGCCAAGTATCTGAGTAGCCTTAAGACATGCAAGTGTACTATAATAATATTATGATATAATTCTTAGTTGTAGACTGTAATTTTACAAATTGCATAATCATTTTGATTGATTTGATATAGTTTAAAAGATACATTATAGTAAAACATTAATTTGTATAAATACGCTTAATTCTATCGAATATTGTTGTCTGTTATAGGTATTTCGGCGATAAATAAAAAAAATAACTGAAATGAGTATCAATAGTTTTCAATTGTTACACATTATTTTTATTAGCATTCAAATTTTTAATTTTTAACATTCAGTTGTCTACATTTTAAACGATTATATAATAATTTAGTATAATTAAATTTTATTGCGCTCAGATTCGTGTTACTTTCATGTTTCACATTATGATTTGACAATGCATAATCGAATGTGATGACATATATAAATATATAATCATACAACTATTGATTTTATGGCCTGCAAACTATAGTTTTATTTAAAATATCGCGATATTAAAGATTTAAAATTAAGGTACGCTGTAGAGAAAATATAAAATAAGATATGTATTTTTAAAATAATCTCATAATTTAATTAATAGTTAAACTTTTTTAGTCAGTCGGTATTGCTTACTGTTGAACAAAAACTACAGCGGTCAACAATTCGACTATTCATTACGCAAGTGGGTTTTCTATATTTTTTGTCAGTGTAATGAATTATAGTCTGGACGAAATTACGAAAATGCTCGTTGATATTTATATACGAATCGGTGGTATATAGTTTTTAATTGGGTTTATTTCAATAATAATTATTCCATACACCATTGGAGTTGTTGACGAGTCTCGGGTCCATTAAAAATTATAATACTATCTAGATATTATTACAAATTTTACAACGCGGTCATCAAATGCATTTTCTCGTATGCGGTTGGATTAGAAACGATGTTTTTAATTATCGTGTGGTTAAGAATTTTCGACGTCTGTTGGTCGATGTGGGCAATATTGAAAATTGAAAATATATATTATAAGTAGTCTAACCTAACGATCGAGGCGTCGTCGTACGGATAGGACGATGACGAAAGCGTGCCTACGTAATAGAAATCGATGTTCGTACAAACGCGGCGAACGGTTCGCTCGTTTGTAAAAAAAAAAAGAGAGACACTGGACAGGCTGGACAGAGTGAGAGTGAGAGATGCCGCCGACTTGCGATAGTCGCGACGTTCTCGGATCGTCCGTCGAGGAAACGTTTCGAGCAAATCGCGTCACCATCGCGGCGACCGGCGTTGTGCCTACTACCAAAACGTGATGCACAATTTTTAAACTCTTGACAAACAGCTATTGTACTCTGCACCTACCCAAAATATGGTTTTTTAGTACTGTAAATAAATTTTTTACAGGAAAAAAACACGTTGTTATATTTTATGTACATTTAACGTTTACTACACGGTCACCCATTTTTAGGTGGCCGAACGTCATGCGTACACTACCGGGTTTGGACCGTCGAGTCAGACAGGTTCATTTCCCTAGCCCCCAAATAGGATTTTCTCTTCGTAACCTCATTGTCAATGAGATTTGTCAAGAAATTTATTTCGGACTTGGAAAATACACCTGCAGAGTTAGACTGCGGTTCAAAACTGCGGTATGGGGGTAACTCGTGTTTAACTATTTAAGTCCGCCAGGCCACCGAGCGGGCACCACTCTAGAACAGAACATTTTGGACCGGCTGGATCGTGGAAATGTATTTCGTGTGCGTGGGCTAAGCCAGCTGCAGTGTTGCATTGCGCAGTTTATGTGAGGAAAACAGTCGACGAGCTTTGCCCGGCGTGCCAAAGCCGACAGTGTAAATAATGACTAATGGCGGCCACCTTTGGACTTGGGGGCAATCGTCTCGAAAACACCTCCATCGGTGACGCGCACGCACGCCACTGCCTACAACTACGGACCAAGCGTTACTTATTATTATATTAATATCGGTACAACATCATAACATATGTGTCGAAAACATAATAATAATAATATTATTACGTAACGATATCATAAACGGACGTGAAAACCTGCCGAAACATAATATTTCCGGTGAGAACGGGACCGCCGCGGATATCGTTATAATATCGTTATTTATTATCTGTTGGCGCGGCCACACGTCGTCCCGTCGTCGACGACACGGTTATCGTTCCGTATGCACGCGCGGCGGTGTGGCGCTGCCGACCGGATTTCACGGGAGCGCGGCAACGCGGCGGGGCCGACCGGCAATCTGATCCGCCGGCGGCCCGTCGAATTCTTTCGGTACGTCAGACTGCCGAGTCTCCACGTCCCGAACCAGTTGCAGCCGCCGCCGCCGGGGCATCGCGTTTTCTCCGCATAGCCGGCCGCCGCCGCCGCGTTCTTCGACGACGACGTTACCCGGTTACCGGTCGGTCGTCCGCGTACTCGAGTACAGCGGCGTCGCCGACGGGGGTTTTTTTTTCTCTCGCCAAACAGTCGCCGCGTTTGTCCGGGGCTCCGGTTGGCCGGCGGGGCCATTTTCTCGGCGTCGACGGCGGCCAAAACGCGCGGCCGTCACGCGGCGCGGCGTCGAACGGCGCGCGGGGGTCGCGGTGGCGACGACGACTCGTCAGTCTCGCGTATTTTGTCGCCAACACGGCTGGATGGTCCGTGCCGACGAGGCGCACACACCGCGGCGGCGGCAAGTCAAGAATCGGTTCTCGTCGTCCGGCGGGGATGGGCGGACGGCGGCGGCGGTGGCGGACTGTCGGGCGCGGGCGGTGCGGTGGTGGCGACGACCGTTTGGTTTGCGGCCGGTGGCGGGCGGGCGGTCGGGGGGGAGGTGACTTGTGTGAATGCAACGCCGCACACGCACACGCGCGCACGCACGCACACGCACGGCACGGCGACGCGCGCGCACGCACACAGACAGCTTGGCACTGATTTTTGTACCAGCAAGCGCCACCGCGTCTACTACAACACACTACTCGAAAAACCTACAACGCTGCTGCTGCTGCTCCTGCCGCTGGTATTGCTGCCGCTGCTGTTGTTGCCGCCGTCGTCGTCGCACCCGCTCACTCGCTCACTCACACGCACGCAGTCCGTAGCGTCCGCCAGACTCTCTCGGTTATTATATTTTGTTTGTTTGTTTTTCAGTTTTTAATACTATTATTTATTATTATTATTATTTATATTTAACGCAATTATAATAATAACGATGATAATAATAATAATAACAACAACACAATAAAATCGCCGTGTTTTATCGTTTTTTTTATTTTCCGTTTTCGTACGTCGCTCGCCGCCGCGTCGATCGTGTGGTGTTTCAGTCGATATAATAATATTATATTATATCGTAATATATATATTTTATATAAATTACACTCATCCGATTGTTGTGAATAACATCATACGACAATTATACTGTACACGCGTTTTTGTTATTTCTACACAATAATAATAATAGACTATACGTTATTGCGTTTCGTTCGCGCGACTACAAACCGTCGCGATCGCGTTATAATTCGCATCGAAATATCACATTTTTATAATATCGTTTCGCGTAACGCGCAAGTGTTCACCGACAAGATGGCCCACGGCTCTCCAGACGAACCCGTCGGCAAGGTGGAAGAGAAGCGCCCCAAGGCGCCAGTTGGATCCAGAAGGATATTTCCGCCGCAGTTCAAGTTGCAGGTAAATATTGGTTTTTATTAATTATTGTTTTAATATTCATTTTTTCGTTATCACTGCTCGTCACATAATTGTTTCACACGTTACCTATGCGGTTCGGACCTCCCCCCCCCCGCACACCGCTCTCGCACGGTCATCCGTCCGGTCGCCGCCGATCAGAGGACCGTTCGATTTCACCGGATTTTACGCGCTCGCGCCACCGCCGCCGCCGCCGCCGTCGTTCGGGTCCCGTGCCAAAACGAAATAAAAATACGACGCCTCGCTCGTCCGTCGGCGTTAACGTCGTCGTCCCCGCAAATCCCCTTCGTCCTGGCCGTCCTCGCGTGAGGCGCCTCCGTTGCCGCGCAAAATCCACCAAAACCCGCTCGACACGTCTTCTGTTCGCACAAAACGCACTGTGCCCGACTCAAATATCTCTGCGATTGTCGAAACGGAATCGAGCGCTCCCGACATCATCTTCAGGTCTTCGCTTCTTGATTTGTATTAAATTTCATTTATTTTGCGTTTTCACAGGTTTTGGATTCGTATCGACAAGACTCCGATTGCCAAGGAAACCAACGAGCCACGGCACGCAAGTACGGCATTCACCGCCGTCAGATCCAGAAATGGCTGCAGACAGAGAACAGCCTGCGATTGGCCGTGCAACAAGCTTCCGGCGCTCCGAAACCCCCAAAAATTGCTGCTTCCACTGCTACTGTAACGGCGATCGCCATAGCTTCGGCAGCTGTTGACACTACATCGGGTTCCGACAGTGATGTTAATGTTGAAGACTTATCCGACACTGAAGACTCTGCTCTGGATTTGTCTACTACAACTACTTGCTTAGATCTGACTAAGCGCAAACGTGAAGAAGAGGATCTCGATCCGTGCAAGAGACGACCTCTGGTTCCGGTCACGTCCACTGAACGACCCTTATACGTCAGCCCCATCAGATATCCCTACGTCGATTATCCAATGTTCTACTGTTGGCCACCGTGTTGTTACAGGCCACCGTGCTATGTTGAGCGACCTGTACCCCAAAGACTGACTTGTTCGTTGGATTTGAAGGTGTGCGCTTATGAACAAAAGGAACCTTCTCTTTTGGACATATCGTACCCTCAACATTGGAACAAACAAGACTTCAGGTTTCCAAGTTCAGTATGAATACCAATGTGTGTACATGGGTTACGCTTGTTATTCTTGCACTGTAAGTATCAACAATAATGAAGAAATTTTCTGATGATCTTTTTGACTGTTTGAATTTAATTAAAAGAAAAGATATTTAAAGTGTTATTTAATATTAGTACCATTTTATTGAAATTCTTAGTTTAACATCAATATCTTTGATACCTACAATGGTACAGGGAATTGAAATGATATAAATCATTGGAAAATAAAATAATGTATTTATATTTTTTTATATTATATTATGAATATGATTCTATTTTTTTTTTTCAATTCGATTTATGAGAAATATTTATAAAAATTACACTAAAATATTGTACGGATCCACTCTGTATTGTAGTATGTTCTCTCAATTTTTAAGGTATATTATACCATATCAATTAAGAATGTATTGTTTGAAGATATGTATTTTAACTACTTAAATATTATAGGATTGGAGCAAAAAGTTATTTATTAACCATATAAAACTTTGCAATAAACCATTTTTAAAAGACTTGATACTATAAATTATTTTAAATTATAAAAGATTCATTCATTTTAAATTTGATTTTTTTTATATATATTAAAACATTATATAATTATTCTAAAAAAATTTTAATTTATATATATATATATATGAATATAATAACATGTTAAGATTTATTTGTTAGAGTTCCTATATTAAGGCTAGATGTATCAAATAAAGTTTTTGAATTCATTTGAAATGGCTCAATGGAGCAATTAATATATGTGCCAAAAAATTAAGTTCAAAAAAATTGCTCAAAATTTGTTTGTCTTCCGTAAACTACATTTTTTTTTTTTTTTTTTGGTGCTGTCAGGTTTTTCTGTATTACGTGCCTTATAATAATTTATAATAATATGTTGTCAATAAAAAAAAAATATATATGAAGTCTCCTAAGGACCGACTTCTTGCTCAATTGAACCTTGACTAATATTTATATATTACGAATAAGATTATATACTATACGAATACTATAATTTATTTTGTAAATGTTAATTTGTAGATGTATTTGCATTATGTGTATATTTTTATAAAAGGAAAACAATGTTTTGTAAAGCAACATTTATTATAAATTTAATTTAATCTTATATATACGAATTGTTATTGTTTTAAACGTATTATTGAAATTACACAAAGTTAGGTTATACAACACTTATGATAAAAATATTTTCTGTTTGCATAATATGTAAAAAAAAATTAAATATTATTTGATATTAAATGTAATTTATATCATTATTTTGTTATTAAATATTTTATGAAATACCTATAATTATCAAATAAAAATGATTTAAGCCTTTTTATATTATGATTGTGTTTTGTTCTTCATTTTGATCTAAAATATTATTACTTCTTCCTTAATCCAAAATCCATTCTTTTTCACATATCTAACTCATTGTTCTATGTTGATACCTACGATTGCCTGAGTTAGGATACATACCTACTCAAGTATTTAAAACTTCTCCAAAACCTAATTAAATAATATGGTTTTCTTCATCATCGTCATTTGACAATTGTTTATTGTACCGTTGCCAGCATAGGGTGGAACATTTTTTGAATAATTAGTTGATCATCGGATGTGGATAAGATACGGTTTAGACCACGGAATCCGATAATTTTTTGAGAAATATATATATATCTAGGTGGCACATGGTTATGAGGGTGAAATTGTCCTGGTATTATTTGAAGCCCAGAAAACAGGATGTGAGGTGCCAAAAGGAAAATTATTGGTTCATCCATAGTACCTGGTGCTACTACTACAGACTATATGAAAATAAATTTTCATATTATAGTCTGTGCTACTATTACTACTTATATTCCAATGCAATTCGTTTTATCAATGCCATTTTATTCAATTTGAATTATTATTTCTGCACCCCCTGTCTCCCTAGTATGTATTTTTCCAAGTGCTGCTATCGAATACCTACCTGTGTAATTCATTATATTAATCCAACTCAACAAGGTTACATACCTACAAAAAAACTGAATGGAACCCAATTGTTTGTATTAAATGAGTGTTTAATGAAAAATTGTAAAATTAGGCCTTTATATAATAATATGGTACGAATGGGTAAACTTTATACATTTACCCGGTGGCGTATTTTTGGTGCGAGTCCAATTACAGTCCAGTACTGCATCCGACCCCCTAGACCCAAATCGTAGCAACTATATAGCAATCGTTCGTTTCTTATTTTCGTGCATATTCTTATTTTTTTAGCATTATATTAATGTTAAATTTGTTATTTCACGAGGCGCATTGCGTTATCGACGTTTCGTCGTTATCTTAACGACGTCCACGCGCGGTGTACTTATGTCGTCGCGGTTTATTTTACAGGAGATAATATAATAATTTAGCAGTAGGTATTACAATTTTTATTTTTAGTGTTTTTCGTACACGGCGGTACACGGGAAAAAGCCAATTTAATTTGTTTTTGTAAATACCTAGTTGAAATTTTAGTGTGTGCGTTCGAATAACATCACGATTAAACATTTTCTAATCAACATATTTTCTGTCATCTGTGCCTTGTTTTGTGTCGGCGCTGCGAAAATTATTTACAAGATGCTTTACACTATTACACATGTGTTCTATTATATTGTATTGTATTAACTATTATATAACTTTTATCATACCTTTAACTGTAATAGGGTATTTGCGAAAGCCCAAACGTGTACCTAAACTACTAAAATAAATAAATAAAAACTTGTTTCTAATAAAACAGAGTCGTTAATCGTTATATTATAATATTGAATGTATTATTTATTAAAAACTGTTCTTTTTGCATAGCTTTCGTTTAATAGTTAATGTCTGAACATTTCAATAAGTCAAAAATTGAAACCAATACTTAACTATCTATAGGTATATAATAATTATAAAAATATTCTTCAATAAAATAATGTATGAAGATAATACAATGTGACGTCTTCAATTAAATAATTGAACAATAATTTAGTGGAATGATCGATATTTTCTAATTCTTGTAATAATTATTATATAATATTAACTAAACGTAGTAACAATATTATATAGTACCTAGTATGAAATATTGAAATCTATTATTCAAACACATCATCTTCCAATCTAGATAAGCCAATTATTAATAAACGTTCTAACAATCAAACCATGACGCCCGTGGCGTGTTCGGAAAAATACAGCAGATCTGACAAGTTCATTGTATAACACCAACTGTTATGAACTAGGACGTGAAAAAATTATAAAAATTAGTTCTGAGCGCCATTGCTAGTTGCGACCCGCCAACACGTCTAAATGGGTTCAACATTAGCAAAGACAATTCGAGTACCTACCCAGGCATAAGCGGAAATTCAGTAAAATTTCAGGGGGGAGGGCTAAGTCCCCGTAAGCCTATTTTCGCCAGGCTACTTGGGAGGGATAGGGAGGCTAAGATATTTCTACACCACAAACATTTAATTCGGTCCGCCTTCTAAAGCTTCCACGTCTTTTTAACGGTATCTTTCTACCTCATTCATGGTCTTCCCAAAGGTCCTTTCCTTACCGGATTCTGTTCCAGCATGGCTCTTATAGCAGGGGCGTCGTTTGGGAGGGAGGGGGGGGGGGTCAGTGTGTGCGGTGGCACCCCTTACATTTAAAATATTCTCAATTGGCCTGCTGTGGCCAACTGATCCCCCTTGTAGATCCGCTCTATTTTTATATGGCCTGGCGAAATTTCAAAATGGCACACCCAAAAAAAACTGAAATGACGCCCCTGTCTTATAGTAGCGAGTTTCTACTTCTCTTTGCATGTCCTACCACAGGGTGGATATCACCATGTTGATATTACAGTTAAAAACAAATATTTAATAAAGCTCCGAATAAAACCATTATACATGTTAAAATTTCAAAATTAAATGATAATCAATGTTCTTCAGAGGCGATTGATGATAAATCAATAATTATATCATACATACCACCTTTTTGAAATTTTGAATAATAATTGCATTAGTATTGCAATTAAATTTGATTATCAACATTTTTTAATTTCTGTCCAAAACAAAATTAACTTATGAAGAAACATGTATTTATCTTTAAAGCTTTTTTATCGCAAAACAAACTTTTCATCAACATACATAAAAATAAAAATTAATTTAATTGTCTAAAACAACATCAAAACGTCTTCGACAAAAATAATTTGCAAATTATTGTGGGTACCTATTATGTCCAGGAATGTATTGGAGGGTATGCGCAGGTATGCACCGCATACCCACTTTCCAAATTTTAAAAAGAGAGCATACTTAAGATAAAAACTGGAGACCTCAAGTATGCTCTGAAAAATGTGTGTATACCCAATTGGCCACTTCACAAAAATTGTCTTATGTGGCAGTAATCATTTTATTCTATAATAATATTATAATGTCCAACTGTCGTGAAATGCGGGTTACGGAATGCCCGTAGATAATATGATATTTTATATAGATTTTTGTAGTAATTTGATAAAAACGATCCCATGTTCTACAGCAGAATGCGAACGTGGATTTAGCTCAATGAATATTATTTGCACTGACATACGCTCAAGATTAACAATTCACAATAATTCAAATCTGATGATGATTAACGTATAAATGGTCCACCATTGAGTATATATGTAACCAGAAGACTATGTCAAAAGTTGAATTTTACACCATAGAACGGCTGATGACAATAGATCCAGAAAAATAAATAGAAATGAAAATAAAGTTTAAGACAAAAATTATAGAATATTGTATAACCTTAATTTATAAGTATATATTATTTTATTATGTATTTACTATTTGGTAAATAAATACATTTTATAAAAATATTAATTACACTATTGAAGTTAATACAATTTGTTATTAATTTATATAATAGAACGGTGATGGAGGGGGAGGGGGTTGATGACAAACTCCCCCCCCCCTAAAGCTGCCTCATATTTGGCATACATTTCAAAGCATACTCACAAATAATTTTAGGACTACATCACTGATTATGTCTAGAATCTAGATAATGATTTTCCAAAAATTTACGAGAATATATAATATAGCCGGTACTTTGGTGACCCTACGGCCTACGATTATTCCAGAAACCACTCGCGATGTTGATGGTTAGAGGAAATTTTCTGTTCCAAAACAGAACGACTGAACAAAAAACACACACACACACACACACACACATTGTAAAACCAATAAATTCCTCGTTGGCCGCTGCAGCGGTTACAATCTAACAGCCTATAAAAAATTAACCGATAAGACGGTACGGGTGCCAGGATGACGCACTTGATATGATGTTATTTAGAAACAGCAGATATTATTACAAAGTAATACAAATACGATTCGATGAGAATTAAATTAATGATGATAAAAATCAAAATACAATTTTACTAAATAAAAACGAAAAAATCGTAAGCGGCTGCGCTTACTAGCGGTTAAAAATGAGTGACATTTCCACGGCAGTAGATGGCGTTGTCGTTAAAATACAAAACGTTACTGTATCTTAGATCGTATACAATATCACCTGTGGATTGTGGAGATACAAACTTCTGTTTTTCAAATGAGATAAAAAGGTGTTTTGAAAACATATTTTCCAGAACTTTCTGATAAAGTGATAACTCGATTGATACGTGGAAATTAATTGTACACATTATTATGATCATATTTTATTCATACACATTAATATTATATAGAGAAACAGCAGGACACAGTAGCGTATATAGAAATAATTTTAGGGGTGGGCTACAATAAATATAGCAATTACCAAGTGATCTAGCATTTGGAGTGCTAAACTACCATGTTGTTGTATAATTTAAGTTTACTGTAATTTCAGGGGCGGGGCTGAGGCCCTCTACCCCCCTATATATACGCCACTGACAGGACATTTGATAGGCTGGCTATATTATGTTATGCAGATGGGTACGATTGGATGCAACGACCTTGACTTAGAACAATCATTTCAGCGATCTGTAAAAAAAAATAAATAGGTCTCGATTTAATGCCAAGTTAATAAATAATGGTTAGGTAAGTTGATTATTACTAGGTGTCCCGCATGGCGTTACCCGTGCCAAAGATTTATTTATTTTTTAAAATTTATTTGTAAAAAACGTATACGCCATATTTCTACTGATTAAAATAGTAATAAAAAATGTAACCAATGGCAACTCTAAAAACAAACAGAGATTATGCATTATAAATCCCATCGATAAAAGCACTTTTATAATTTCCAGAATTTTTCAATTTTCCAGGCAACTTTTCCAATTTTACTTTCCGTAAAAACCTTCTTTGGAATATTACGAACGTTTTAAGAAAAAATGAGCCCAAACGGTCAGCCCGTTGTCGAGTTCGTCGCAACGAACAGCGTTTCATTTTTATATGTATACACTATACATAGATAATAACAAATAACAATAAATCCATTGACAACGTTTGAATGCAGGCAAAATAACGGATTCCGCGATGAATAGTCGTAAATGTTATTTACCAATATATTTGGTCCGGTTGACATGACAAAACATATCATATCGGCCATTTCTTCTGCGCTCAGGATATCCGACGCTTTCATTTTATTGTGCCCAATTTTGGCCGCATCGAATATTTCTGTGTCGACGAAACCGGGACTGATGCTCTGCGGCAAACCATAAAATATAAATACATAATTAGTGGAATAATTTTGTTTTCAGAATATCGCCAAAACTTGGACGTCTGAAAAATCACGACGTTTCACGTGCAGTACAAACATAATAATTAAAGCCCAACTGTATAAAATTCGTGTTTTGAAAATAGATCTGCCAAGTGTTGGCATATCGGTATTGGTAATTCCGCATATTTTGCAATATACTACATATTTTAAATTCGCATAAACAATACAAGATTGCAGCTAAAATAGTAGTGCCACTATATATATTAATATATATATAGCCATATAGGTAACTTTTACAAACGGACAATGGCGTACCAATTATGGGGGGGGGGGGGGTAAAACTCAGCCAGACATTTTTTGGACGTGTCGATTTTATTTGAAATTATTTTTTTAATCGGTTATGAGGTCACCCAAATGTAGAAGTAGACCACTGCATAGGGCCCGTGTACACAAAAACTCACTGAAGCTTTGATGTGACCATCGCCGGCCATGGCCAATTCGTGACGGAGGCCTTCGGTCAGCACTCTAAGAGCCTGTTTGGACGCATTGTACATCTTGTTGCCCGGATTAATTGAATATGAATGGCCCGTTATACTGAAACCAATTGAAAAGTACAATTTAGACTGCAGAAAAGCAGAAAGTACCTATACATATAAGTATCTAAAATCAATAAATGCCGACAATTTGATATTCGTTTGGGTTCCTTAAAAATTCCTAAACTTTCCTTAAGACTGCAAGTCTGCTACAATAATAATGTCCAACACGAGAAAACAATGTTTAAAATTATGACAAATTATAATTGTTCATAATAGTTATGTTTTATGTTTTCCACCTGTTGATTTGTATAATATGCCCATGACTAACGTTATACTTCTTCATCAGTTTGTACGCTTCTCTTGAACAGATTGTAGGTGCTATTACATTACAGTCGATTAATTCTTGCCAATATTCTGTCGAACCGTCTGTAAAATACAGTTGTGCATGATGGACAATTATTATTTAAAAACATTATAATTCGGACTGTATGCAAATAATTATCACGATAGTGTGATTGAGGAATAGAAACGTTAATTTATAGCAACAGTACTGGACGCCTATTCAGTTTTAAATCGAGATGGAGGTAGGAAATATTGGTTATAGCTCCACATAAGATGGAAGAGATGGTATGGATGGACAGCAGCATTTTTTAGGGCAGATCACCGATCTATAGCCTACTTGTGGCACATTTTGAAACAGACAATCGGATTTGAGAATAAATATATTTTTCTCTATAGTCAAATCGTGATGATTATCTTACCTAAAATTGTAGATATCCTTATTATTCCAGCGTTGTTGATCATAAAATGTATACCACCAATATTTTCGTCAATCCATTTAAAAGCGTTCAATATCTCTGTTTCGTTCATCAAATCGCACGCCACTGTAAAAAACTGACCACTGAAGTTTTTCTCTTCCATCGTTTTTTTCAAATCCTAAACAATTTTAAAGTTTAATTATTATTCATTATCCGAGTAAGAAATAACCATACATAATGGTAATACTATAATTTAGTATTTAGAGGACGCTAAAATGTGCGATGTACATAAGTGATATGTTTAATAAGTATAATAATAAGGGAGAAAGTATGTATAACCGCTTTGCTGTAGGTGTAGTAGTATATCTATCGTAATTGAGGAGTAAGTCGCTGTAATGTAATTATAAATTTAAATGCAATGATAAATCATTGCAAACGAAAAACGATTCTGAGCAAAGACAGTCTGTCAACATAATATATAATTAACTATATTTTAAGATATATATTATTTATATTGCAACTATTTAAGTAATTTATATTATTATTAGTTAGTAATACAGTATAGGTTGAATTAATTTTTGGCTATAAAATTGCTTTTAAAAATGTCACTGTTACAATTTTCAAGCTTTTTTACTTCACGTACATTTTTTAAATACAATTTATAGAGAACAAAAAAAAAAAAATTTTAAATGCAAATATTATATTAAATAGCTTAAAATGAGTCAAAATATTTGTTGTGCCTTTTGTGGCAGTAAAAATGCTATACGATTTTCTGTTTTAGAATTTTTTCTGGTAGGAAAGTCAATCTAATTGATATCTGTGGGGGGGGGGGGAGATAAAAAGTGAGAAAACCACAGTAATTTTTAAAATCGTTAGAAAAAAAACAAAAACAAAGATTTTTAAAAAACTAGTTTTTGACAAAATCAATTTAATTTTGATGTAACACCATCATATATACTTTAAAATGTCCTAAATGTTTGTATGACAATTTTCCAAATATGATAAATTTTCAAAACATTTTGACAATTTTTAAGCTACTATATAGCATATGAGACGATTTTGTTTTTTTTAAAATTATTATTGATAAATAATTTTTTGCTTGTGTAAGTATACAATCGCAACCATTTAGGGATTTTACTACGGGGTTGACGAGAAAATATACTAGAATTTAGCTTGGTACCTGAAGTCTTTGTAGCCTCCTAGCTATTCCCACAACAGTAAGGCCAGCCTCGACTAGCTTTAATGCTGTTGCCGCCCCGATGCCGGCGCTAGCTCCTGTGACCACGGCCACGCGACCTTTTAAATGATCCATTTCAGTATTTCACAGAATATGACGTGACAACTCTCCTGCATGCGTTCTACACTATTCAGAGTTAAACTGTGTCCATGTCAAACTGTAATAGTTAGATCATGTTCTAGAGCAATCTACGTTGTTATTACGCAAGATATAAACAAAAAAAAAATAAAAAATACTTTACATATTTTTATCTCGTTAGGTGCTTACGTATCAACTAGAGATGATAAACACATTTTAATTTATTCGAAATTGAATTTAAAAATAATATTAGAAAATGTATTTTATACATAGGTACCTATATATTTACCTACTAAATATAGGTAGGTTGTAGCATTGATTTTATAATATACTAGTATATTATAAAATCAATGGTTGTAGGTAGGTATAAAATGTTTTTTTTGGTGAGCTGAAATAATGAAACTTATTTATATGTTTACATATAGTTTACTTTACCTGTCTTATATATTTATAAGCTAAGCTATTATAGCTGAGCTTTTATACTCTAAATAAATGTACTATAGCGTAAGCTGAATATCGATGAATTTATTGGGTTTAAAATGATGTGTTTTTTTTTAATTCATTTTTTTCCTCTGTCTGTCATCAACTCTTAGAGAAATACAAATGCTTTAATCGAATAACATTGGTATTAGTTAAATATGTTCAAAATATTTAGATTAATTTAAAACTATAATTTATATTATGAACTTATTCTGTCACCGTTTTATACGGTACGACGGTATCAACTTATAAATATAATATAATCATACCGGTGGCGAGCTGAATTTAAATTTTAAATGACGCAATTATATATTTAAGTATTCACCTCCACCCTACAATATACTCTAATAGGCTTTATTTACAAAGTTATGTTGTAAATAAAATGTGGTCGAAAGACGTCGGGCTGTGGTCGGACATCAGCGCATAGACTTCGGCGCTACTGCCACCACTCGCCACTGAATCATACAATGAAATAACATTATAATGATGATAATAAAATATAATATGTGAAAATATTAAATAGTTAATCATATGATTTGATTTTCAAATATATTGTTTTATAATGACTGAATTATGTAAAAGAAAATATGTTGAACAATTATAATACTTTTTGAGAAAATAAGTGTTTATTGTTAAAATAATCATAGGCTATAATTTTTTGATTTTTACTTAATATTATTTAATTATTTTGTTTACTAATATTAGGTACCTACATATTGATTATTGCGATAAGCTGTATACATATAGTATTATGTAATCAGCTGTGATGTAGATTAATTCAAAGGTCATAACTTATACATTATACAAAATATATTAGATAATATTGCCTGCAACGTAAATTTAATGATTATGAATCTAATTATAAGATAAACGTTAAAAATCATAATTTCATAATACATTTCTTAGGTTAGTAGTTAGTTACTATTTCTCTAGTACATTTTTTTCTAATAGTTTTGTCACATATATTTTTGAACTAAGTGTCTGAGTATCTAGTAGAATTTATTAAATGTTTACGTGTATTTAATCAGTGCTAGAAGCCAGTAATCAATATTAATTATGTAGATATCAATATTCTATTTTATTAATACATTTATTAACAAGTGTTTTATTTTCTAGTAATTTCTGGAATAAAATACAATAATTATAAATGCATAACTACTTATAGTCCAATAAGTATTTTGAACTATATTAGGTCGGATAACCAAAACTTGATCAACATGTGAATATGTGATGGCTAATAATTTGAGTCGTTAATTATTTAAATCAGAAACAATAAAATAAGATAGTAGTTAAGTATTGGTATAACGTATAACAGATATTAAAATCATTTTTTTGTCGTTGGCACGTTCCGTTCATCCTTATTTTCGTAATGTATTAATGTGTAAACATTATAAATACACGATTATAGCCTATAGGGCATAGGACATAGGTACTTATAACAATTATATACATCTTGTACATAATATTATATTAGTATTTATATTATTTCAAAATGTACGAGCCACAATAAAACAGTTTAATAATCAACTGAACACAAAACGTATAAACATATTATTATTAACAATTTTAATTTTAATAATATTCGCCAGATAAGTGAAATAATACAAAATAAATAGGTAATAATTATTATCAAGTCTTATTAGTTAATAATAAACACGAGCAACGTTAAACGACTTTTACTAGGCGAATAATAAAATCTCGCCAATACAATAACGTACAAAATATATTTGTGCATACAATCTCAGTTTCATTTTTAACATAATAATATTGTTATGTTTTATAAAGTATTGTTTCATGTTTTTTATAAAACCATTGATCTTATAACTATAGTCAATAGCATTGATTATAATTAATATTATTATTAAAATAGTATTTATAATCAATGCTAAAAGTACAATTGCATATATTATTATGATGTTGATGTATCTTTAGGGCTGATGGCTAAATGCATAATATATACATTGAGACGTTGAGTATACCTATTATATACTTATACTCAGCGGCGAGAACAAATTTATCTAAAGGTATCAGTCTTCGTTTAATAAGCCGGTTGTTTTTTCGTTCTCCTGAGTAATCCGTAATATCCGAGCATATAGGAAACAACGTAAAAGGCTCCTAAAATTATGATATCCGTGTTGAATCGATCGATGTCGTAGCCGTAACTCAACAAGACTTCCTTGCCGTTGCGCAAGCAGTTATTGACATCCAGGCATGCTGTAATAAACGCACGTGTCTTATTAAATAATCAACAGTTGTAGTTATAATACTTGAAATCGTTAAGTTTAATCTGATAGGTAAATATTATAGATGTAGGGGCGTCATTTCCTATGCGACGCTGACAATTCTCGCATCATCCCTGCAGCAACCCGCAAATGACGCCCCCAAAATTATAGGTACCAAAATAATATGTAATATAAATTATTATTTAACATACGTATGAATGTGATGTCTCGCCATTGTAATATAGATAATGTCTCACAGCCAAGAAAAAATATTGAAAAATATTTCAAATAGTACAATATAAATGGCAATGTTCTAAAACAAAAAAAAAATATATTAGATATTGAGACTTTATCTTATAAAAAACCCGTATGATTAAAATTTTTTTTTATTGATCGATTAGGTACACTTTGACAGTCGAGGCCATTAGTTTATCCATATGGTTACAATGATTAAATACGAACATATAAAATATTAAAAAATATATACATTATGACTTATGAGTTATTATTACCAATGCGTATTTATGTCATATGAACTTACCCAAGTGAAATGTAGGCGCCACTAAGTGCCACTGCAAGATAATCGTACACCAATGAAAATATAACAATGCTTTCGAATTTTTCAAAAAAAGCTGATAGGACACTACCTATAAACATATTATACAGTAATTGGTATTAAATAATAAACAGTTAAATTTTCTTTTCTAAATTCAGGTATTCTTATTTTTTAATAAATGTAAAATTACCATATGATCTACAGACCAACATATTTATTACGAACGTTGTCACCAACAATAGCTCCCAATTAATACCTACTATCCAAAACACCATAAATGTGTACACCATCGTTTCTAAAACTGTCCAAATGAACTGTAAACATTTTAATTTAATTATTGTGTGTGTTTAAGTCTCTAAACATATTTTTTATTTCTAACACATACCGTCATGACAATTTGAGAAATATAATACACACTCAATGCATACATATTGTTACTGACTTCTCGGTGGACAACTGGAAATTCAACTTGGTACGTTATAATAGACGTATAACAATATTGGAAAATCGAATTCGTGATTAGACTGAACCAAAACCCTTGCCAATTTTGTACGGCTTTGGTATCAAACTTCAGATCCTGGTATGGCGTTGACAATATGACACCAAGAAACTAAGTACGAAATATTAGGTATGTTACAATTATGATTTATACTTCATAGTTATGGCAAACATCAGCCAATTCATTTAAAGTTAAAATATAGAAAAAAAATTGTATTTTGATGTTGAGCTTTAATTTCATAAATTATCCACAATACAATAATTACCGTTAAAGTTCCCAATTCCAGTAGCTTTACTTTGTAATTTCTTAGAAGACATATGAGAGATCTGTTTAAAATAAATATTAACTGTGTGATCCATAGTGGTTTTTGTCTATTAAAACAAAAAAATTATTAGTAATCAATTACGTATCAAATTTGAATTCAAAGTTCAAGAAAACTTAACAAAAATACAAGTGAGTATAAATATTAGGAGAACGATTAATTACCTAGGTAATTATACCATAGGTACCTATGTATACATTTTAGAGTAAATTGTAAAAACTAAGAGAGTTTATCTCCTTTTGAATATACGAAACAATATTGTTAATTTTTCCATTATTATATATCTCCTATCATTATATATTTATCGTTTATAATCGTTAATTTATTAATTCATTTTTATTGTAAACCATAATCTTCATCATCGTTCAAATAATACATGTATGTACTATAAAGTATATTTCTAAGTTGCAGTGAATATATTATTATATTTATTGTTTCATTGAAAAGTGAAAAATTAAAAAAAGGAATACAATAAAAACAGATATGTTTATACAAAGAACAACTTACATTTGTAAATGTTGTGTGTAATCCAATAGTATCTGGAAATGAAAATAATCAGATTGAATTTATAATTACTATAAAGTAATTAAGTTATGATTTTTTTACTTGGTCGTTAAATAAATCATAATTAAGATCCGTTTGTTTGTCCGTTGAAGATAACTTGCACATTTCATCAACATTTCTTTTTATTTGTTCACTATCGGAATTCAAAATAGAAATCACGAAATCTGCCTTGTTGTATAAATCCGGGCATTTGTAATTAAATCTAAATAGATATGAGTTATAATACATTAAAGTTAAAAAAGAAACAAAATACTTGTATATCTTATACTTTATAGTGTTCAAGAGTATATAATATAATATAATATATAGATAACGAAATTCCTCTGAAAATAAATTATATTAATTTTACACTTCTTGGATTTATTGCACACAACTGCAACTGTCATTCCGTAACTTCACATTGAGTGTAATAATAGATGATTTGCCAACCACGAGGGTCCCTATTTTGTTCTCTAATAATGTTTATTCAAATTTTAACTTTCAAAAATTTCAAGTATATATGTATTTTTTTAAATAATTAGATTTTTTTGAAATGCCCTGTGGTGCAACACAATTTTTATTTTTTATTAAACACTTTATTTTTGTAATTAAGCATATAATTTGTTTTTTTAAATTCGAGTGTATATTATCTAAATCGAAACTTAAACTCGACTGCAGGTTCAACTACTTCTAAGTAAAACTTTATATACTGACTACTATAGGAGTATACGATTATAATATATGTTTAAACGATATGTAAAACTGTCCGAGTATAATAAGTACTGTGTCGATTAAATTTAATATTACATATTATACCCATTAATTCATGCTTGATGTTTGTAAAACGATTATTAAATAAAAGGGTCGACGAAACGTCTTTTAAACGCAGTATAACGATATAGTAAAAAATTATATCAGACAACAATATACTTTTGAAACAGCTGATTGATCATCGGAACGGGCCCCTGGTACGCCAGTCGGCCGTCGGACAGCAAAACCACCTCGTCGAACTTGTCGAACACGCCGGACGCGGGCTGGTGGATCGTGCAGATCACGATTTTGCCGGTTCGAGCGATACACTTGAGGGTGTTGACGATGTGCGTGGCCGAATAGCTGTCCAGGCCGGTGGTCACCTCGTCGCAAAACAGTATCGGCGGGTCGTTCAGGAGCTGGACGGCGAGCGCGACCTTCTTGCGCTCGCCGCCGGACAACACCGACAGCCTGGCGTCCAGAAATTCGCGCATTCCCAACGCGGTCACCGTGTAGTCGACGCGAGCCTTCAGCGCGGTTTTGGTCGTGCGGCGGTCCATTTTTAAATTCGCCTACAAACACAACGACGCCATATTATTATAATAGGTAAATTATATGATATTATACAGGGGATCAAAACAATTTTGCTTCTTTAATAGGCAGCAACAATATAGATGACAGTGGTGGAGGGGATGGTCTTGTCACCACGTTCTTTGTCTATACAAAACTTGTGAGATAATTAATTTTTAATAACCTACTAGGTATAATTTATATTTTGTATGCTTGTTGTATAACATACAATATGTACTTGTATAGAATATGTCGATAACGATAATATTGAATCGTTGTAGCACCCCCCCCCCCCCCGGGCCACAAAGATCATCGCAAAAAAAATATGGTTGTTTTAGTGTATTGCAGCGTATTGTACATTCTATACGAAATAGATAGAGATTTTATATTAATACCATTAAATACAAGTGTTCTAAAGTCGTCAGCTGCTCAAAGGTGATGTCGTATTGCGGGACGAAACCAGATATTTTAATCATCACTTCTTCTGGCACCGGACGACCGTTCAACAACAGTTCTCCTTCAAAATTTCCTAAAATATGAATGAAAACACTGGCGGTTACTGGTTAGTGAAACGGAGAAGAATCGATAATATAGCTACAAAAATATACGCCCGACGAACCTTTAGTCCGATGACTTATGGTAGCCATCAAAGTTGTTTTTCCCGAACCACTAAATGACAAATTTTAATTTGATACAATTTAAAAATAAACAATACTCAAGAACAAAATATATTTACTGACCTTGGGCCCATTATTCCTAGAAGATTTCCACATTGCACGTTCCCACTAACTAAAAAAGATATGTAAAAATGTAAAATATATACTTACAGGAAGAAGGATTTTTCCCCCTTCATGATTTTTTTACGTTTCAGACATCCCCCGCAGATGTTTCCCCCTTATAAATTCTGTAATACATAATTTACGTAGAATTAAAAACTCAAGTTATCCATGTCCGAAAGTCACCGATGAAATAATTCATTTTAATTTTTACACAACAATTTAGACATGAATAACCGTATTAATGTATTATTCATATTAACTAAGTTAATATTGCGTGATTAATTGAGGAGCGTCCATATGAACTTAGTCTTATTGTTTCTTGTCAATTTCATACATTGGGATATTTAAAGAATATATTTTTGTTTTGAAACAAATCACTAAAAAATTTGTTTAGTTATCACGTCTTATGAATAATAATTAATAATATAAGTATTACAGTTTTTAATTGTTTATGTGTATAAATATGTTTTAATCTTTTCTGGGAGGGAAATATCTGTAGCAGGAGGGCAAATGTCAGGTCGGAAGTAAAATGTCCGGTGGGGGGGGGGGGGTAGATGTTTAAGACATCATTATATAATATACTCCATTGATTAAAATCAACTAGTATTATTACTCATTTACTCTATAAGGTCATAATATTTTAATTATTTTAAAAATGTATTAATCGTTTTTCAATTAGAAAAAATTACCATCAGCTGTACCGTCAAAAAGTACAGTAATATATAGGTTCTATTATAGAATAATAATAATTATTATTACTGTTCCTATTCTAGTATAATACTATTCTGACATTGTACAATAGTTTTGATTTTGCCACCCCTTTAATCCCCGCGGTAATGGTTTCTCATACTAACCGTTGTACAGTATTTGTTGGCGAGTTTTTTTTGACGACACAAAAAACTTGTGTGTGATATTTTCTTCCACCGACACGTTCAGTCTTTTCCAGGACAGCACCAACTGGCCGTGCTCGTACTTCTTGGGATCCAGGCACTCGTGTAAGCCGTCCCAGTCGTTGCACATCTCGTTGTACCGCAAGTTTAACGATTTCGTCTGCAAACATACAAATCAACGGATGCGTGTGTAAATGGATATATAGTTTAACAATCGCGCTGCGAGATCGCGATAGTATAATATATTAAAACGCCGCACTGCAGTCAATGTTTTTCGAATGTTTTGTGATTCTGAAAACGCTTCTCCGCTGCCCCGAACACTCACTTTTTCCATTTCGAACATCGCGATCGGTTGTCCAAAAAAGTCTGAGCCGCCTGCGAAGTATTCGAGTTCAAAAGTAGATCTATACCAATAAAAAATATCATAAAACAATAATTATTATCGATATATAGGTACTCGCGTATTCGACGGGGTGCGACGAGAAGTATATATTATGATTATGATGTGGTTTACGCTGAGTAGTTGGTATTCGACGAGCGCACACGTCCGCACGTTCCAGGGCTACTGCCGCCACTGACAACAATAATTAATATTATTAATAATATTATATAATACGATTATTTCGTGTATACATAATATTATGCGATAGGCTTAGATTACCAAATAATTTAGGCGCACAGGGTTGCGCACTGCACACGACACTTATATATGCCATGTATACGATAATATAATCGATATTACATGTAAAACGATACACTTTAAAATTCATATAGGTAATATTATATATTATTTATATACCTATATACAGTATAAAACGTCCTAGCAGTGTACCTGCAGCCCGTCTTGTTACATATTTTATACATATTAATATTATTATATTATTATTATTATTATTATTATTATATACCGGCGTGTATAATATCGTCACGTACTCCCGAGCAGTCCGTTTATAATGTTTCTAATCATTGTACATATGTTAGGTTTTAAAATCTTTTAATGCATCATGGACAGAATCCGGAACGAAGTAAAAATTTAACGATGTAATTTGTTGAAACCGGAAGGACATTTCACCCCAATGTGTTGTCTCTGTCTCACTATATAACGCGTATGGAAAATTTTACGGAATAATCCGTTTTACTCTGCAGTTATTTTTAATATCAGAGTGCAGAACTGACCCAATATCAAACCTAAAGGTAAGAATATTATCTGATTTTGATATTTTGATTTCGGAGCAACTTATGTGTCTTTATAAGAATTTAAAAATTTACAAAATATATACAATTTAAACATTTTTCTTTTGCCATGTTATGCGTCAGTAAGACAACACACAGCATGAGGATAATAAAAATCCTTTTTAGGATATTAAAATACTGCACACATAAGACATAAAAACATTTTCATTTTATTTTTAAATTTTATTTACTTAAACTTTTTTATTCACCCTATATTGTTATTTTTTCAATATTCTTATAACTACATGTGTCTACATATATTAAACAAGTATCAGTTTTCAATGTTTTCATACGAATAAATGTATACCCATTACTTATTATTTTTCATGAATATAATCGGCTATCACTGTCATCATCAATAACATAATAATATTTTTGTCAAAAAAATAAAATATATTTATGTAAGTACAATGTATAGGTATTGTATTTTTTTTATACATTATTAAGAATTAATACAGAATAATTGGAATTGACATACCAAATAGGACAAAAACCATACCAAAAAAAGTTTGTCAGGACAACAGGATACAAAGCTGAAATGTTTGTTTAATTGTTTAGGTTTCAAAGTTTATACAAAAAATGTTTGTAATCCTCTAAATTGTTATTCACATTCATATAAATTTCAGAAATGGAAAAAAATTCGAAAACATATCAATTAATTACATTTGTCTACTTGTTTAACATTAACTTAAATAATAATATTAATTTTTCAAAGATAAAAAAAAACTGTACACTATTTTTTTTACAAATTAATAATCAAATGATTCATAAAAATCATAATTACTATAGAACTCATTTTCAGTATTATAATCATCTTCACAATCAGTGGAATCATATTATGTAGTTTGATGATTATGATAGAATCTATATGGGTTTTGATTTCCATTAAATTCATTATAACAATGAGAAAGTTGACATCCTAAAAAAATAATACATTTGATAAATATATACATAATAAAAATTAATATTGGTATGGTAAATTTTTGTTTTGTTGAGGTCGAAAATCAGTTTTTACTATTTCAAAGTAATGTATGTATACTACTTACGGTAGGAACTTTGAGAATAATGACTAGATGTCGAAGTAGAAGGTTTTCTTAAAGTTTGGTCGTATATATTACGTTTCGTAATATCACACAATGTGTCAACAGCATTAGTAACAACTGATAAACATAAAAAAATATTAATTTATAATACCTACTAAAAATGATTAGTAATTTTTTTCTATTTTACCTATAAAAACTTCTTCTGAACCAGGTGCAGAATTTTTATCTGGATGTAATAACACAAAGCTAATTTCTTATATGCTTTTTTTATTTCGGGAATAGTTGCTGTAGTTTTGATGTCTAACATTGTATAGTAATTTTGACTATTTTGCACCTTTAAAACAAAAATTAGTGGTTTTTAAAATAGTTATCCTGATATAGTGATACATAACAAACACGTGAAAGAAGATATTGTATAATAGTGGAATTTACATCAGTTCTTGAGCTAAATAAGTATTTAATATTAAACGGTTCTCTAGCCTAAATTACTGAGTATATATTTATGATATTATTGACATAAAAGTAATTTATTTTACTACTAGTAATACCTACAGTAGGTTGAATTAATTTTTGCGGAAAACTAGCGTTTGAAAATGTCATTATTTGTATAAAGCATAATAATATACCTACTTTAAAAGTTTCAAAAGCCTACAAATAATATTTTTAAATTGCAACAAAATAACTAAAATTAACATCTTTGTTTAAATATCCATACATAGTTTAAAACGAAATAAAATATTTTAAAACTTTTATTATTTCCAAAAAATGCTAAAATAAATATTTAACATATCTACAGTTATTCGCTTTTGAGTAAAACCAAAAAAACCTAAATCAATTTTGTTGAAAACTGGTTATGAGTAAATATTACTGTATTCTCTATTGAAAAGTATTGGGAAATTCCAATTTTCATCTTTCAAAACTTACAACTAGAATTTTCTATCAGAAACTACTACCAAAGTTGAAAATCAAAGCATAATTTGGACAACTCGTCACATTTACTTACAAAAAAAAACACTTCATTGTAAAATCAATGTATTAATAATAATAATTTTTGAGCAATATTTAGTTATAAATAATTATAATTGTATATGTATGTTTAAATTAATTGATTGATTACCTAAAAAAAATTAATTTTAAGTATATGTACATATTTTTAACGGTCCCTTGGCTGTCGTTATAGATGATACTGACTATATATTAAAATAGTAATTAAGTTTAAAATAAAAATATTTGGTAGTCAAAATTATTAAAGATGCATTATTTGTGAACTTAACACTTTTGACTACAGAGTAGTTATGAACCTAAGCTAGGCAAATCCTATAAATTGTCTCCTTCTATGTACACAAAATTATTTGAGTACTTGATATAACATGACAAATATGGTTATATTCAAAACTTCTATTCTATTGGTTTTTGTTGAAAAGCAAACAATAATGAACAAATGTATAGTCAAATAATATAGTTACTTTTTAACAAAATTAGCTTGTTCTTCTGTATAATCAGGTTTATTGGTATCTTTCACTTCTTGAAGCTGTTTTAAAAGTCCTAAAATATTAAATTATTATTTATTTTTTATTCTAGTTAAGAAGTATAATATAATATAATATATTATTAATATATTTAGTTTACCATCAGCTCTGGGCATTGGAAAAAGCTTTATTGATTTAAGAACAAATTTTTCTGCTAGATCAAATTGTTTATTTTGTATGTATTGCTCTGCTTTTTCAAGGCATTTAAAAGATTCATCTTTATTTATTTATTTAAACATCTTATATGAATAAGTAGTACCTCCAACAATTATTTCAGTTATTTTATTACTTATAATATTTCAATACTAATATCAGTAAAATAATTATATAATACAAATATTAGCCCCTCCTGAATATTTACTTTCCGCTTATGTCGTTTGCTAACATTTGCTCCGATTATTTTATTGGCGATATTTTTTTGGAGTATCCGAGTCTTTACTTCTACAGTAATCAGAGAAATAAAACACACTCGTTTTATTCGTCATCCGACAAATGCGGTTGTACTGCAAAATATATTCACTGTTTTTCAATATTATAATACTAAGCAGTGTAATTGTAATTATTTAGAACAGCGAGTATATTTTGCGGTACAACCGCATTTGTCGGATGACAAATAAAACGAGTGTGTAATCTTTCTCTGATTACTGTAGAAGTATACAGACGGATACACCAAAAAAAATTTTGCCAATAAAATAATGGGAATGAAATATAATAAAGGTCTGTAGTCATCGTCGTCGTAGTCTTCTCCAGCCTCGTCGTAATATCTGCAATTATAAAGAAAAAAAATAGATATTAATAATTTAATATTATGGTGCAGCTCTTTTTTGTCCTATAGTTAATATTTTAATTTTTATAGTCATTCTATAATGTCCTCCAATCACTTAAAATGTCCCGAGCATAATAACATATTAATAACTAAGAAACTGACGAAAACAAAAGGAATGTATGCAGCTATATGAAAATTACACTTCTGCAGGTGACACGATGTGTGAACTTACGAGTCGTGTGGCGGGTTTATAGAAATCGTCGCATAAGTAGGTATTTAATCTATTCCGTATATTGGTTCCAGTTTTGTGCTTTTTTTGAGTTACGAGGATTTAACCGTTGGTAATAACGCTCGTGTTACACTGCTATTGCCCGTGTTGATAACAATAAGGTTAATGCCACAGTAGTAATTTTAATTAAACAGGACGTGTGAATAAGTACATATTATTATACTCTCGAAAGAAGCCTTTCCAAACCTCAGCAATAATAATTATAAAAACATAATTACAAATGACCATATATTATAATATGGGTCAGCAAAGACTGCGGACGGAGGCTTAACAAAACAATTTCATTCTGGAGAAATATTAAATGGGTAATTTAAATTGCCTAACGGTTTAGATTTTGGATAAATGATATATTATTGAATTTGATTGGCTAATACCGCTAAGGAACTCCCTTAAAACGTCCTGCCGTGCAGTCACCCCACCTACCCTGCCACGTCACGCGCACGTCCAAGTACAATTTGTTTATGGTCTGTAAGGATGATATTATTATGTATATTATAAGGTAGCAAACTCACTGGTCGTTCTCCGAAATTTCTTCCGTAACTGTCTCTTCCGTAGGTGACGGCATACTGTTCGGCATCTGCTGCGGGTGATGATGATGGATCGGGCAGGCATTGCGTTTGGTCTCGGTGACCGCGGTCGAGCAGTCGTGGTGATGGCTTGCATCCTCGGTACAGACCACGGGCGGGTCGGTCTCGGTTACCGCGAAGAGGTGACCACATTCACAGCGGTGTGGCGACGGTCGCTGCCGCAAGGTCTGGAACTTCCTGCCCTCGATCGGACCTTCGGTGCCCATCATCACTGGAGCGGCAATGGAGGCGGGCAACAGAGAGAACAACGCCAAACACAGGACACAGACATGGAAAACAGACATATTATTGTATGACTGCTGTACGCGTATCAGAATAATGTAACAAAATATTATAATATGTTTGATTCTGCGAAGCGAATATAACTATATAATAACAACGATAATGTTAGAGGAGACGCAATGATTTTTGTTGATTTTATAAACTATGTAATATGTGTCTAGGTGACAGAACGATACGCAATAATTCTATATATTATGTATATAGTAAGAAATTAAAACGAATTTTGGATTCGCGCTCGTATAGCTTATATATTATATAGAGACAGGGTCGTTAAGATGATGAGGGGGGGGGGCGACGACTGGACCACTAGAGAACAATTTTAAAATTTAATTTTCCAATATTAGATTTAAATACAACCTTTTTTATGAATTTCCTAATTAAAAAAAAACCGTACATTTTCGTGATTTTTACGTATATTTGGTCGACATTTTAACTTTTGACGCTTATAAAAAATTATCGTAGACTTACGCTCAATTTTTTTTTTTTAATTTTCACTTACTACAAGTTATGAAGAACCTATTGTGTTAATTTTTCTAATTTTTGGATTGTTTGAAAAAATGTTTATCAGCAATAATAAAAAAAAACAATAATTGATTATGCCTTTAAATAGCTCAAAAAAGTCGAGATATTTTGAATATTTTATTGTGTATAGAAATTGCTCATAAAAACATTTTGTGAAATTTTTATGTATCTGCAGTCATTATATTTCTTCTGTCACACCAAAAATAAAAATCAATTTTATCATAAATTGGCTTTACATAAAAATTCCCGTTTTTCCCTTAAGGGGCCTGCACGCGACCGGTTTTTTTGCTCAAAAACATGCATTACAGAAAAAAACTCTCACGCCTCGTAGATTTGTCCGATTTCCGTAATTTTTTTTTTGTTAGATAGAGGAAGACTTCTTACAGGGCGCATTAGACTTGGATTTTCAAAATTATTTTTCTAAGTCTTATGTTACAAGTTTGAATTTAATCCATTTTTACAACTTTTTAGTTTTTGTATTATTTTTTGTTTTTAGCAACGTAATCAAAAATCGAAGTCCAATGCGCCCTGTAAAAAATATTCCTCTATCTAACGAAAAAAAAATTACGAAAATCGGACCAATCTACGAGGTGTGAGAGTTTTTATATTTTTCATAGTTTTCATATTTCGATGTTTTTTTTGTTTTTTTTTTTGGAAATTTTTTAAATTTATACTATTTTAAATTATAATATAAGAGAGAAAAATATTATATTTTTATAGTTTCGATTGTTTTGATTAATATCAAAATATCGTAAATTAATAGGTATACTTGTAGACAACACGGTTTATTTATAATCGGGGAAATAAGATACGTATAGGAACCAAGATAAGAAAATATCGATCACGACCATGATTGACCATTGACATTATTTCACTATTTTTTTTTTTATAATATATTGTATTAATTAAATGTTCCAAAAATAAATTTTTTTTATTTTCATGCATATTTTAACATTTTAGTGCATATATTTATGCATATTTAAGATTTTTTATAGCATATTTGATTGATTTTTAATGCAAATAAATCCGCGCTCTACCCATTACCTACCATACACGCACTATACAGTATGCTCATTGCACATTATACAATTTAATATCGTGTTATATACTTATAAGTTGTAAGTTATATTAGTTTCGATAATATTATTGGATTCAAAACAGCTCGTTTTTAAGGAGTTGAATATAGGCAATTTCCATAGACGTGCGTGGATGTCGTGTATTTGGGTTTGTAGTAAACGATCATTAGTTTGAGCACAAACGAATGCTTTCGCACGCAAAAGACCAAGTAAAAAACGCACTGTTGAGAGCTTGAAAAATATTATTTACTATTTTTTTTGTCTAAAAGTTTTTTTATTATTTTGTCAATTGTACTATCCTAGTAATCGGAAACAAATGCTGAAAACATATTTCAATTCGTCATAAAGTTTACTTAAAAACGATTTTCAATTCAAAATTCATTATTCTTAATTTTAGATTTAAAAATTCAAACTTTGAAAAGTGATCAATTTATAAAAATTGAAAAAGACGCGTTTTCAAGTTAATTGCGTGACGAATTCAAACATGTTTTTGGAATAGTTTTCCGCACATCGCCCCTTAAGAAACTCAGAAGCAGCTGCCTTTCGATTACCCCCTTCGCCACGCCACTGACAATAAGGACACATCCTCGTGTACCGTGTTTTATACTAAATACTTTTAAGTTTGTATGCGCTCTCCTGACAAGAACAATATTAATTATTACCGAAGAGTGTACTTTTAGTGCCCTATCCACAGCGCCTGTAAATATGTTTACATAAATAATAATAAACTGCCAGTCTTATATCCAAAAAGAGCAGTTTTTGTAGAATTCCGTGGCCGTTCCCAGTGAAAACTTCTCGCAGACATCAGACAGTTTAGTCGTAATGTTATTATACATCACATCGGCTCAGAACGATTGCTGTCCCATTTCTGCCGCGATGAAAACACCGACCACTGATAACACAATACGTGATAACAAGACTCACGTGCTACGTGCTCACGCTAAACACTCAACAGTAGACTTGTGTAGTGAGTTTTGTCTTACTGTCTTCTGTCTTGTGTCCTGTAAGCCGACCGTTGACCGAGAGACTGGTCAAGGAGAAAGAACAGTTGAAACGGTTTGTTTATTAATATAATAAAATGTAAGGTCAATTTATAACATTTTAAAATTTAAATTTGAAATAATATTATGTATATTATCATTTAAATTTCAAATTTTAAAACAATGTACTAAATAGTATTTTATTCCGTTTCTTGTAATTAAAACGTGATCAATTTAATTGATTTTAATTCCATTTCATGGTTTTCAGACGAAATTTAGTATTTCAACATGGACGGTGAAACAATTGTGGTCCCGTGGTCTTCCGAGTAAGTAAAATGTTTAATATTATGTATTGGGTTACAATAGGCGATAAGTTTTTAACTTGTTGAATCATCGTTTTAGGAGCTATGATCAATATTATCAAACATTCACTGTAGGTACAATCTCTATAATCCAGGCGTGTAATACGTCTGAAAGTTTTTCTTTTTAAAAGAAGTTCATTTTATTTTCTTGTTAACGGTTTTTACTTAACAAAGAGTCAATTTAATAAAATTATATAATTTTAAAACTGTAAAGTTATTGGTTATTAGTTTTTAAACCGATATCATCCCAAATGATCCCTGTCTTATAAACAGGTATTAGTTAATTATTTTTAACATCTATAAAGTTGAGTAATAAAAACTGTTCTAAATAGCAGTGAAATATACTTATAGTTTTACCCGATATATAAAAATGTTTTGAATATTACCTTTGTTTAGTTTACAAATGTATTATTTTAAATTTTAGTTCAGAGTGGCAGTCGGTTAGACAACACATATTTGGTAGTGAAGATGAACGCAACTACAAACAAGCTTTAAGAACACTTTTAGTATGGAAATCTAGGTAAGTAGAAAGAAATATTTTTTTTTCTATCACTAAAAATAATCATTCTGTTGTAGAGGAAGATCATTATGTCGAGGTTTATATTGCACTGAAATTATTTTACAAGTCATCATTAAAGATGTTCATTTTCATAAAGTTGATGAACCTATCAATGAAAGTGATTTAATTCATTTGTATTCAATGGTTATAATGAAGTGAGATAGAAAATTCAATACTTAAACATTAAATTCATGATTTTTATGATATTTACATCAATCTAGGTTTGTCAATTTGACAGCTGACCTTTTGGGAAGAGGTCCACAAAAGTCTATGTATTACAGAGCATCTGTGTTACATATTCCGTCATGGTTAATTGATATGAGACACAAAATTTCACATGCCCAAGATTTACCTACTCTAACATCTTTAAGAACCGCTATAGAATTTGCATTAGAATGGTTACAAGTAAGAAACAATTAAAGAAATATGGTTAAATTTGAAATGTTATCATAATTATAATTATTTTAGACTCAATATTGGAACAATGATGAAAATTTTCTGATTATTCCGAAACAAAAACACATGAATACTGTATATTTTTTTGTAGACCTATTGGAGTTCTATATACTAAGCAAAAGTCAAACTAAATCTGCCCATAGGGATAAACGGTTAAATGTTATGAGGTAAAAATTAATTAAATTATATTAAAGAATTAAAAAAGAACATGTCTTCATTAAAAATGTTTTAGAGATAAGTTAAACATGTCAAAATGTTGTTCAAACAAAGAATGTGTCAAGATAATGAAAGGTCAATTATCAATTAAAGATTGTTCTTCAGATTTAGTCAATGTATTTACTTCAAGATATTTAGTTCAAGCTCATGAATGCAATGTATCTAAAGGTAGTTTACTAATTTTTTTTTTTAAGTCATAGCCATTAAGCAGTTAATGTAAAATTGACTTTTATTTTTTAGGTAGAATCTCCAAGACAGATAAAGCAATGTGGAAAGTTTTACTAAAAACAATGAATAAAATCGGTTTGGTGACAAACGTATTACAGTGTTTGGTTACTATACATTCACGGATAGCGGCTCTGTGGGTATTGGAACTGTGTATTGTTGCATATAAAAGCAGCAAAAAAATTGACTTAAAAAATAATCAAGATGACAACTGTATGAACTGCAAACCTTTGAATTTGGATACAAATCTTGTTTTAAGAGCTGCATTGCAATCACCACATCCATACACTAATATATTTTTAAAATGGTAATTTCGAAAGAATCCGTTTTTTGGCAACTTGCTAACCTATTTACTACATTTTAGGTTGTTACAAATACAATCGAGTCCGTTGAAAGCAAAACAACATAACAACATTATCAAATTAGTATCATTGTATACTGGTGCAGTGAAGCTTAGCTCTAAAAATGTTGATCATAATTTATTTACAATTGATGATTTAACCAGCAAAGATGAAACTGATCAGCAATCACAATGGTCAAGGGCTTTTGGTTAGTATATATTTAAATAGTTAATTTAATCTACGCTAAATGTTTTAATAGAGTGTATTATTAAGTTATGAAAAGCAATGCAAATACCTACGAGCATTATATTTATATAATTCCTTAATTTAATATTTGTCAAAACTACTAGATTCAATGTTCATTATTCATTTTGAACAGCTATGCAACTTGACTGTATTATTATTTATTACATTTTAAGAATAATGTCATAAATCTTTTATATTCTATGTAAGAATTTAATTAATTAAATATTTATAAAAGTGTAGTTTTAATGTAATACTTCCATTTTGTTGTTTTTGATAGATTTTTTTTTTTTGTCAATGGGCTCGAACAATTAGGTTTTATAAATACATTTTGTATGGAAATGAAAGACTTTCTTTCATTTATAGTTTTTTTTCTAAACAAATTATTTATTACTCATAATATTATATTCTTAATCAATATTTCTTGAAGTTGGAAAAAAAAGTTAAGTAGGCTTACGCTTAACATGGAATGTGTTTTATCTTTTATAGGTCTTACAATAGTTAACATGTGTTAATATGATCTACAATAGACATAACAAGCAATGGTACTCATTAGTTTTTCTGTTAGAGTTATCGGCACAAAAATACAAGCTGTAGTATACAATTCAATAAATAACTTTTGTAATTACTAATTAGGATTCAAGTTTTTTTCTGCTCATAATTTGTTTGACATAAATTATTAAAAATAGACAAATTAATGATTTT
The DNA here is from genome assembly GCA_022818045.1 of Neotoxoptera formosana. Taxonomy (NCBI): domain Eukaryota; kingdom Metazoa; phylum Arthropoda; class Insecta; order Hemiptera; family Aphididae; genus Neotoxoptera; species Neotoxoptera formosana. Next base: position 26,025,177 of record CM040634.1, read on the forward strand.
TCAAATTGTTTCTATTATATTGTTTTTTTTTTTTCATATTCAGGTCAAATGAATTGGAGGCAAGTACCATTGGGCACTACTCTGTGAACATTCATGTTACACACTGCGTACACTCAAGAAACATCAAGATAATATTTCTTTTCTTTTTAAGTGTGTTTTTAGCTTTTAAAATTCACTAGAGCTATGTCTATCTGTGTTAATATACTCTTGATGCATTTAAACAGCTAACAGTGTGCTTAAAAATCAAATAGAGTATGTACTGATCAATTTAACATTTAAACTATTTATAACAAATAACATAAAAAAAAAAAAAAAATACAGATATAAGAAAATATTACGGAAAGCATTTTATGACTGAATTGCTCTTGAGACAAATGAGTCAGTATTAAAGAAGCATATTATGTGGTTCTTCTACGTATCGCCTAAATGCTTGTAACCATTGTGCTCCTACAGCACCATCAACAACTCTGTGATCACAACTTAATGTAACTTGTAGTGTATCTTGTGCACGGGTTCCATTTGTCTTATCTGGTACTAGTCGTTGAGTCATAGCACCAATGCCCAGTATGCACGATTGAGGAGGATTAATTATTGATGACACACTCTTAACACCAAACATTCCCAAATTTGAAACGCTAAATGTACCTCCCTGTGATGGATAAGTTTAAATTAAATTCATGATGCAGGTGAACTATACAAATTCCCCAAGAAATAATAAATACCTGATATTCTTGAGGCTGCAGTTTTCCTTCACGGGCTTTAGCTGCAAGTTGTTTAACATCAGTGCTTATTGCTATTAAGCCTTTAGTATCTGCATTAAACACGATTGGTGTAATCAGTCCGGTTTCAGTACTCACAGCCACACTTACATCAACTGCATCATATCTATAAGTAACAATAAGTATATTTAATTCTTTAATGAAAGCTTAGATAGTTTTCAGTTTAAATTACTGTCTAATGAAACTATCCATCCAAGATGAGTTGGCTTCTGGAACTTTTCTACAAGCTAAAGCCGCGGCTTTAATAATGAAATCATTTATAGATAATTTAACTCCTTCTTTTTCCAGAAGTTCATTCATACGTTTTCTCAATGAAACAATATTATCTAAGCCCAAATCAACAGTAAGATAATAATGAGGGATAGTCTGTAAATAAAAATAAAATATTAGAGTTAGTAGTATGAATAAGTGAAGTATGTTGGTGATAGACAAATGAGTAAACATTATTTTACTTGTTTTGACTCGAGCAGACGTTTTGCTATGATCTTTCGAACATTGGTCACTGGCTTATCAACAAATCCATCACCTTGAATTCCATCGACGACAGCAGTTTTTTTACTACTGGCTATAGAAGCTTTGCCCAAATCTGTAGATTTTATTGAACCAAACAAACCAGAACCTTGGGTGATTGTCTAAAATTTAAATACTATAGTAGTTATACAATTACATTAAGTTTTTTGCATAATCAGATATATGCAGTAATTCTTACACTTATATCCAATCCTTTCTCGGCAGCTAAACGTTTTGCTAAAGGACTAGCAAGTATACGAGATCCAATTGGAATTGGTACTGACTTTGTTGGTGCCGAAGCTTTTGGAGCAACAGGTGCGGGAGGTGGTGGAGCAGGTGCGGAAGTAGATGGTTTGGGTGATGGTGCTGCAGGGGCAGGAGTGCCCGCTGGAGTATTATCCACAAAGTCTTTGAATGCAGCAACATCAGCTTCATTTTCTACTATAATACACACAAGCTGAAAATAAAAAATGAAAATTTTTTAAATTAAGTATGTTTTAGGTATTTTTTTAAAAAAATTGTATTATTCATTATTTAACCTTTTAGTTGTAAATTGTTTCAATTTGAAATTTGTTGTTATTTTAACTGATTAAAGTAATTAACAAAAATGTTATTAAAATAAAATAATCTATTTATGATATCATTTTTGAAGTCTGATAGTTGATAAAAATAAATTTGCTTAATTATTTTTTTAATATACCAATTAATAGTATCATTGACCCTAATGCAAGGTCACAATTTTTACTGTATCCTCAAGATGACCCTATTGCAATATTGCACAATTATTAAGAACATTAAATACTTAAAATAGAAACATATATTATAATATTATATACCTTTCCAACTGTAACATCTTTTTGACCAGCGGGCACCATGATCTTGGCAAGATATCCTTCTTCGGGAGTTTCAAAATCCATAATGGCTTTATCTGTTTCTATTTCCGCTAGTTTGTCTCCTTCATTCAATCTTTCTCCTACAAAATTCTCGTGAAAATGTTGATATTTTTTTTTAAAAGTATAAATACAATTTACCTTCTTTTTTAGACCAATTGATAATGGTGCCGCTTTCCATGGTAGGAGACAGAGCTGGGAGAGAAACTTTAATATGGCTTGGGAAATCTGTAGCATAGAAACGATAGCCAACATTTTTAACGGACGGACGTCTGCCGGTTCGCCAGTGAATGGAACTTTGGCACCTAAGTACCGCAAAAATAAAAACAAATTATAATCTAGTCGGTACCTTAAATAATCAATGGACTACCTATATGCTTGAACAACTTTGATAGGACATTTAGTGGTAACTGTTCTCACAGTGTTCCTGTTTAGGTTCCGTAATAGACGCACGTTGTTCATGATGGTGTTGGATCCAGACATACTGTATGATTATAGACTAAATTGGTAATGAAATTGTACGTTAAAAAGTGACAGTAAAATTAGCGCCCAAAAGGCAAAAATGAACTTCAAATAACCTCGAAGGACGTCCTACCCAGTACAGCAGTGGCTATCAAAACGTTATCAACACATCATCGGTGAAACTGATAAAATCCGGCAAATCGAGTTTAATCGACAGAGAAGCCACGCCCCACCCACTACGTTATGAACATTTTTCTTCATCGATAAATCGATACGATTGAATCGTTTTCCATTTTTTTCAGCTTTATAATATTAAAAATATTACTAAAAATATTTGTAACTAATACAACGCGATTCTGTGTTTAATAAAAATAAACATTTACACCGCCTTTTTAATTTTTTGGCAAAATATGCATTCAAAATTGGCAAAATATGCATTGAAATATGTCTTAAAAAGTTAAAAAAATATGCATTTATATGCACTAAATATCTAAAATTATGCACTTAAAAAATCATAAACAATTTTTCAAATTACATGAATTATCCAATCATTTTTTTATGTCACAATTAAAAAAAATACTATTCTTGAGCCTTCATGAAGTGCGTATAATGTACGAATGACCGAATTCCCAAACATTTCATATAAATATATAATATAGGTATTAATATTATAATGAAAAATTAAAAACGATCGCGTTTTTTTCGGTCAAATGTTGATTTTTACATAGTAATTTCATAAAAAATGCATAATGATATAACAATATGAATAAAAATATCAAAACATCGTATAATATGCCCTTTAAAATTGAAATATGCATAAATATGTCAAATAGGCAAAAACATGCAAAATAAGAATTCACATGTTTAACCGTAGTATCTACCTTGAAATGGATTTCTATGTCATCTAGCATTAAATACAACTTAGCAAGATTGATAATATGCAAATGCATGAACTTACGAGCCCTGGTGATCGTCTAGTATATTATATAAACGTTGATTATAAATAAAAAAATCAATGGCATAAACTTTGAGTTCTCTTCTGTCTTTATATTTTACGTCTGTTCTGCACTTCTGCAATTCAAACCAACTACGGAAGATAAATTCTACAGCCCAAATGAGTGCGATTATGAAATGTTTGAAACCGTTTATATTATATAGCCTTTAATTTCCAGTGCAATTCAACTATCGTTATGATTATTTTGTTCGCGAGTTCATCGTCCAGCTATGTTTAAGTTCGTGATGGAAGTGAAAAAAGTTATACTTAGTAACAGGAAAGTACCTATAAAGTATAGTGTTTTAATTAAAGACGATGTAGGTATACTATTTGTATCGATAGTTGAGAATTTTTAAAAATTAATTAAAATATAATACCTTTGAATTTGGATTAACATTATTTTTGTTAACAATTTAAAAAATGGTGGTTTATGTCAAAGATATAGTAATGAGTTACGATATTATAATGTTTGACTCGTTATTTTTTCATTTACAAAACAATCCTCGTCTTACACGAATCACCAAAAATCCACCCTCAAACAGGCTATGCTAATCAAGCTCAAATTACCTAAGGAAATTCTACGATAAAAAAAGTTCTTTCTAAAAAATTTAAAAAAAAAAAACGTTTCACCTTTATCGAACGTAAAAATCTTTTATGAAGAGTTCCAAATGTTCCAAACGGTTCAAACATAATTTTCATTCCCCAATCCGGCCACACTGTTGTTTCTTGTTTACTTTTTGTTCTGCGTTTATCATAAGATCAATTTATCACTATTTATTTTTTGTTTTGTAAAAAGTAAATCGTAAAACGAATACAATTTTTGTAACCGTTACATCGTGACTTACTAACTTCGTTATTGCCGTTCGTACTCGGACGTATGCTTACGTATTCATCAAGCGAATAGACAAAGAACAAGACGTCATGTCAGACATGAACGCAACCACCGGCGCCGCCACCGCAACCGGCACCGCCACCGCCAGCACCAGCGCCACCGCCACCGCCACCGCCACCGCCACCGCCACCGCCACCAGCACCAGCACCACCACGAGTAACAACAGTAAGTCGTCTAAAGAAATAGATCCAGTAGTGTTGAGTTACGAGAATTTTCTCCTCCACCAGTCCGACGTACGTCTGCTCATCGACGACCAGTGGCTAAACGATTCGGTCATCGGCTTCTACATGGAATACCTGAACACCGAGGTGTTCAAGAGCTTCCCCGAGGTGTACTTTATCAGCCCGGAAATCGTGCAGTGCATCAAGGAGTGCAACGTAGACGACATCGCCGTGTTCCTCGACCCGCTGGTCAAAGACAAAAACTATTCGTACATTTTCTTCCCGCTCAACGACCAGGAACAGCTGCAGTCGGTCGGCGGCACGCACTGGTCGCTGGTGGTGTACGCGACACGGGACAGATATGTCTACCACATGGACTCGATTTACGATTCCAACGAGAAACAGGCGAGGAAATTGGCGCTGAAGCTGAAGTTTTATTTTAAAGACATCGTGGACATCATCATGCCGTTGTACGCCAGACAGCAACAAAACAGTTACGACTGTGGGATACACATGATATGCAACGCGGAAAACGTCGCGAAATTCGTATGCGCAAAATTGGACATACGCGAAGTCGATCCGGTGGACCTGGAAGATCTGCTGAACAAACGGAATAGTTTAGTCGAACTGATCTATAAATTGGCGAGAAGAGAACAAAACACAGATTAAAACCGCGTCGAGACTCGAGATATTGTTGTTCTTACGATATAATATATTATTATTATTACCGATGTATTAATTAAATATTTTTTTTTTTGTTCCTAAAATATTATTTTTAAATAATTTTTAATGAAACTCAGTAATTTATAGCAATCAAGCTAAATATAGTTCTATCGTTGTATAAGAATCTAATTGTGTAATGAATTAACCTCACTATTTTTTTTTTTATAATTGTATATTCTTTTATAAAATTGATCTTATTATAGTGTATTTTATGAGCACTCAAATTAATATTTTGTTGATTTCATTATTACCCTTATACTTTTTTTTTCATAATATTATAATATAGTTTGAATAGTTAAATTAACCGTTGTATTATTTCGTTATAAAAGCCAACACCGAATAGGCCATTTAAAAGGAGCGAAAACTCAAATTGTCTTCTCCAAATTATTATTTTAAATTATTGTAGACAGATTTGTAAAAACGATCCAAAAAACAAAATCATTTTAGGATATGTTTATGAGATTTTACAACAGGTGCATGGCTAAATTTATTAAGACACGCTTCGTCGCTTGGAGCGAACACGGACCAATGACCATAGGCTGCGACAGGAGTAGGTGCGTGTATCAACAAAAAATAGTTTGTTACTTTTATTTAGTATTTTAAACATCGAAAAATAAATAATATTTTCGTAAATTGTCTGGTTTCAGTGTCATTTTAGGCACAAAAATATACACAAGAAAATTAATAATAAAATATTTTATCTTTGTGACAACTCCCTGCATACAAAATTGGTGATCGTGCGGTGTCCGGACCAAGGACGTCATGCGGCTTTTTTCAATTCCCCATAACTCGACGAACAACGTGAATAGAAACGTGGTTTCCACACCATCACTGTTATAATCGAACGCACTTTCAAACTAAACATTTTTTTGCTTTATAGTAAGTACGGGCCGATCGGTCCAAAATAGAATATACAATATCGTTGGGCATGTAATTCGTATAGATATATAAATTATAAATGATTTATTGATGAACTGCTAACCCCTGGGGGTGTTAGGGGTCTCATAAAATATGCTCGCGCCTTCGCCGATAAATACAGTTGTGGCACTGGATAACTTTTAGATACCTTATAGCCTCTAACACTTGTTGTATTATTATTTTTTTTTTTTTTATCCTTGGTTGGAACTTTGAATATCTGAACTCAAATACTACACTAGTTATAGACATAATATGATTGGGATTTTAATCAATTTAAATTTAATACCTTTAAAAAATTGAATGTCGTCTCTTCATGACTCGTGGACTCTTCAACCGTCAAACAGATCTTAATGATATTTATACTTAGTAATCGTCTACAGGTGGATTGCCTACATAGGTATCTAAGTTGCATTTATTTTTTTTACCTTACGACTAAACACGGTATTGATGTGATACTCTATGATAAGTGTAATTTTATGCAGATAATTTGTAAGCTTATTTTAAATTTACTATACCTACTTGAATTAAAATTAAACTAATTTATCGTTTGCAATTTCGCGTATATATGGAAAATAATTTTAAAAAAATACTTAGTTGTATTTTATGAATTGTATATAATATTTAGTTCAGGTTTATTTGTCAACACTTATTTCGCAATAGATAAAATTAAGTAGAATCATACTTATTTTAAACATGAGAAAAAAAATGTTATGCTTTTTAAATATTACTTTTGATGTAATAGTAATATTTTTAGTTTTAGATCCGTTGATAAAATAATAGTCTGGATGATCTAAAATAATATGATGTCCAACTATTGTCTATTTGAATATTATTAATAAGTAATAATGAAAAAAAAGCATTAATCTTATATTACTCTTTATTTATTGTTTGTCTAATTTACAATTTGTCCTTATTTCACATTTTTGTTATTTAATTTTGCAAACCAAATTTCTTTTTTCTTAGCTGCCTCTGCTTTTTTTTGCTTTCTTGTTAGTCGATTGTCATCACCATGAGTAAAATATTTTTCTCTAAAAGTACTAGAACTTGGTATTTCAGAACTACATTCATCAGTATCCTGGAATGAAAATAAAATAAATATTTGTTCGTTATGATCTATAAAATATGTTGATTTTACTTGAGGTATTTTAATTTTTTCAAAAACTAAAAGCCGCCTAGCTGTGAATGTTGTCAAGACCTGTTCACAGTTTCCTATTAATTTAAAACAGCTATGTCTAGCCATCTGTTCATCATTGTAATCTTGTCGAAATACTGGTACCCAAAATAACAATCTTCCATGTAACTTAAGATGTTTAGAAGAAAACCGCATAAGATCTTTGATGATCTCATTTAATCCATATTCTATTTTGGATGGGAAATGTACAGGAGATCCTTCCTTCTTAACAATAGGTAACGATTCTTTAGAACCTATTCGTTCAGTTGGTTCTCTAATACCATATGGAGCTAAATAGGCAAAATAAAATTGTATTATATCAATTTGTTTTGTTAATCATTTTAATGAATTTTTTATTACGATCTGCTAAGATACAGTCAAATTCTACGTCACTGCGCCAAAATGGTAAAGCTGAATCAGCAACAATTACATCAATATATTTGTCAACGCAAGAATATTGTACCATATTGGCTTCAATACTTTCATCTTTTCTTGCTATATGCTGAAAGAAAATGTACAAATTAATAAAGTATATTTTAAGCATTAGTATAAATATAAATAGAATATAGTATCAATGGGCCTAAGTTTTCTCTGTTTGAACTTTCAAAAATTTAACCATAATACATTTTAGAATACAATAGAAGAAAGCAGTGTACATTTTTGAAAAATTTAAAGGTTTGAAGAGTAAGAGGACCCATCTCTAAACATAAGTAAAAGTATAGATTAAGTATAAGTCAAGTTAAAGTCATATTGCATAGATAGAAAAGATATAAATTCACCACAAGAGATTTTATGACTATTAATAAAACTGAAGTTAAAAAGATGGGCAAGTGGGTTCTGTTCGAGTGGGGGTCACTTTAATGGATGAGTTAAATTTGAATTCAATGATATTATAACATGAAACATTGTGTATGAAAAAATGTTTTGATTGAAGATGTTGGTAAGCCTTTATTACTAAGTATATTTTATGATATTATTATTATTAAAGTAATTAATTTTAATATTAGAAGACATTAGTAATACCATTGATGACTATAATTAATATTAATATAGTAGGTTAAATTAATTTTTGTTTAAAAAAATTACATTTAAAAACTTTGTTATGGGTACAAAATATAATAAAATACTTTAAATGTTTCATATACTTATCAATAATATTTTTAAATTACAACAGAATAACTAAAATTGTAATTTTTTGTTTAAATATCTATCTAATTTTGTCTAAATTTGAATTTAAAATAACTGTGTTTATGTATTTTTAAAATTTTTTGGATACAGTATGAACTATTTATGAGAAACCTTGTTTAAAAATTTGAATTTTTTCCCATAAAAATTAAACATTTAATACATTTTTAACAACAAAATATACCTTCTACCCAGCCACTCCTTCAAACGATTCACCATTCTGCACACTTCATTTAAATGAATGTATTTGTGATTTATCACATATTCTTTTTGACTACCCTGCCCTTCTAGCCAATCGTATAATTTTATTAAACTTACTTAAATCTCTCAATATCCTCCTTAATATCTACTCCATACTCAATACAAAATCCTCTACCGCCATTAAATCAGTAATTTCTTTTATATTGGATGCTGGCTTTGTTATATGATATTATAATGTAATGTATTGTATTGTAATGTAATTTATTATGTTGTATTTTATATAATTGTAAATGTTGAGCTATCATAGTATATACTAATAGCTAAAAAAAAAAAAAAAAATAATTTACAATTTTCAATATTTTTATTAACTTCATTGAAATTTTAACTTAAAATGCTTAAAAAAAATCATTCATTTGTATTTTTAATTTATCTCAAATACTATTATAACTATTTATGAGGAACCTTGTATTAAATTGAAAATTTGATTCAAGCTTTTAGACAAAATATTTTTTTTTTTTTTTTGACAAAGATAGAAAAAGGATTGACAATTGTTATGCCAATGATTAGCTCAGAGTCAAAATATTTTGAAAATGTTAATATAAAAATTCAGTAAAAATTTGGTACATGGCTATGTCATTTAGCTCATCCATTCAATCATTCATCTCTCTGAATCTAAAATGTAGCAGGAAACAATTTACTGCCCCTGCGAACACACTGTTAAGACAATAGGATTTCATCGCCATAGCTACAGCGTATTGGGACTTTTATGTAGTTAAAATATATTACTCTTGTCTGCTTCCTTGTAGGCCTTGTACGCCCATGAAGCATTAAAAAGTCAATATCTGTTCCAATTACATGGCCACCAAATTTTGCAGCAGCAACCAACAATGAACCTTTAAATAAAAAATAAATATGTATTTTTAAATAAATTAAATACATCTCAATATAAATCTTACACTTATATGAGACAGGTGTAGTATGTGATCTACGGCTAATTGTTTAATACAATATGTGATTTAACTAAACAAAATATTTACATTGATTTAAAGTACAATACTAATTTTTTATTATTATTTAATGTTTTACGTACACTACTGTCAACTTAAAATGAAAAAGTTTGTGAGCACTTTTTAAAATATTAATAAAGTATTCATGAACTAATAGGTGAAAAGATCCCAAAGTTTAACTAATAATTAAAAACATAAGTGCAAAATCCATCGATGACAATTATTAATAAGTAATAAGTAATAACTAAAAAATCATATAAACATTTTATAATATGTTTATTGTATACATAGAGGAATTATAATTATTTTAGTAACTAAAAATAAAATAGTTAGGGGTTACTAAGTGGTTCTGTAACCTAACAGCACATATTAATAGGTTTAAATTCAACTAAAATGTAAAGATACATACCACTTCCAACAAATGGATCCAATACTAAATCACCGTTGGAAACTTTTCCTAAATTTGCCATCAATAAAGAAAGCTGTGGATCCATACTCGTATTGCCAATAAATTTTCGTTTTTTTAATGATAACTCTTGTATTAATGGACGTCCACTCTCTGACACCTACAATAACAATATTATTAATTTTAAAAATTTAAACATATTATGATATACTTACTACTCGTCCAAAAAATGTGCGTGTAGGATTTTCTGGCACAATTATTGGATCTAAACCGTAATATTCGAAATACTGAAATGTAACATCTGGATTTCTAAGATCCACATGTCCTTGAAATGGCATATAACTGAAAGACTAGTGGAACAATATAACATCATCAAACCACCTAGATTAAATGTTCAATATTTATGTTGGTTTACTTCTATACGTTCAAGTTTTTCTTCCTGTGTTTGTGAATTACAAAATAAATCTACATCTACTTTGAATGATTTTAATTTATATGGTTCAAGTAAACCAATTAAACATTTTTCTTTTAATGATGCATGAAGTCTTGGTATGGTTGGTTCATCAGCCCATAACTCTATAGCACGTCTCATAGTTACTGAACGAGCAGACAATTGTTGTACAGCATCTTCTGACGGCAGCTCAACCAAATACCATGGCTAATGATGAACAGATAAAACAATTTTAGAATCTTTCAAAATGTAATATTAATTAAAGCCATTTAAAATGTTAAGCATGGTAAATGAAAATGTCAAGTGAACAATCAAGTGGATTGGTTGGTAAATAATTACGAATTGTTCTTACTTTATCGGATGGAGGTTCAATCCATTTTATTGGTATTTTCAGTACAGAAGCGATAGCTTCGATCTCCTAAAAATAAACAGTTACAAATTAAATATATCTATTTACAACTATATAGGAATTTTTTTTTCCTATTTGTGGTTGGTGATATCTTAAAAATCTTACGTGTAATCTGAAAGACACATGCTCGTGAGCAAACCAAAGTAAATATTGGAAACCCTTCATGTGAACGACTCAAAGACTGAAGTACGAAAATAATGAACACAATTCTGTCTCCACAACTAGTAGGGAAACATCAATAGATTTGTGACGAGTACAAAAATTACAATATATTATAATTTACATATTATAGCAACAAAAAATAAAATAATTTAAATATTAAATATTTATGTCCGAATTCATCGGACGGGAAGAGAATTAGAGAAAAGACAACGTGTAGCAGCTGCGGCCGCTGCTTACGGGACTTCCTTTTGAATGTTATCACGATATTTAATCTATTCCGTGATAACGAACCGCATGCTCGGATCGGACAATACTATCGACGGCGATACTGTAATAATATTATATTCGATGAAAAATCGCAGGTGGCAGAGCGTAAAATGCCATAATAATATATTATCATTTATCGTCACTTTTGACTTTAGGAAATAACATATTATATTATAGTCGTGCACCCTCGCGACGGTCATCGAGCCTAGGACAGATGAATTATTAATTCGTGCGGCTTTGTCGGTGTGACCGCGAAGACGTCAGCCGTCTTGCCCGTATCGATCGATAATTTGTGGTGGTATCGACGACAATATTATTATACGGCTCGACTAAAAAAAAAAAATAAATAATAATAATACGCGTTCCGCGATAACCACAACGAGTAACGACCGTAAAATTATGATCAGTAATCACTGATCAGTCGTTGTCACAGTGTCCGGCGTCGATTACGTCGACCGTCCGCAGCCGCGTTCACCCTCCGTCTGTCGTTTCCGATTCGGTTGTTCTCCTACTCCGACGGCGTCCAGCAGCCACAGACTCCAGTACGACGCCGCCTGCAGTCAGTTCAGTCCTGATCGCGTTAGGCACACGCTCGCGCCCTTTCCGCCGTCACCGCAGACGCTTTTCGGCACATCATTCGGCCGCCGCCGCCGCCGTCCGAAAGTTCAACTACACTACGTCTTTGCACGGTAAGAACGCCTAAGCGAAATCGCACTCGGCATGGTAGCCCCGATCGCTCCCCCCGGAAAACGTGACCGACCGAATAAAACTCATCTCCACTTAGGTAGGTACAGCTTACGCACGAATCGCGGGTTTGGGACCGTTGTATGGTCGATTGCCCTCCCGACGATGGTAATATACTCCTTTACGAAAGTTCGGAGAACCGGAAAATGTCTTTCACGATACATCCTGGACTTTGGCATAAATACTTACGTATAAAGCAATAAAAGGCGATTTTACGAGCGTTGCATGTGATATGAACAGTTTTGGTCTGTAGTAAAATAGTGTTGTTTTTTTTTTTATTCATTAATACAATATTACAATAAATATACTATATATATATACTATATAGTCATACATCCAGTGTACTTGTACGTATACGTTATCAGAATATACTTTCAGTGACTCATATTAGGTACTAAGAATATTTAAATTAATTTAGAAATACAAAAATGTTTTTGTCAAACAATTGTATCTATTGTTCTGATAGTATTTTTTATGATATTTTAAACTTTTAAATTATAAGTACTCACATTATTCGTTTTTATATTCTACTATTAGAAATATTGAAGCATTTTGTTCAAAAAAATGTGTGCTAAATATTTTGAAAATGTTATGACTAAATACATTTTGATATGCCTTTAAGTTCTATATAATTTCAGTTAGGTTCAAGAATCCCGGACGAAAAGTTCGATTTGAAAATAACTCGGACACATTTTTAAAGTCTGACAAAAAGACCAAAAATACAAGTTATTAAATTCATAAAATGTAAATATTTATTTAATTTTCTTATGCTAGGTATATTATAATATTCGTTTTTTATTCTTTAAACTCAAAATATACAAATATTATTGTTATATATTATTATAAAAATTAAATAAATATTCACAATAAGTTACTTTTACAAGCAATCATCAATGGCCTATACTATTTAAAATTTCTTCTGTTAGCATTTCATTATTACTCAATTTTGTACCTAAATGAAATTTTATATAATTTTGCTTGTTGGTTTCCTTACTAGTAGATTTCTATTGTTTTTTTAATTTCTGAGCGGAGTGATTGATTTTACATTAGGTATAAAATAATGTGTTTTCTTCGTTATGTCCACACGATTTATAGCAGAAAAAATATTTGGATTTTAAACTTTGTGGTTGGTTTCTGGTAGCTAGAAAATTAAATCTAATTAATACTTTTGATAGGTAAAAATTAAAAATACCCAGTATTTTTAAAATATTCAGGAAAAAAAATAAGGCAATGTAAAACAGGACATTTTACATAAACCCGGTTTTTAACAAAATCGATTTTATTTTTTATTGTAACTCGGAAAATAAGATTTTTCTATGCATGATAAAATTTTGTCAGTATTTGGTGATACCTATATACAGACAATTGAAACTTTGGATTTTTTTTAAATGTCGATAAAAATGTTTTTGCTTGGTCAAAAATCTTGAAAACTTAAGATAAGTTTCTAATAAATAGTTCATATACTGTAAAAAAAAATTACCCATTCTTTTTTTAAAGATATTTTAAGTTGAAATTTGGACGAAATTAGATATTTAAACGAAGAACAACGTCAATGATTTCAGTTATTTTGTTGTAATTTAAAATTATTATTTGTGGGTACTTGAAACTTTTGACGTATAATGTATATTATTATATTTTATACACACAACAACAATGTTATTTTATAATGCAATGTTATCAGTAAAAATTAATTTAACCTACCATATTATTTATTGTATAATAAATTACTATAGTAGTAATATTAATATATCATAAAATATAGGTACTAGGTAGATACTTAGTAATATAGGCTGACAGACTGTCTTCGCCCAGAATCGTTGTTCGTATGCAATTATCCATCATTGAATTCAAATTTAACACATCCATTACAGTGACCTACTGAATGACGAAGTACACTAATTGACACCTACTGTACAGCATATAGTGGTTACCTACTTTCCTCCTTTATTTTGATCATTTTGGACTTATTGTCTGATTCGAAAATTGTAACCGGATCTTTTGTCCAACAGTAAAATCAAGTCATTTTCAAATCAGACTATTCGACCGATTACCACTGCCAGTGTAGGTACCTAATTCAAAATATTGAACTGTGATTTATTCTTTTAAACAAAAATAGTCCAGATTTGGAGTGCGTGTGAAGGTGAATTATAGAGAAAACAGGCTAGGGTAAATAAGCTTTGGTGCAAATTGGTAATAGCTATCGAGAAGTGCCGAAACCCCAAAAAAACACGTAAAATAAATTTATATATTACATACAAGATACAAATATAAAATTCAACACTTTTTGGAGTGCTTACATTACAATTATATCATTCAATCAATAATCTCGTTACTGATGTAAATTTAATATATGTATTTGCATATTACAATGCCAATGATAATTGTATAGTTTCCCGCCAAAGTTAAACGATGGTGGGTCCATGAGGTCCTAATGTGTGGCGCGTGTATGACTATATATGAATATTATATGCAACTCTATAATAGGTAGGCACTTAATAATATGTCGCTAACACACTGACACGTAACACCCTGCCTCCAATTCCAAATAGTTTAAATATATTATTTCAACTTTGTATTACAACGCGCGACACTACACGGTGCAGTGTTAATGCGCGAAGTACCTCCCCTCTCTACGCGTTCATAGACAAATTTAAACATGTGATCTAATACGGTTTAGCTTAAATTAGAATTTAAGTGCTAAAATCTGGTTAAATAATTTAACACCTCCAGTCTATGCAGTATTTTTAAATTTTTTTATAGCAGTGTTAAAATATTATGATTGGGCTTACAACTTGTAAGATTTACAGTAGTTTTGGGATTTATAATTGTATAGATAAATAGTTTTAAAGTCAATTGAAGGTTCGATCTCCTCGACAAAATGAACGAAATTAATACAATTATTTAAATATATTTACCCAATTATTTTTAATATACCTACTTGTGTTCATATTTTCAATGGAACGATTATTAGTAATGCGAAATGCATTAAAATATATAACAATTCACCTGTACATTATTGTTTTTTTTTATAGTTTATTCAGAACTATTTCAAAGTTAAGTACTTAAATAAGTAGGCACTTACCTAGAAACCATAAATACCCAACAGGTACAAAATGTATACAAATAATACTCATCTGTCGCATCAGTCATCTCCTTTAACTTTAATTTTCAGATGAACTGACGTGTAAAACTCGAACAATTATCTGGAACAAGTACAATAAACCAACTAATATAATTTGATTAAATGTCTAGCGAATAAAGAATAAAATACAAAACATAATATAGCATCATAACCAGCTATCGAAATCTAAAATATGTCTAAATCATAAATACAATTATTTTTAAATGAAAAACGTATTTTTAAATTTTCAATATTACCTACTATCTAACTGTTTTATAAATTATAATTAAATTTACAATTTATTAAATCATGGTTATATTATTAATATTACATTTCTACAAGTGTTTAAGTAAATACGTATTGAATACCATCTACAAATTATCGGTGAATTATAACTTTTAAATTTTAAAAATATAGAATTGTAAAAATATTTAACATTTTTAAATAATGGTAGGTACTTATATGTTAGACATATTAGTACAGTATCACAAGATTATTAAGCTGTTTTCTGTCATTCTTAAAAAAAATATCGTATTTCGAAGAACATCGTTTTTTGTTCTCAGGGAAATTATAAGAAACCACTTCATTTAACACTGTGGTGTACTACTGGTGTGGGACCACCATTTCAAAATTACTAAAAAAAAAATTGGTTGCTGAAATTGAATATTAATAGTTGTTAAGTTGATATAATAAGTAAACTTATCAGAATATAATAAAATACCGTGCAACTAAAGTAGGTTACCTGACTAATAATAAATTATGAAACAAAAGCGATTTTAGTGAGTCAGAGTTCGTTTCCAAAATGATAATTCTTACATATATTATTATGTTTCATATTATTTATTCTCCAGTAGTAACGTTTGTGTAGCATAAAAAATATATTGTTTTTTAAACTCATAAAGACATCAAGTAATGAAGGTATACTGGAAATTTGATAAACGTGCTGAACGATAGGTCAAATTGCATATAATCAGGAAAACTAGACATTAAAAATAGAATTTTCAAAAGAATCGTGATCATCGTATCTTAGATAACCCAAGAGAATATCCTGAAAAACGATAGGTATTTTATTATAATGATAGAAAGGCATTTGGTTGCTATAACACGGTTATCGTGTGTCACAAATTTCACATCGGGATGGTAAGGAGGACGTTTTGCCCTTCACGTTCCCGCAAAAAAAGTGCATGATTCCGAAATATATATATATGTATATTAAATGAAAATGTTTTGTTCCAACTTCCAAGTATATTTTTAGGAACTTTTTTGGATTCGTGTAAAACTATACGTATCTATAAACGGCTTATCCGACAATATGTAAAATAAATATGGTTTTACTATGGTATATCGGTATGTATATAATATAATGTATTGAAGATTGTATTGATGCGAGTCTTTATAATTGGTGAATTTAATTGACGCCGATCGGCATTTAATTAATTCAATTCGATCTTTACTGAATTGTAATCCGCAATTTGAAACATTATGGAAACATTGAACGCATGTCGCGCGATTATTTACTACGGTTCATAATCACACTAATATTCGTTAATGTACCTACCACCTCAAGAATATTATAATTATTCCGATACCGTTCAATTATTGCCGTGCTATTTAGAGGAATTATTACTTTCATCTGGCTCTTGTATATCTTTTGTAGTGTGATATGTGGGACAAGGCTTCTGTATTGTTTTGCACACTTTTAAATGTACACAAACATTGTGTCGAATAGTAAATACGAAAAATGTTCACTTCGGATGAGTAACTGCATAATATTATTTTATCAACAACATATTATATCATAATATGTGTGTATGCACATTGTGGTGGTCCAATAAACTTTCTCCTATATTACAATACAGTAGGTATACAATATAATATTAGATTATTGTAATATATATTATATTAATGTATTATAAATATGCCTCGACACCCCGATAATAATACAGATGGATATCATCCTACATATTATATTGTCGATGTAATATAATAAATCATGATGGATTTCGTTTTTGCAATTGTATTGTAATGGTATTTTAGATACGTCTGTGCACCGTACGAGATGTACCTATATGATGTTTTAAATGACTATAATATATCTCATACTGCAGGTATCAATAACACACATTATAATACGTATTGTATAACGATTTAACAATTAGGTATTGATTGCCCGTGATGATAGTGATAATAGATATATTGTTTATTAAATAATATTAAATTTTACCAATTTGGTGATAAGTAGTGTTTTGTAATAATGAATAATGATACTGCAGTCATTGCGTTATCTGTCAATTAATGTATAGTATTATTTAATCGTCGGGGGATGAAGTCACACGCGCCTTCAGCCTTCAGGGGTTATGAACTAACTATACATATACTCACGAATAAAAAGTACCTACACATTCCAGTTTACCGCGTGACATACCGGTTATTCCCTGCAGTATAACTCGTACAAAATGATGTTCTTTTCATGGTCAACTTGTGTGTATTTTATAAATGCCAATTCGGCTTTATACTTACACATAGTACACGAATGTGTGATAGGCTTGTGGTATAACCTGCACGCGCAAGTTGTATTAGCATATAACTATTAACTACTAATGTTGATAAATTTTAATGTAATCAATATATAGCTAGGTATACATACTAGGTTTGGAAGGTTTGGAAGATTATAGGCTAGAAGTAATAAATAACGCACCTGCAGCCTACACTTTCTTAAAAATAAATGTATGTAAAAAACTATGATATAAATTTTTTTTTTACAATAATTAAGAGGATGTCGGCGCGCTATTTGTTTTCTCTTTCTCTCTGTCCCGCGTGTTACATAAACAGCAAATGCACGTCCAGCAGAATAAATTTCGTGTTGTTATAGCATTAATGTTCAAGGTATTATTGACCTATTATTAAATAATTAAAAGTTAAGAATATCATCTATGTACATTGGATTTTTTACGTTATTTCAATGTTTACCTACTCAAGTTTGGCGAGCGTGTAAAATATTATTACGATTTACGAATTAAAAATGCTCGTATACACCGCATAAAAATCAAATTATCGATTTATAGCCAACTTCCTAACACCAGACACCTAATGTTTTTAACTTTAAGCTTGACAATATATTAGATCGATTATAACTCTCATATTACAGCTAACACAAAATTAGTTCTGCTGAACGCACATTTGCTACCTATATTGTGCTTGGATCGGAGAGGGAGAAAATAAATAAAGCTGTGACATCCTCTCTAAAGATTACCGCTTTACCCACTCGTACGGATTAAAATTATAATAATATAATAATACATTTTTCAAAAATGTGGTGAAATCTATTATCTGTTTTATTAAACTATACGTTTTACGTTTCTTATAAATTCATGAATTCTTTTTAAACGTTAGTAAATAAAATGACATACCACATACATACGAATATATTATACAATACCCGAATGAATGTAAATATTTATACACTGCAGATATTTAACTGTTTTTTTAATCGATTTTGTAAAACGTGTTCAATACCAATTTTTTGAAAACAATTTGTATGCATAACAATATGACATACAGTTAAAGGACATATTATATAGGAAATAAAAAAAAATACACACAATGATATTAATAAACGGTCCATGCATCATGTCGTCAACCGCCAGTGATTATTTATTTACCCAGTGGCAATTGGCCAGAACAATACTGTATATTATGTTAATTGGAATGGGTGGGACCTTTAGCAGACGGATTCTTCGGCATAAATAAATATTAAATTTTCTAAAATCATTGGTCCTCAAATGTGTTGATCCTCATTATATGGTTGATTCAATTGTAGATTAAATGCATGTGTTGTATACTGATGTACTGCACCATTAGTTCTAACAATATAATAATAATATAGAATATAGGTATAGATTATCATATAATAATAGATTATAGGTGCCTGTGTTATGTAAGATGTAACAGTAGCATATAATATCTTATCGTTTTAATTACAATATACCATTTGACTTGTTTTTAAACATTTAATTATTGAAATGTTTATCATATTTGTATTTTATTAAAAAGTATAAAAACAAGTGGAATTGTAAGGTGTAAAAACAAATCATAATATATTTTTATTCACACTTATTGATTGCGGTATGTTTACTGAACAGGGCCAATTCAGGTCCGGATTAAGACTTGGGCTATGAAACATTTGGTGCTCTTATTTTTCTAGACGTTTCTAAACTTTTTTTTATATTTGATTTCTCAATATATTATACAAATTTTTTAAATTTTTCAATAAATAAATACAAAAATCTATAATTATTTAAATTGAATAAATAGTAATTTCGTAAAAATGTAGTCAATTAAACTATTGGATGTACATTATAGTATTATACCTATTATACATATTACCTTTTTTGCACAAAAAGTAAAACATTAAAAATAAAATTTAATGGGATTTATTTAAATTTAAATACTTACATAATAAATTTAAACCGTACCTATGCATCGCCGTATACTGAGGTCAGGTATTGCTAATGATAATAATTATGTCATCGTCTGAGCAAATCATTATGAATTGTTAATAGTAAGTATTGATATTGTCGCGAATATTATGTCGTTAATATCTGATTTAGATCAATAACTGATGTACACTATTATTATTCAAATATTTATCATATCATATCATATCATAATTTACATATATTGTATAATTGATTTGCAGAAGCAGAATTCTATGTGAAAATAGTTATAAGGCTATAATAGTGTCACTATATTTTTATCGTGAAATAATTTTGATGAACTTATGAAATTATATGATATTTCTAATTTTATTTAATAAAAAAACAATTTGTCAGTACAATATAATATCTGTTAAATATAATAGACAATATATTATATGGATAATTATCCCATGAACAAATAAATGAATGATGATAATAAGATTATACAATAATGTATTTAAAATCACAAAGTTTTTGTATAAATCTAGTATAGGGTAAAGGCAGGGATAGGTGCATCGGTATTTATTAATATTTTGTTTCCACTCAGGCATTGGTTTTTTTTTTCGATATAACTTTTTAATTTTTTTGTACCATCATCTTTCTTAATAATCATTTTACTGCATTTTTTCGGTGACTAATATAAGTAATGGTTTACCAACGTGTTAAAAGTGAAAACATAATCTCTATTATAGCCACGGGCACAAGATGTCACGATCGCGATGTAAGGTCATCCAGGTATTGCATGAGGTTAGGTTAAGAACAATGTGGTACGGCGTATACGCTAACAAGTTTTCAACGTGATATTATTATTGTGACTCGCGTGGCTCGTGAACGAGTAATAACGGTTTTTTATTATTCGTAAAAAGTCATTGTTCCGAGATAATATTTCATTTTCAAAAAAAAAAAAATTGCACAAAATGTACCCCACATTTAAACGGTTCAATTTTAATTCAAATTCTGTTGTCAACCGGAACCACAAATCGGTATCTAGTTAATCAATGCAGGCGGATTCCAAATATGACCGGAGGCTGTGAAAATACGGAGAAATTACACATCTACCTTTATTGATATTATACACTTATTATAATGTACGTTTTAACGCTATAGCTTATGGACTTATTTTATTTATGTACCATGATTAAGAAAAGCTGCACTAAAGCAATATGTGCGGTGGCTCCTGTTTTATTCATCACTGACGTTTCGCCATTACACAGCAAGTTTTTAAATAACTGTTTAACTAGTAGAGTAGATATCTATTATATAGACTTAATTCGATCAAATTTCCTTTATCTTTACTCTTTGGAAATCGAGCGCGTTTTTTATCTAAATTAAAATTAACTATCACATATAATATTGAGTATAGACAGTATAGTAGTTAATGGGTTGAAATAAGTTTAGTGGAAATGTCGATTTAAGCACTTCAGAAAAAATAATTATTGTATATAGGTACCTATATTAATATTGAAATCGAAATCTATATAAACTATGTTTACATCTGTACTTGACCGTCAAGGTGTCAATTAACACGCGGTTCGTTACTAAACGTCTAAATGACTGCTTGTCTGCTTGTCTGCATGTCTAAATGTTGCAGTACCTATAACCATACGGCTATATTGTACAGTGTATTTATAGGCTAATACTTATTAAATTTTATTTTTTGTTACTTGTAGGTATTATAATAAAATGTACTCACCTATACATAGGCTATAAAACATTCGAATAGAAAGTAAAATAACTAAATATTAATAATTGTTCATTGTATAGAAGTATTAATCATTTTTTTTATTATAATCATCGGATATGTTTATAGGTATAATGTTTATGGTATTTACCTATATGTATTATATCTATATGTATATATATATCAATAATAAATGTTCACGAGATAAGTTAATCATTTTAAACATTATAGCCATTAGATATATATTTATTATTTTTTAATTTTCTTATCGTTGCGAGTGTATATATTTCTAAGCGTTCGTCTAATTACAATGTTAGTTTTAATATAAAATACTGATGTTATGTAAAACGTTTATCTCTCATTCCCCACACATGCGTTTTATCTATAGGAACTAGGAAGTAAAGCTACATCCTTTCGGCCATTGCCCCTCTTAATAATATATGTAAATAATGTTATTTTTTAAAAAAAAATTTTGATTTAATTAACAATAGAAATAAAATTGATGACTGTGACGGTGAAATTAACTGGCCGATTCACTGGTTTCCGTATATTTAAATGGTTCCCATAATTATATATCACATTATAACACGAAATAAAAAGTATACCTATATGATTTAAACCGTCTATTTGTGTAGCACATTATATAGCCGCGTTCAGAGATAACTTATTGCAGACCAAATCACTGTTTTATTTTATTATCTTAATTCCTAATAAACATTATTTATTTTTTACACGTATTACAGTTATATTTAATTCATACAAACATACCTAATGAACCTAGTCAGTTAATACTCATGAATATATGAGTTATGACGACGGCCGACCGTTATAAATATTTTAATATTAATAGTATATGAATATATTGTGATAGTCGGTTATCACTACTCATTATGCACTTGTATATTGTTGTACACAATTATAATCTTTGTATTACAGATTATTTAAGCTACGAGAATTGCCGTTAAAAATGGCAAATTTAAACTTTAAATTGAATTATATCTATATATAAAAAAAATAATGAGATTTGATAAAATGTTTTCATTAAGAAAAATGAATTTACGTAGATACTCATTATTGTTCAAAATGTTGTTTATAAGCAAGTATATACCTATAAAAAATGCTATGTTATTTACAAAAACACTAACATGACAAAGTGAGTGTCGTATGTAAAAAAATCACTCGTATATTGGCTTTAATTCTTAATTCGACCAAATAATGAAAATACATTTTTTCTTATATAATAAACTCGATGAAATTATTAAAATCTTTATAATAATATATTTTGGGTAATTCAAAATGTAGATATACAAATTAAGTTTCTAACCGGTTCGATTTATTATTTAATGTATACAAAAATTAAGTTGTAATTTATATTTTAAGCTTGGTGGACACCTTTGGATCCTTTTGGATATTGAGTCCGGTTTTCTTGTGTATAGTTGTACTTATACATACGTACTATTATGGCTTAAACCAATTATTATACGGTGTATAGTATTCATTTTTTATATATTGGTTCTAGAACTGGTTTTTTCGATGGATTATAGTTTCAAATTATAATGATTCAGACTTTTTAGTCAAATACGTATTGATTAATACCCGTTGTTAAAATCTTTTTTTTTTTTTTAGGAATGCCCCCTATATGGGTGGCTTTGCCATTATGTTTGGCCCTATGTACACCTCTACAAGGCGAAGTGTACACAGCGCTCTCCGAACTCGAAGAGTTGTTGGACACCGAATCTGTTCTTTTACAAACTCTGCACCAATACATTTCCGACCAAGAAAATAGAATAGCAGTATTAAAAAAGTAATAATGGAAATTATCCCATAATAAAGTCTATATAGTTAAATGTCCGAAAGTAAAACCAATTTCGAATAATTATTTCAATAATGTCATGTTCGCAGACATGCAGTGGATTACGAAAAAGAACATTCGATCGCAGCCAGAGACGTTACTAATTATCTATCAAACCCGATCAATGATTATTTGTTGGTGAAACGATTAACCAGCGACTGGCGTAAAACAGAAACATTGATGCAAGATCCATACTATGAAAGTAAGCTCATAATCAATTATAGTTCGAGTATAGACGATTACAAAGTACTATGCAAATACATAAGAAATAATAAACATACCTAAATTTTTTTAAACTGTACACTTTTAGCTGCTATGAAAAATCTGACTCAATATCGTGAACTCCTCAAATTCCCCACGGATGAAGATTTAACCGGTGCGGCCACTGCACTAATTAGGTTACAAGACACGTATAAACTCGACACGGCATCAGTTGCCAGGGGAGAGTTGAACGGCATTCAATATAGTACTCAATTGTCTGGTAAATAATCTCTACTCAATTTCCCAAACAAAACGTATATAGGTAGTTGAAAATATTCATAAACGCCCTTTTTTTTATAGCTGGTGATTGTTTCGAACTCGGCCGCCAATCGTACAATGGCTATGATTTTTATCACACGGAATTGTGGATGAACGAAGCTTTAAATAGACACGAACAAGAGAGGTCCAATGTGACAGTCCGTTGGGAAATCTTGGAGTATCTTGCGTATTCCACTTTTATGCAAGGTAAATAATGAAATGTTTTATTGTAAATCGTGATAGATGTTATATAGACACTTATAGTATACTATTTTGATATTTTGGCTGTTTGATTTATTGCAGGCAATTTAAAAAAGGCATTAGATTTAACCATTGAATTGTTATCAATACTTCCAAATCACGAACGTGCCCTGGGCAATCTAGCTTATTACGAAGCTGCAATAAAAAATGGAACAACTGAAATCGATAAAAGTGAACAAACTCCAAAAGCTGTTTCTGCAATGTTAGACCCCGAAGAACGAGAGCGATATCACATGCTGTGTAGAAATGAAAACTTAATGTCAGTCCAAATTAGTTCTCAACTTCGATGCCGTTACACAAACAACAATAGAAATCCTCTTTTATTAATCGCTCCACTCAAAGAAGAGGAAGCTTTTTTCAGCCCGCGAATAATTCTTTATCGCGAAGTTCTGTATGACAATGAAATTGAAGTTATCAAACGCATGGCTCAGCCTCGAGTAAGTTTTTTTTTTATTGTAAACTTGAAATTAAAAGTATTGATTTAAATTTATATTATAGCTCAAAAGAGCTACTGTACAAAACTATAAGACTGGTGAATTGGAATTTGCCGATTACCGAATAAGCAAATCGGCTTGGTTAAAAGAACACGAAGATGTTGTGGTAGCAAATGTTGCCAAAAGAGTCGAAGTGATGACAGGTCTTACAACGGAAACGGCCGAGGAACTTCAAGTTGTTAACTACGGAGTAGGCGGACATTATGATCCACATTATGATTTTGCTAGAGTATGTATATACAATGATTATTATTTACTATTAATTTATAGTAATAATATGCATTTTCATTTATATAAATAAAAATACATTTTAATTATTTAGACAGAAGAAATCAACGCATTCAAGTCATTAGGAACCGGAAATAGAATTGCTACTGTTTTATTTTACGTAAGGAGAATCGAGAACTTTAATACCATTAATACCGATGTACACTATAATATTATACTATGTGAATGTTATTTTAATTATACAGATGAGTGATGTGGCTCAAGGAGGTGCTACTGTATTTCCTTGGTTAGGCGTAGCACTACAACCCGTAAAAGGAACAGCTGCTGTATGGTTTAATTTATATCCAAGCGGAAATGGGGATCTTAGAACTAGGCACGCTGCGTGTCCTGTGCTTCAAGGCTCGAAATGGGGTATTTCACTTGACAACATTTTAATTCATTTCGTATTGGTATTTATAATTTTTTTTTTCTTTCTAGTGTGTAATAAATGGTTACACGAAGCCGGGCAAGAGTTTAGAAGACCGTGTGATCCCAAAGAGAATTTACAGGAAACGACTAGCAGATAATTTTGGAAATATTTAACTTCTTTCGTATGAGTTGGTTTTTTAAATGATTTGTCACCTTATTTAACAATGATCAATATTTTACTTTTGTACTATATAGTATACACAATACTTTTTACAATGTTGTGATAAATGTTTTTTTCGTAACTATCATAGATCTTATAATATTTTTAAGTAGTCGAAATAAATATTTTTTATATATAAATATTATTTATCAATTTACTAATTATGAAGTTTTCACTACTAAAAATGTGGGAAAGTAGTTAATCGCCCTGCTGTATACAGTAGGTGTCAAATACTCGAGTATTACTC
Organism: Neotoxoptera formosana; assembly: GCA_022818045.1. NCBI lineage: Eukaryota > Metazoa > Arthropoda > Insecta > Hemiptera > Aphididae > Neotoxoptera > Neotoxoptera formosana. The sequence continues at coordinate 26,051,018 of CM040634.1, forward strand.
TCGTCATTCAGTAAGTCACTGAAATGCATACAGTGGCAAAAAATTACAAGTTCTTATAGTTAATAAATTAATTTGTAGTTAAAATGTTTAATTTTTACAGCTATAGCCTTATAAGGATTGGACATTTTAAACAAGGTTTCTTTGAAGTATAGTTCATACTGTAACCAAAAAATCTAAAAATGATACATACAAGGTGATTCATTTAACATAAAACACTCATTATATTGAAAACTATTGACTTTTTTTTAAACATATTTTTTTTACGTGATTTTAAGTTATATCATTTTTTTATATTTTTTATCCATATAATTTTTTTTATGTTTTTTTACTTTTTTTGAATGACAACAGTGTTGTCAATTGTACAGTTCAAAGTTCATATTCCAAAGAAGAATATGTTTCCGATTATTTCGATACATTAAAATATAATTTCTCTTAAAAATTGTTAGTTTGTTACGACTTAAAACCACGTAAAAAAAATTTGAAAAAGTCTAGTCTAGTCTTTTCTATATAATGAGTGTTTTGCGTTAAATGAATCACTCAGTATAACATTTCATTTATAGATATTTCAAGTTCAAATTTGAACAAAGATATCATTTAAACGAAGAATATAACGGTATTAGTTACTTTTTTGTCACACTGATCGCATTGCTTGCAAAACAATTTAATACAACAGATACCTATTTTAGTATACCTAGGTATTTATTTAATTATTTAGGGCTGGTAAGTGGTTAAAGTTTGTGACGTATGATTTTATTATTTTATTACCAACTATAATTCAATTTTTATTTATACACCATAATATACTCTGTCAAGCGCCCACAATACCGCCACCGTCGCGACGGTTAGGTTAGTCGTCGTCGTCGTTGTCGAAGCCGTAAACCAGGGGTCGCCAACCTTTTCAAACAAGTGAGCTACATTTGAAATTTTTAGTCCCAGGTGATCGACATCCAGGAGAATTTAAGTCTTTAGGAAGTGATTTGTTTTATGAGCAAAAAAAAAAAAAAGGTCTAAGCTCCAAAGAATAAATATTTATTGTTTCTTCATGATAATAATAATAATTCCGAAATAATATCCGATTATTTATTAGGCGATCGACCGATAATGGTAAAATTAATTTTTATAACGATCGACCTATATTCCTAGAAAGATCGACCAGTCGATCGCGATCGACTGGTTGGCGACCCCTGCCGTAGACGGAGACGATAACCGTCGCCCACTGTTTTCCGATACGCGACGAATTTATTTTACATACCAAAATATATGCACTTGTTTTTCCTTTTCTCCGATTGACGGATGTCAAAAGCGGCAGGTGAGAACGTTTTTTCTTTCTTTTATTTCCCAAGTCCGTTTGTCCACGAATATTAGACGGAGTGAGGGCACGACAAATCGCACCCACGGCAAGGTTTCGCTCCACGGGGACAAAATCGTTCTGACATATATGGTGCACTAGATACCTATAGGCTATAGTTAACTAATACCTCCGGCCGGTATGGAAATATGATTTTTTTGTTTGAATTATTATTATTATTACACTTTGCGAATTCCCGGTAACCGTCCAATGGAGCCGTTGGTGGTTTTTTTTTTATATAATATATATATCTATGTTAATTGTCCTTTTTTTTTATTCTTTATCCGAGTTTTACGTCGGTTTGGCTTTCCCGGCACTTAATTAAATCAAACAATAAATTCATTTTTTTATACCCAATAATGTGTCCTGAGTTTTATTATTGTTATGATAATTAATAAGTACCTACTTGTTCCCTCACGTTTTTAAATATTTTACAAATCCACATCGCTCGGGCCCACCAGGGTTAGGTTTTGGCACCCAAATTGGCAATTTCGAAATGTCACAAATTACCCAGATTCAGGTAGTTGTGCCAGCTAAAATCTTAAAACTAGGCGAACAAAATCTATTGTAGTCGTATGACGGCGTAGCGTATAGGCAATTGAGCTACATTACTATGAGAATATGAGATCAATAAGTAGCCCAAGTTATGTAGATACATTTCAACATTTTATATTTTTTTGTTATGTTCATTACTCAACATTAATATAATACTTAATTATTATTATTGACTGTTTTAATAAGTTAAATCATAACGTCGTATACATTTGTCTTGTATACTACCGAAAACCGAATACAAGCTAGGCAACTAAATGTGTGACAAGTATTCATGTTTCATATTCAAATTTAAATATCATTACTTTTAGCTAAATTCAATCGCTTGAAATTTTCCTTTCTCCATCAGGACGTCGGTAGCCTGCGAAAGGAAGATCCAATGGGGGGCCATGTGCCCATGTCTATTGGTATTTAAATTATTATATACCATTATTTTAGTATATAATAAGACTTACTGTTGTTTCTTAGACAAATTGAGTACGTGCACGACGACATTTAGAAACTTTGACGATTTGCATTTGTGCACAAAGGCGTGAACGGGTAGAGATAAGAGCGGCAGCCGGTTTCTCAATAACTGATAGAAGAGACCGAACGACTGACAAATCATCTTCGATGTGCTACTCCAATGGCAGTCTGGCAAAGGTCGTCTTCGTCCAATCAGACTTCAATTCCAGCTCACAGTTTTTCCAAACAAGGTCAAAGACAATAGCATGAGAATACATTTTTTCACACAGTTATATAAAAAATTATTTTTAATTTGCATGAAATTGTGGTTGACGAAATGGCCTACTGCCTAGTAACCATCAATCAACCCATCCACGACCGAACAGAAATTACCATGTGTCGAACGATACAGTAGCATCTAAAAATTTCCACGTTCAATCCAGTAACTATGTTTGGATTCAGAGATTATGATATGTCCACAAAAATCGTTGTCTCTTTTATCTCGTAGATTCACTGCTGTAAAATAAACCATTCGGAAATATATTTGCCATCTCACCATAATAAAGAATAACTTTTATAGTAACAAACATACTAAGAAATTGTTCATAATATGAAATATACAATTGTTAGATAAAACTTTATAGTGAGAAATGAAAAAACTACTTTAAAATAATAATTAATGCAAGTCCTATTGAAACTCATAAAACATTTTTATGCCGGAAATTTATGTTTTCAGTACCTACAATAAAACATGGAAAATAGAAATAAAAAACACAATATTATACACAATTATATTATATAATTTCATTGCAACCATACAAAATAATATGTACACACCCCATTTGTAAGGGATTAGATTAAAGGGAAAACAAATAAAGACATTCTTAAAACTTTATTTTTTATCCTATTCAATTTTTATTTTATACACAAATTTTTTTTATAAAATAGTATAAACCTTAAGTAGTGTGGTTTTCTTCTGTTACTGTAGTACTACAAATGTACAAGCCATAAATATTTAATATTGTTGACAAATAAATATATAGAATAATAAGATAATTTAAACATATTTGACCTTAAGAAAAAAAAATGTTTTAAGTAGGATGAATTTACCTAGGGAGTTAATTACAAAATATGTAAACAAATATATGTATACAAACATCAATATTACAAGTAGAAAGGCGGCCAATATTATTTAAAAAATTTTCACATGATTTTAATTATTGTAAATTAATAATGGGTTCCACAGAAGATATGAAAGGGTTAGAGACATAAATTAACATTAGTCGCACACTATGTAAAAAAAAAAATATAGGTGTGAGTGAGTGAGTGCTCAATGAAAAACAATATGTGGCAGTCCTAAACTGGTCGGATAAAATTTAAAATAAATAATACAGTAAAATAATAATCATATATCAACTTAAACAATGACATACACACAGTCTTTTTTTTACAATTCATCGTGGGTTTCTTCAGATTTGGATGCAAGATCTTCATCTTCCTCTTCATCCTCCTCATCAGGTTGGGCGTCATCAGATTTCTTTGCTTCTTGTTCTTCTTTCTTTCTTTCTTCTTCATCAAGTGCTTCCTTCATCTTCTTCTCACCCTCCTTAAAAAATAAACATAATTTAAAAATTACAATTAACATTAAAAATAACGATTTTACTTACATATCTTGATTTCCAGATGGAATCTGCCTTCTCTTTAGCTACTTCAATGTCATCTGTGATCAAAACATTGTTGAAGATAGTACCAGATTTGACTTGCCACAAGTCAAAACCAAGAGCACAAATTTCTTTTCTTGCGTATAGTTTATCATCTTGTTTGTATTCTGGGTTGTCAATTTCTGGGTGTACCCATACTCCCTTTAAACATCATAGTTATTTTAAAATGAGGTTCATTTAATTTAAAACTAAATTTTTACAATATTTTAACTTTAAATGGAATAGGTACAATATTATTTAATTCATACCTTGTAATTAGGATTATCAATCTGTTTTGGTTTCCATTCACCCTTGAAATCTGGGTTATCAATCATTGCTGGTTCCCATTCACCGTCCATTTCATCGTCCCAATCTTCTGGTTTAGTGGCAGCTGGGTCAGGAATGTGTTCTGGCTTATCCCAATCTTCTGGTTTCTCATCATTAGGGTCATCAATAGTAGCCTTCTCATCCCAATCTTCTGGTTTTTTAGCTTCAGGATCCTTGATTTTCTTGGGTGGCAAAAAGTCCCAATCGGCTTCTAATTCACCAGATTCTACCTTTTCATTGTCAATTAATACCTCATAAGTATTATCAGACTTAACAATAAGTGTGTAAACATGAGTGTAGACATCATCGCGACAACGAATGTCTTTATTGATCAATACGTTTTTGCCATTGTAGCTGAAGATAACATGTACTTTCTTTGTACCAGGTCCACAAATATCAGGTCCTAGAATTAAATAAAACTTTTGTTTAAAAATGAAAGTTACAGAAATAAAATTAAAATTAAAAACAAACATATATTTTAAAAGAAATTATAAGATCAAAATATTGAAAAGGTACAAATTGAACATCAAAATATATTATACTTATAAATGATGATTTGTATTTAAGGATCTGAGCATCTCGATCAGGAAAACTATTTAACAATTAAAAACAGATGCTTACCACATATTATGTACTTATGTACTATATTTAACTCTTCATTTTATTCATTATCATGTATTCATATTGTTATTTGTCATTATTTTTTTTTCTAGAAATAGGTAGGTACTCAAATCATTTTAATTATTACTCAATACTAAAAAGTACTTATATAATGTATAGTATTTCAACAAGTAGATAAAATGTATTATCTTTGAGAAATAGAGGTATGAAGTATTCAATTTATTTTAGGGACTTAAAAAACATTACTTTAGATAATTTTTGGGAAATGTATGTGTAACACATAACAGAAACCTATTGTTATGTACTTAAGAGTATTCCAAAACTTAAACAATAATATTAAAGACTATATTACAACACAATGTCTATTACTTTATATGCAGAATGCTTGAAAATAATTATGATCATCAAACTATGAGTCATTATAAATACCTATAGAGGTGCTTCAGTTTTAATATTACATAGAATAACTGTTTATAATGAATTTTGATTTTAATTTTTAAGCCAAGTACCCTTACTTATTAAAATGTCACTTAAATGAAAATTTAACTGTACTAAATCATCAATATTTACTCCAAATTAAAATGTGGTGTTAAAATCATTTTAATGTATAGAAGAATAAAAATTGCCAAAAAATATTGTATCACTTTATGCAGAATCAATTGATTATACCTAATGACAAAATTAAATTAAATATAATTTAAGTTAACAAAACCAAAAGCTTTGTAGTCAAACATGACAGAAAACAGAAAGTATTATCTAATACTACCTATCAAATAAAACAGTTATTAATTAAATGACTATTCTTCAATGCCATTATAAAAAGTTTTTCCTACATAAAACCTTTGCAGTAAAATAAACTAAAATCAAATAATTATTAATACTCAAAATTTTATCTTACCTCAACACCATAATTTATTTTCCTATTTGTATAGTAAAAAAGTGATAAAATGTTATAATATATGTCATGATAGGTAGGAACAATCTATTTTATTTTAAATTTCTAAAAAAAAAAAATAATTGGTAAAAATATATTTGAAATAGAATTCTAATTATTCTATGTTGTAAATACAATGGGTAAGTTTCTACAGTTAATTGACAGAAATCAATTAAATAACAAACCATGAAAATTTTTTGTTTACTCATTAGTAACAAGAGGAAATAAAAAAAGTATTGTTGACAGTTTATTTAAATAAACAAATTATTCAACAACAATATCTACAAATCAAAAAATATTTAATTAATATTAAATAACCACTTTTTGTACACATGTCGCTAATTTAAGTAGATCAACCAACCATTTTATTCTACTAATATTGGAACAAAATAAATTTGTTAGTAATCTAAATTTCGATCAATTTTATACTTTCATTCATTTTTCTATTTCAAATACTACTTTCATTTTGATACAAGCAACTTTCTCCAATCTATATCACATCATAAACCACAAATGCATATAAAATGTTGATATTGAATAAACCTAGTCTACTAATATTTCAATTTAATGTAAAAAAAGTAGTAAATGTTGACTAATTAGTATAACTACTAATAAATATATAAATACTTAAAAATACATTTAAAATGACTTTTAAATTAAACTTAATAGTAATCAGTACTATCCACAGTTGTATAGAATATAGTTTACACTAATGGCTCAAACGAAATGTGAGTATAATTTAATGGTTATAGATTTAATTAGTAAAATATGGGTACATGTATCATTAAAATATAATTTTAACCATTTTAATAAACTCAATTTACCATATTATATTTAATTTATTCATGATCATAATTATTTTAGTTTTTCAGAATATAAATAAAGTTATTAAATGCTGATTTAATGTAAATTCAAACAAACCGTATCTTTCTAATATTAAGAAAGGTATTTAATGTTTCTATTTTCTATACAAAAATTAATTTGTATATAATGAATAAACACATACACATTTTTTAAAAGGCGGTATGGCATATTATCTACTATTATTAGGTACTTAATAAAATACCAAGTAGGTCTGTATTGGGTAACTAAATTTAAAAATTTACTTTTTTTTGTTGGTAATATTCAATTGCCACATATGTATATGGATGTACAACAGTTTTGAACTGCGCTGTTAATACCTAATACCTGGTAATACAATAAATAAAAAAAATAAATAGGAAAATATATTTACCGAACATAATTTCGTACGGAGTTTCACCGTGCATTTTCTTTGGTTCCAAGTCACAGTTGAACAGCTTCACGTATCCACCGCCGCAGTCGATATTCTGCTCGTGTTTGACCGTGTACTGGATGACCAGGTCTTTGCCTTCGTTGCTGAACGGCGGAAATTTCTTGGACAGAGCATAGAACCGAGCGTCCTGCGACGTCTGTATACCCTTGTCGGCCTCGGCATCGTTGTAGAAAGCGCCCGAGCTGTGGACAAACTTTCCGAACTCTTTGCCGGGGTGTTCCGAGTACGTCCATTCGGTCTCAAACGAATCTGTGGAACGATAATAACACGTCGTCAAATAAACACCGTCGTCGTCGTCGTCGTCGTCGTCGGCGGAGGCATAGCCACGCGTCGTCGGCCATAATAATAATAACGACAATAATACATACCGTCGGGGAAGTTCTCTTCGAAGTAGATTTCCGCGCTGACGGCTAGGGCGGTAGCCAGACAGAACAGTGCGCAAAGCGACAACTTTGTCGGTGCTCTCATGTTGCACGGACGTTTATAATATATAATATATCAAATAAAATATATACTATGATATACTTATCGGGCGTGAATCTTCTGCCGACGTTGTCGGGATCTGATGCGACGTGTCGATGACCCAAAGAAAAGTGTAGACGAGACTGCCGGCGACGCGCGCGTTCCAGGAGATCGGAGTGTAATGCAATGCGTACGCGGGCACTGGTGAGTGGTGACGACGACGACGACGACGACGGCGGGCAACCGGGATATCGCACTTCGGATATTTGAAGTCAAGACAGATGGACACCGGCGATTGGCCCGGCCGCACAGCCAACCGGCGCACAACACGCCGTGACGGTCGACCGCCGACGCCGCAAATAACCTAAAATATAAATGCGACACGAACGCCGCGCCTCTGACGTGACGAGTGCCGCCAAAATTTGAATGCGTTTTATTTCGAATAATATATAATATTATATTATGAAATCCGTTCATTCGAGGGTTCGTCTTTCATTCATACGCCATTAATTATTAATAAATTATTCGCGTATTATCTCACTTGACCTACATAAATCTATGCGTTGTAATATGTACTACTGTAATGTTATGCTCACCCGTCATAATTGTAATACGTAAACTTAAATATATAGGTAATAAATATAGCAGCCCATTAGTCGTGTGCAGTGAACGCGGCCATCTCCAATATTTTATATATATGTACAACACTGACGTATGCGGTCAACTCGTTTTCATAATAGCGTAGGGTCTTCATACATGCCGCCGCCAAAGAGAACGGTCGGCCGAAAAAGGGATCTCTGATGCCCAAGATAGACGTTGAATGTTGAAAGCGCTGAGCCCATCATTCAAGCCATCTTCCACTCTGGCGCAACGGTTATCGTCCAATCTCCTGCAGTGCATCATAATAAGCGCACCAACCAACACAGCAACAATACCCGTTCTCTGCGAGGTATATATAAGACCCACAAATATTACATTATATATATATTTTACATACAAATTGTATTGTACGGTTTATTTGATCAAACTATCGAATATATATTATTATTATCTATATAGGTAAACCACATTGAAAAAATGTTGTGTAGAATATAAGATTAAAGTCATAATTTATTATTTAAGTCCCTTATTATTGAAACTTGATCCACAGCTATTAATGACATTTCTGGTAATACTCCAAGATGTCTGAACTACTATGCAGCGCAAATGTTGTGAGATTTGTTAAATTGATATCAATCAAAACTAATGAATTAAAAAAAAAAATTCATAGGAATTGTCATGGAATCGGGTAACTTATTTTTTCAAACTCTTTAATGTACCTACCTCAGGGCTACGTTTAGAATTTTGGAACCACAGAGCCGGGACACTTATGAAACTCTAACCCTTTTTTAGGAAGTTAGTTTAAGGTTTCCTTATTATACGTCTCTACAACATACGATTTTAAAGTAAAAACTAACCTGTTACAAATTGACCGACACAATTATTAATTATTTTCCAATATAGATGATACTATGTAACTGTCTATAGTAACTCTAGCCGTGGTCGCCACCAAGTAGGAAAAATAATTTTAAATGTCGTCATTCATGACGTGTTTATTTTATAATTTATCAAAACAATACTGTTTGTCTACTAGAAATGTTTAATAAAAGTTTAAGTTTAATTCTGGGACAGTTTGCCGTCCCGCAACATTATCGGGACACCGGCAAGCTATATATAGTCAATACTACAGCGGTAGACCCGTTTAATTCGGGATTTATGAGCTATATATGGCAATACCCTGTATAGGTCGGTGTCCAATGTTCAGTGTTAAACAAATAAAAATTATAAAAGTTCTATGTTAACCTATAAATCCTTGTATTTTCTATAAATTCTACCTACAAGTAATAATTAAGAGTAAAAACCGATATTCATTTATGGTTTTGCATTTTTATTTATTGTTTGGTGAAAAAATACATAGTCGACACAAAAATGTGTTTCATGACCAAACGATTCTGCAATAACCAATATATATATATATATGAAATTTTATTTTACATTTATAGGATTTCTTAAATGTACAGTTGTACTAAAGTGCTCTTTTTTATAACTTACAAATCGTGAAATACAAAATAAATATTTAATCATTTTTCAAGATTTATAAAATATACATATATGAGCACACCGGCACTCTATAGCTGATGATAGTGATAACTTATTTATATTGTGAAGCTGTATAGTTATGGCATGAGTTATAGATACCTACAGTCGATACAGTTGCAGACAATTTCAAAAAATGTATAAATTTGTCTCATACTCATACACAAAAAAATTATTTATGATATAAAATAAAAATATTAATAATTTAAGTATTCGTGCAATCAAAATTGCTAAAATAAAAGAATAAAAACAAATAATATTATTCGAGCTCTTACATGAATAATGGGTATTTCTTTCTATGTAAGTTTCCTTCCCAACTGTCCCAGCTATATTTTATTATTTATATACATATCATATACATGCATATTATAGCTATAATCGATATTTGGCCATTAGCGAAGCTTGGGGGGGGGGCTAATCCTTTCCAAATGTAAAATTATAACCCTAGCTTATAACTTATACTGCGTATACTAATTATGAAAAATAAACAATATAATTATATTTAATAACCTTATAATATAACATATTATAATCTACGGAAATATTATACTTAAGCCAGTTAATTCAAATTATATTTTTATAGGTTATATTTTATTCATTTAAATAATAATGCTAATGAAAAAATAAAGCCGGTACTTCAGCCCCTCCAAGTATATAAGTTTATCAAGCTTCGCGGCTACTGTGTATTGTGTACCTACGTGGCTTTAGTGCTATACGTGGTCACGTCCTACAGGCTACTACAAAATAACAGATTTTTATCATTTAATTTTATCATGCATCCATACATAAATAATGTATTATAAATTAAATTTGCTCGTATGTTAACGCGTATTATGTGACCTTAGATAGGTAATATAAGTATACTATATACATAGTATGGATGAAGCCATAATATAAACATATTATATGACTATATATATATATATATTTATTATAATATATTGTGATACTATAAATTTTAGTTTTTATACTACACACTATTATATAGTAACTATAAATAATATAATATTATAAATGTATGTATATATTATAAAATAGGTATTTACTGTAAAACTGTACTGCTGAGTGCAGACTTTACTGACCAGTGACCTATGCAGTTACAACACGTTGTCCAATTTTACTCACCTAACAACCGGTTTAATATGGTATACCTATATAGTGGCTTATTTTTAATCAAAGTCAAATCCTCATTGTATTGCAAACATTATTGATACTTAAATTTAATTTTAAATTTGGAGCGATAAATGTATTGCAGTTTTACAATGATGGTGCTTATTTTATTAATTTATTTTTTCAATTGTTGTGCCCGTCTTTTGGAAAAGCATAAATCGTAGAATTTTAAAATTGTTCAGCATTACGCGTACCAATATTATTATATTCCATAGGCAAATTTTCAAAATATTTATACTAATTTTAAATTATTTGTACTACGCACCTATTTACAGCTTCCTATATATATATACTGTATGTCGGTACATATACCTAGTATATTGACTTAAATAAGTTAATAACAATAATATTTTATTTATATATATTATAATATTATTATTATTATTATTATTATTTTATGTTTTATTTTTGTCGAAAATTAGTTCAACCACTGTAAGCCACTGCATAATATATATATATATATATATATGTACTTATACCACTCATATTATTACATTAGCAAATAACGCGTATTTGCCTTTTTTTTCTAGAGTATCGTCATGCAATTCCTCCTAGTCATGCAATTCCGCATACGGCATACGTATAGGTATAATTAGCATAATAGCATACATTGATAAGCTAATATTTATATGATATCACCTACAAAAAGGTAAATGATTTAATAAAATAAAACCATTGAACAATGTGTTTATTTAAAATAATAATAATATAACGAGAGTTCAGTACTCATTTTATAGAATATGTAGACGAATGACAAGGAGTCGGTGTTTATAGTAGACTATTTATAATTTAAAATTTACCTATTTGTAACAACTTCTACTTATATTTATATATAATATAGGTACATGTAGATACCTATACCTTTATATAGATTATAGGGTACAAAATGTAGTGTTAATGTATTACATAAATCATCAACATTGCAGATTAAAAATAACACAATTTTAGGGGTGTTACCCGTTTTTGTTAAAATAATATTGACTGTTTCATCCACAGCCCTTTTCCGCCAAGAATAAAAAAGGTATTCGATTCCCGTTTTCACTAAAGGACATTTCAGCCAAAAAATGTTGGTAACCAATGATTTTAAATTTTAGGCAATATCCTATTTATATTTTATATATGATATAACCTAATAATTTTACATGGAATAGTCTTCTGCAACCTGTAAAAAATCGCAGACTCTACTATAACATATATAGGTACAGGTATACACTATACACTAGTGGACAGCGATAATCGTCGATAAGAAATATAAAATACATCGCCTCATCAACTACATAAAACTGATATTAGGTGAGATTCAGCTATTAAACTTTTATATAAAATAGGTTCTTTAATAATGCTAATCCAAATCCTTAAAATTCAACTGATGAATCTATATGATCATATGTATGTGATTTTTTTTAATCTATAATTTATATGTACCTATTATTTGACTTAGATCTTATTATATTTTTTTTATAACATTTTAAAATATTAAAATATAATATTTATGTGTTAGGTATGAAATTATGTTATGATTAGAACATTTTATTATTCAAGTGCATACCTATACAATATTATTGTTACGTTTAAACATGGTTCCCACTTCCCAAATAATATTTAGAGGAAACGTCTTTTCGCTAAAATACATTTTGGTGGAAACTGGAATCGTATCTTTTTCGTTTTTGTCGGAAAAGGACTACCTATGTGCAGTGATGTTCCCATTATTTTTTATGAGAGTATATACTATGCCGAAGAACGCCAAAATATAGTTATTTCATTTTTTTATACGATAAAAGTGGTGGAGAGGTTTAATTAATAAAATCAAATCAAAAAAATTACTATTATATTTTTAATTTATCAAAACAAAATTATAAAAATGAATTATTTAAATAAATTGACAAAAATTGTTTTCTCAATGATTATTTGTCGACGTATTGGTAAACTGCTCATTGTTACTATCGTTATTGAGCGTCGCGCAACGGATGGGTAAAAAAACATACTATACTTTAATTTTTTAAAAAAAAATTATGTATTTTTTTCTTTTTGTATGGTTTGTTTGAGAGTATACGTAGTATAACCATGATATTTTAGAAAAAGCTTGAGAGTATACGGCGTATATGTAGTATACCCTTTGGGAACACTACTGCCTATGTGCCATGTAGCTATGCCTAATTTTATAAGATTGCATTGTGTCAAATGTCAGTGTAATACACATAATACGCCTATTATATAATATAATATAAATATCTGCCATTTTAATAACGTGTATTTTACAATATGGTAATAAATAACATGTTGGAAATACAATATTATGGAACAGGTTTAAGTGGTAAAAGGGCTGATTAATATTAAATATAATATATTATTTCATATTTGCATACAACAGTTGCAGGTGTGTACAATGTTAACCGTCGTGTGCTTAACGATAGTATATACAGTTCAACAGTAAACGTAAATTAAATTAATTGCCCGCATGTATAAATGATGGAACTTATAAAAATGCTTTATCATGAAATAAAACTGTAAATATTAATTAGGCACCTAGTATATTAATTGGTTTATACCTAACTGTGCAAAATAATCAGAAAAATATTAAACATGTAATAATGAATTATTATGAAAGTTATGGTAAGTGAGAAAAGACATTATATTATCATATTTTATTGTAGGTAATCCTATATATACACCAATATACCTATTATAATTTCTAATGCAAATATATGCAATAGGTATTGATTAGCCGACACTATTTTTGAGCAGCATATACCTATAGGGAGTTAAGGTTCACAACTTTTGTAAGATTTTCCCCTATGCAACATAATTTATTGTAGTAAAACTGTAAAAGCAAAGCAACAATATTGAATATACACATCATGAAAAGCCCACCTGAAGACCATAAGCTGCAGTCATCCTCTTAGCACTTGGCTAGTGTGTAGGTACCTATGCGAGCAGCCCCAGGTATCAGACAGGAATAAATCTTAACATGGTTATATGGGAATGAGAGGCAGGCAGGACATGCCCCGTCTTACCATCCATCACTTTATATTTTAACGTATCATTTGTTATCCTAAAAAAGTCTTCACGCCGCCCTATAGACATCTCATACATCATGTTGCTGTCCTCTTCCCGAGACGGCGAGACGGCCTAAGTCCGACACTCTAGATATCGCGTTCTAATTATACTAACTATTTTGGAAGCATTTATAATAACTTTTCAATTTATATGAATTATTATACAATTTATTTGTAAATTAAGTATTAATTATTTGTTTAAATATTACTGTGTGACCTGCAGTGGCAGTTTAACAGGTGGGGGTCTGGATGATCTCTCTCTTGACAATTGGTCTCGGTATATGTAAATACGTATAGTAGGTAATTATTATAGTCAACACTCATCATAGTCATCTAAACATAAAACATGTATTATAAATTATTTCATTATTTTTATGGGTATAAAACTATAAACTGTAAATAATTATTTAGCACATACAATTACTTCTCGTGTACGCTATATGCGGCTAAATCAACGGGAAACAGTGAGATGTGAATATGTCATTGTATATACATGCAAAACATTTTCGCTCTATCTCGGGACTTGTCAAGATCTGCCCCTATGTATGCCTATTGCAGTATTGCACTACTGCCTATATTTATTTAAGGTTTTAACGTCCTTACCAAAACATTTGTGACTCTATCTAAAATGCAAATAAAATAACTAATAAGCTAGACTTTTTTTAAATAAGATATAAAATAAAGTAATAGGTATTACACGCATACATGTGATCCTATAAGTAAGTAATATCATTGATTATGAATAGGTACTAACTACTTAAGTAGTATTTAATAATTATTATATAATCATAATATCATATAGGTAATCAATAGTAATAGTGTAATATAGCCATTTAGGTAAGGTATAAGGTATTTAAAAATAATAAATAGGGAGCAATAAATATTAAGTAGATATAACTGTATGAAAAGAAAGTTATTTCAGATTAGATATATATATAGGATTATAGGAGTTTAAAAAGCAAATATTGTCAACTATTTTATTGATTAATTAAATATTTATATAACTGCATAAAATCAATGATAGCTGGGAACTTATTCATTTTGTCGGGAGCGTATATACAGCAGTAAACCTATAGACACCAGCTGTGTATACCTGCAGATATTTCGTACATATATCGGCTACCTATACATAATATTAAACACTCTAGGACCTAGGTATTAAGTAACTAATGACAAGTAAACAAAACGTATAAAAGATTACCTATGTCATTGTAAATCTATAATCATAAATGCACTATGACGTTTTATATGTACCCATGTTACGGCCATACATATAGTCTATATAGTGTATACATTATGATTATTGATTTATAACCCTATTACTATATATAGGAGCGACTGAGTAGACGATCGCCGACCCTATATTATGAAATAATTCGGGATACATATAATATTATATTGTATTTATTTTTTAAATGTTTGATTTGCATTCATTTCATATTAGGTTAATAATAAAATAAATAAATATTACAATAATTTGAGAAGAAATACAATATGTGTATGTACGTCTCAATTAACGGATGATACATTTTACTTTAGGGAACCTATTAGGCGTAAAATATAATATAAAGTATTTAAAAAATCATTAGCACTCCTTCTAGAAATTCTACTATTGTTCCGTTACACACCGAATCTTACGCATTAAATACCGTATTCAGTATACTAGTATACGCCTGTAGCCTGTACATTAGTACTAAAATGTTAGTGGTTAGTCTTCAGTTCTCTAAAACCCTCCTTCTCTCCAAATTGTTTAAACTTTTTAAGATAATTATAGTGTACCTAAGTATGATTATAATAGTTGACTGTTGCATTGATATTGGCTGACCACAACTTATTATGCAACAAATTGATCAATTCGAAAATAAACTCCAAATTATACAAGAAAAACGCGAAAAATTGTATATACAATATATCTACAAACTTTTATTAAATTTGGTACATATACAATCTAGGTACTTATGTACATCTATAAGCATCTATAGCATCTATATCTATATCTATCATCTATTATCATATAGGCTATAATGCCCTATAGTAAAATATTTAATAATCATATAATGAACAAAATAAATTGTACGTTTTAAAATTAGACGTATGTTTACATTTTTGCGTTGGCTACAATCGCGGCTAAATACATGTTCGAGAAATCATGAGCTGTGGCCGAACACATATTATATAAGTACATAACATATTATTATTGTAGAACAACACGTCGATTTCAATACAAAGGTATAGGCGCCTAACTACGTGGTATTTACTATTTTATTATTCAAAACGGCCGGCATTTAGCCAAAATTGTTGGACAATGTTCATAAAAAAATGAAAAAATAATTTAAAATAATAAACCTTGTACTGTACCACTACAGTAAATATTATTATTTTATCAGTCGCCGATAAACCCAAATTCGCGCGCCGGTCTGAACATTTTTCATTTCGTGTACATTCGTTATTGCGGCCGGACACGCGTCCCGGTATAAATTATTAAATACATCCGTAAACTAATATTATATACTCATAACATATATTATAATGTCTGCGGGGAGAAAAATGTTCGGGGTAGTGACTCGGACGGCGGTGTACGTGTTCGACAAATATCACTTCACCATCAACGCGTTCAGCGGCTCAGCGATAATGTGTATCGGTGACATCGCGCAACAGAACGTAGAACGTTACCACGGGTTGTCCGAGGGTTACGACTGGTCGAGAACCGGCAAGTACCTAAACATTCGACCGGCAACTATATAATATATGGTCAATAATCGGGAGGGCTAGCGAAATAATAATTGGTATTTAGTAACTATTTCATACGAATCTAGGCTCTAAGGTGAAAAAAGTCCTGTAGTAGGAACAAAACCATTAGTAGATAGGTAAAATAATTAAGAAAACTACGCTAATATCCTATGTACTGTAAGTAGAACTGCAATTTGCATAAATACATTATAATATATTATCATACACATTGTCAGTATTGTTAAGTATACATAGATAAACGTAAAATAGGTATAGGTACCTACTAAATGAAATTTAAGTAGTAGTTTTTTTTGGTTAAATGAAATAAATAAATGAGTAATTTAAGAAACATGTACCAACTAAAAAAATTATTCAATTTTTCAATAGCATTTTTTTACCGAAGTTATGGCATACAATACATTATTAATTTTCTTATTAATTATTAGCAGGGCTGGGACTTCAATGCCCTCCCAAAGTCCCAAAAAATGCTTTTATGTCCTAAAACTTCTAAATAATGCAATAAAAAAATGCACTAACATATTTTTATTCTTATCTAATAATTTTAGTGTAAATGATAATTGATAAATTATTATATACGTTTTAAAGGACTGTAAAAGAGTTTTACAAATAAAACTGATCATTTTGGACCTTTTTAATCTGAAAAAACAATTATTTTTAATAATATCATATGAGAACCTACTTTATAGTTTCAGTTTGTTACATTTATATAAAAACGATGCAAAAATCTTAAAATAATTATATTCTAAGGTCATTTAATAGGGCATTTTTTAAAAAAATATAAACGTTTAATTTTAAATTCAAATTCTCAAAACCAAAAACTCCAAAAATGCCCTAAAAAATGAAAAAATGACCTTAAATTTTAAAATTGTCAAAAATGCAAATGCAAAATAAAAAATTTATATTCTGATTCAAAAATACATGAAACGTATATGTTATAAATTGAGCATCGCGTATCTGAAAACAAAGTGTATCGAAATCCCAGTCTTATAGTTATTTCATTATATTTTACAAGTATAGCGGCAATCTGCATTACCCTTAATTTTTTTCAGCTAACAAGGAGTGGGTTTCACGGCATTTTTTTCCCGAGTGTAATTTTATAAAAATGATTTCTCAGCAATCCTTTAGAACTGTAAACATTTTGCAGGAAGGCTAAATCTACGCAGGGAGGACAAGCTCCCCCTCAGAAGTGCCGTTGACAAATTTTGTCATTAGGTGTCTCGTAGTTTTTTAATGAGTGTACTGTTTGTGTTAATGTGCTCCCGGACGTGTTTAGCACGAATTGCCGTGATAGGCACCATTCTGGGATCGGTACAGCATATCTTTTACCGGTCGCTGGACAAGAGATATCCAGCCAGGGACGCGCTCACTATAGCCAAAAAGATATTCATCGACCAAACGGTGTGCACACCACTCAACATCGTCGTGTTCATCTACGGGTTGGGTTTCTTGGAACACAAGACTTTGGACAAAATCAATGAAGAGTTTAGAGACAAATGGGCAATGATATTTCTGGTAAGCTGAAGCTGTTGACAATGGTTGTCTAAATAACACTCTGTAAGGATAAGTACAGTTAATAGAAATTTGGATTCACTAAATCCTCTAAATTGGTTTCAAATTGTTAGGTCTCATTATACTTGAGAAATTTTAATCAATAATTAATAATAATAAAAATTGATAATAGATTAAACTACCTACAGGAAGAATGTGGAAATAATATTTTATTTTGCACAAGATGTTTGAATATCGATTTTGTTAGTATTATCTATAATATAAATAATGCATTTAAATTTAACATTTTATTTTCTATAAAATATAAACAAACGTTAGCATAACATAATATTGTTGATTATAAATAACTATAAATATTGCGTTATATATGATTTATTTAGAAATGTACATGTTTTTTGTGTTTACTATTTAGTTGCACTACCTATTTGGCTAACATTCAAATATGGTACTAAAATAGTTGTTAACATTGTAATCTCATGGTAAAAATAAGTGCCAACAATTTTTTTTCATAAAACTAAGAAGTCAAATATTAATTAACCAGCTATTCATAATTAAAACTTAGAAATTGATTATTAAATATAGCTGATACATTTTTAATTTAAATAATTAATAAATTAAAATTAAAATAAAACATATTTCTTAAATTGCCATAAGTGTACATCAATTTTATTATTACTGGATACTTTTAGGTTGACTGTGCTGTTTTTGTCCCAACACAATACATTAACTTCAAGTTTATGGACCCAAAATACAGACTTCTTTTTACAAACATGGTTTCTATTATGTATGATACTTTTCTCTCTTATATTAAGTATACAGTAAGTAGTTTTCTGATTTCAAAAAGCATTCAACTTGCATGGCAATAGTATAAAACAATAATATGAGACTGAATATTTTTAAAAAAATTTCAGCACGACATTCTCAAATTGATGGAAAGACAAAATAACAATAACAATACAAATTGAAATGTATAGGCGATCTCAACAAAAAGTAAAACATATTTTTCAGATATAATATAAATACTTGTATTAAAAACTAAGGAGAATAAATAGTTGATGTATGTAATTTAAAACAAACCATATGATGTTTGAAAACATGTTCTATAACTATGATATTATTAGTTGAGATCATGGACACCAGAAGCAACCAGTTGCCTAGCAAGCCAATCAAGTCCATCATGAAGACCAGCACCACTCTGTGCATCACAAGCTTGTATATGCCAACTACGCCCACAGCACAGTTTATACAAACCAAATAATTCAGTAATGGTTTCAATTGTCACACACCCTTGAATATCCTTAGAAATACAAACAAAAGATTAATGATTTTATAATAATTAATAAATTAATTTGAAGAAAAATAATATTATACCTGTTTGTTGGCTAAAATTAACAATGCAGCATCTTTCAATTCTTTTTCTGTCATCAGCTTAGATAATTCATTAGATGATTCTAATAGTCTCTGTTGGTCACTGGAGTCAATCACAAAAACAACTGCCTAAACATCACATTCATTTATATTAGAACATACTCTAGAGTCAATGTATAATGTATATTTTATACCTAAATAATATAAGTCATTTTTGATAGCATTGTTCTTAATTCTTATTTATTATTATAATATACCCATATGATAACTTAAAAATAAAATGTTATCTGAATAAACCAAACCTGTGTATTGAGATAGTAATGCTTCCACAATGGTCTCAATTTAGGCTGTCCACCGACATCCCATATTGTAAACTTCATGTTTTTGTAGTCAACTGTTTCTACATTAAATCCAAGGGTGGGAATCATAGTCATAAATTCATTTTGTTTCAATTTGAAAAGTACACTAGTTTTTCCTGCTCCGTCTAATCCTAAAGTGACGACGCGAATTTCCATTTTTGGTCCAATATGTACTCTATTATCCTACAGATATTAAACAATTAATTTAATTACAAACTGTAAATTAAAAAATACTCACTTTTGTAAAAGTTATAGGTATACTAGGGTCCGGTTGTAATTGTTCTGGACCAAGTTCAGTAAACATCTGTTTATGTTTTTCAATAACATTTAGAGCTTGATTAATATCTGCACTAGCAGATATGACACGGAAATCATCCTGCCGAACAGCTTGCTCACATTGCACACATATGACAGCCACTTGTGATAATGATGATGCTAAATCTTCTTGCAAGCTTCTCAGTGAGCCTAATCTTTCTCGTACATGTGTATCAACAGCACTTAAGGCAGCAGCTTCTTGTACTTGTAATGTTTCACGTAGATGTTGGAAATACAACTGAACTCTAGCCCGAGCCAAGGAGCATGTACCAGGATTACTTTCTTCATCAATTGAGCCATTTGAATCCAAACCTTCTAAACGTAGCATTACTTGATCTGAAAAATATGATTATTTATAACATTAATAACAAATAATTTAAATTAAACATAAGTAAATTAAGTAATATGATTAAAAAATTGAATAGACTATTTATTTAGATAACTCTTTGTTACTAATATTACTCATGCTTACCTAATTTTTGAATTGTGTCATTCATTTCTTCCATTAAATTTCGCATCAGAGACCCAGCACTTTTCACTTTTGATCGTATATTCTCTGCTTCAGTTTCTACTAACGTATGCTAAAATATGTATACATAGTACACAGCATAATAATTATTAATTAATATTCGATCAAACATTGTATATTTCTTAAGAGAAATCCATCTTACAAATGTACAACGTAGCAAAATTGTGTTCAGCAGAACCAATTTTTTATTGTTACTTTTGATATAAGAATGACTAATTATCAAAATTAAAGGTTGAAATACTATAAGAGGCATCTCACACATTTTTTTTTAAAAGTCCTAAGAAATTTTAAACATTTTAAAATTCTAATATTTTTTTATAGTTATTAAGTTATAAGATAAAAAAATTTAAAATTAAAATATCAATAAAAGCATTTGAGGTATTTTAGATAATTTTCTTGCATTTAAATTTGATATTAGATCATTTCACTCTTATACATATATATTTTTATTATTTATTATACTTTAAAAGTTCTAATACTTATGCTAACAACACAAATGTGCGATGTTGTATGTTTGTAAAACAGAGATAAAACATGCAGGTTTGGTGTATCTTAATACCTTATGATTTTTATGTGTCCCATAATCTTTACACACAAAACACATTAAGGGAGGTGATGGTTGATGACAACTATCTTGCAAGCAAGTAAACTCGGCCACATGAGATGGATGTAATGGGCATCGAGGTCTTTCTTGCGGTTTTTCTGATAAAGGAACACGGCGGTGTTTAGCTAATGTCCGTGTACTGTGAGTTTGTTCAGAACAATAAAAACATAAATTTGTACAGCATACAGTGCAATAAAGAACAGCTATATGATTTTCATTTTCATCACAAATTATATGTAACTGTGAATTATAAAAAATACAAAAATTATTAAAAATTTCAAGTTAATATATTTATTCTTATATACAATATATTACTTGTTCTTCTTTTTCCATCGCTTCTGCATTTAAGTATGAGTTAATATTCATTTCTGCTTTGTTGCTTCTTTGTAAGCGTTCAAGCAGTTCTAATAATGCAAAATTCTTTTTTAAACCCCAAACTCCTGAAGGTCCTATAGGAGTTGTTTGTCTGTCGAACGGACATTGAACTGAAGAACATCGTTGGTACAACCGTAGCAAACATGAATGACAAATAGTATGTCCACAATATAATAAACGAGGAACCTTGTCTCCTTGAAGAGTGAATATATCTTCACAAACACGACATTCCAAAACCTAAAAATAATAATATATAAATAAACATAGGTATGGTTGTTATATTAAAAACAGGGGCGTCATTTGGGGGGGGGGTCAGGGTGTGCAGTGGCACCCCTTACATTTAAAATATTCTTAATTGGTCTGCTGAAACAAGGGAATCCCCCCTTGTAGATCCGCTTTATTTTTAAATGGCCTGGTGAAATTTCAAAATGGCACACCCAACAAAAAAAACTGAAATGACGCCCCTGATTAAAAATATATAGATACTGTTATATGTACCAAATATAATCTATTTATAGGACTTTAAAAAAAACATAATTGTACGAATTGGTATTAGGCATTAAGTAATGGGAATAAAACTAAATGTGCGTTTAGTTTTTTAATGATAATCAATCAATTATATAAATAATATGTATGCCCTACAGCAGGGGTGTCCAACCATTGGCCCATGATAGGTTTTGATGTGGCCCTGTCGGCTGTCGTACATTTTACCATCAATTACTTATGTATAAAATAAGAAAAAAAAATTATTAAAAATAAAACCTATTAATATAAGGTGCCCATACCTATTATATTGATTAAATAGTATGTGAATGTGCTATCGAAAATACAATGATAGTGATAGCGAAAAAATAAAATTCATTATTATAAAAATGTATGCGGCCCACGATAACTTCTACTTACTCAATGTGGCCCGGTCTTCCCAAAAGGTTGGACACCCCTGCCCTACAGCTAATAAAATTAACAACAACTTATATCTTACATCTGATTTGTCTGGTATTGATGTTATTCGTCCAAACGAAAGTGAATTATAATCAAATGAACTACCACTCATTTTAATTCATTAGATACTTCAATATAAGAGATTTCAAAATATTAAAATCTATTATCAATTAATATTTAAAGTCCAACTTCGAGGAAATTGAATAAAAATGTAGGTAGGTTTACCTAAAATTGTTGTTAAAAACCGATCATCATTCATCAATTGCTAAAAAATAAAAAGATTATGTTGATAATGTATTATCATTTATGCTCAGCTGTTAGATTGACAGCTGAGATGTTTGATAAGCGTTTGCAAAAAATTATAGTATTTTACTATTTTAGAAATAATCGATCAAACATAATCTTAAATACTATAAGCTCCTGTACAAATAAAAAATGTTTTCACTCTAAAAACAAAAGAATCAAAGAATGGATGACAACAGGTCTGCTTCGCTCCACTCGTAGAAAAAACGAACTCTCTATCAAAGTTAAAAAACATCCACTAAATCAATCTCTAGTAACTTATTATAAATCCTATAGAAACAAACTCAACTCTTTAATTAAAATATCAAAAATAAATTCATTTCAGTTTCAAAAAATCCAAAAGCTACTTGGAAATTAATTAATGAAATAACCGGTAAAAAGTTGACAAACAATGATAATATTAAATTAATAAAAGTAAATGAAGAACAAATAAACTGTAGATCTGAGCCAATCAAAGCATGTAATGCCTTTAATAAGTTTTTCTCTGAGGTGGGTCTCAATTTGAGTAAAACATTTAATACAGTAAATATGGAAGTACCAATACGGCAATACCTCTTGATAAGCACTTTGATAATATTTTTACCAAAAATGTTGATAAAAAAGAGGTCCTTTATTTGTTTAATTCACAAAAAGAGGAGACCGCTGCAGGATTCGATAAAATTTCAGTAAAGCTTATTAAAATAATTTTACCTCTTATAATTGACCCATTAATTACTATTTATAATAAAAGTCTAAAAGAAGGTATTTTTCCCACTCAGTTTAAAGTAGCAATCGTTAAACCCATTTTTAAAAAAGGTGATAGACAATCTTTGGGAAATTATAGACCCATTTCAATAATCAGTATTTTTGCTAAAGTGTTGGAAAAAATAGTAAAAAATAGACTTATTACATTTCTAGAAAATAACCTGTTATCTAAAAATCAATTTGGCTTTAGAAAAGGTCTAGGAACTATTGATGCACTTTATAATGTATCAAAATATATCTATAATGCACTTGACAACAATCAAAAAGTTATAGCTGTTTTTTTGGATTTTGCTAAAGCCTTCGATACTGTCGATCATAGTCAACTATTAATTGCTTTGCCAGGTTTTGGTATTGTCAATGAAAGTCTAAAATGGTTTACAAGCTATCTAAAAAGTAGAGTTCAATATGTTTCACTAAATGACTATATGAGTGATGAATCTTATATAAACTGTGGTGTACCACAAGGCAGTGTGCTTGGTCCAGTATTGTTTATTATGTATATTAACAGTTTATGTAACATGAAAATTAATGGATCTATTGTTACCTATGCCGACGATACCTGTTTACTATTTACTGATGTTACATGGGATCTGGTGTACAATAAAGCAGAAACAGAATTAAATAAATTCATTCAGTATCAAGTTTAAAAAAGATTTCTGTCAATTATGATAAAACTGTTTTTATTGCGTTTTCTATTTATAATTGTACTCAATTTTCAAATCAGGAACTAATAATTTATAATGATAGTCATAAAACTCGCGGTTCAAACGACTTTAAAATGAAGAGGGTAACAAAGGTCAGATACTTAGGATTAATGCTAGACTGCAATTTTAGATGGAATATCCATGTACAAAATATGAATATGCGCTTACGAACTGTTATATATAAGTTATATTGTTTAAATAAAACTCTCTCCTCAGATACCATGAAAATTGTTTACTTGTCACTCTATCAATCTATCTTACAATATGGTATAACTATATGGGGTGGTGCCTCTGAAAAAACGTTAAGACCAATAATATCTCTACAGAATAGAGCTGTTCGTATCTCTCTAAATAAAATAGATAGAGTTGGTTCTTCTAATGAAAATTACAAAGAACTGGGTGTTCTTCCTCTAAATCTGTTATATAAAAAATATTCTATATCTTTTACTTTAAAAAAACATTCTAAATTCGATCCGTTAATAAATAAACGTGAAACTTTAAAATACAATCTAAATATCAATTATTCAAATAAATGTATTGGTCAGAAATTTGTAGACTATTTAGGGCCAACTTATTTCAATTACCTAGAAATTAATGTCAAAAGGTATCTTAGATTAAGTAATAATATTAATATAAATAAATATTTAACTAATGTTTTTATAAATAATTTGTTAATTCAAGTATCTGGTTTATAACTTCTTTATTGTTTTTATTGTTTATTTTTGTCATATTTGTAAATACTAAATTGTATATGCTATATTTTAATCTCTAAGGAAATAACTTTGTAATAACTTGCTACCTTCAACTCAAGCTACGCTTAAAGAAGGTAGCTAAACCAAAATGTTTTAAAATGTTTATTAAGTATACTAATTGTACTAGTATTTCTATTATATTTAATAAATGGTTTACTTACTTAAAAAAAAAAAAAAAAATCCCAACACAAAGAATTTGTGTAGAAAACACCAAGAAAAAAAAGCCTACAAAAAATTGCTAAAAAATGTGTGATATAAGGTAGAATCTAAGTATAGGTCTAATGTGTAAAATATATTCAATAGTAATTAATCCAAATTTAATAGAAATTAATTATTCATATTCATTTACTATATGAATTATTTTAACTGAAATTAATCCAAATTTAGTTAAATTGACTAGAAACAAATCTATTTATTTTAACAGGGGTCAGGGATTGCTTATATCTATTATATTACATTATCACATAATGATTTAGACAACATAATATAAAATGTTTAACTTTTAGGATACGGAATAAGTACTCATAGATACTCTAGAGTCTAGAAGTGTCCAAAATCATATTCAAGAATTATTGGCCATATTTAATAATATAATAGAGACCGATCAGATATAATTTTCAATGATATTTTTAATAGCTTCTTAAATGTAGCAGAATGAAGACAACATGGTTTTTTTTCTTATAAATAGGTATAAATAATATATTTTTTATTGTGTCAAGTAGCTTAAAAAGGTAATTCAAGGTTTCTCATAAAGTGTTTTTATAGCAGTTAATAAATAATAAAAATACATAGGCACACACGTTTTATAAGCATTTCAATTTTTCAAAATCTTGTATAATTGAAAATTATTTTGTAGTTAAAAATTTATAAAATATTCAATTTTTATAGCTAAAGATTGGAAATTTAAAACAAGGTTTCTCGTAAATAGTTAATATTATAAGTTATAACCGAAAAATATAAAAAATATATTTACATGGTTGATTTGTATACACATTTTAATCTAAAATTTGGACGAAATTAAATATTGAAATGAAGAATAACGATGTTATAGTTCTTTCGTTGTAATTTAAAAATATTTTACGCAATAGTGATTAAAATTCTAAAAGCAAATTATTATTTTTTATACACTCTTAATGACATTATTAAATGTTTTCGGCAAAAATTAATTCAATCTACTGTATTATTAATAGTAAAATGAATTACTTTAACAGAAATTATATATTATAATATCATAAAGTAAATGTACAAATGTTGTTGCTATGGGCAGCTGTAATGTTAAAATAAATATTCTTATAAAATAATTCGTCTCTGTCAGTAATATTTCAGTTGTTAGTATACGAACGCAACGAATAATTTATTCGGTTGTAAAAGTTAACTTATTTTCTTGTAAGACATTCTAACGTGCTTGATCATGTCTAATGCCACAGAACAGTCGAAATCCTCGAGTTACCGTCTGCTGCCTATATGCAGACTTCCTCCGAGCCGCTGTATGCCGATTCGATGCAACTGCTGCAGATTTCAACGGAACCGTTGAGTGGCCCCAAAAAAATCGTCTGGGCCAGTCGCGATCTTGCGTGTCCGCCGAGGAGACTTGCATCATGTTCATTGCCGAACATTGCACTGCACTTTGGTGCAGCTGAATTCAAAAGTCCACCCCGATGCGGGTTTCGTCGACCGAGCCGTCAAACAGCCCGACCGCAGTGATTGCAGCACGCGCTGGCCCCAAAAAAATCGTCTTGACGAGTCGCGACCTTGTGGGTCTGCCGAGGAGACTTGCATGTTCATTGTTCATTGCCGAACATTGAACTGCACTCTGGTGCAGCTGGATTCAAGTCCACCCCGATGCAGGTTTCGTCGACCGAGCCGGCAAACAGCCCGACCGCAGTGATTGCAGCACACGCTGGCCCCAAAAAAATCGTCTTGACGAGTCGCGACCTTGTGGGTCCGCCGAGGAGACTTGCATGTTCATTGACGAACATTGCACTGCACTCTGGTGCAGCTGGATTCAAGTCCACCCCGATGCAGGTTTCGTTGATCGAGCCTGCGAACGGGCCGACTGCAGTAATTGCAGTGCACGCAGGTTTGGACCCGGTAACCAGCGGCAGCGACGGGACGGACGACCCGGTAACCGCGATCAAGCGTAAACGCCGCTCTTTATGGAAAAGGACGAAAAAGTTCGTTCGTCGCATGTTGTGCATCGCAGCTTAGAATATAATATTGTTGAAAATGTATGTCCTAACGTGAATCAAAAAAGAAGTGATATACCTAGGTGTATAAGATGGCTACTGTAAATCCTGTTGATTTACGCAAATAAATGTTTTTGTTATGTTATTGAATAGGTTATTTTATGTGCTATATTATTATTGTTATTAATAAACATCAATACGATAGTGTAAAATTAATTTATGCGGCTTCGGGCTTGTGAAAACCGTGACTATATATAGAATTATTTGTTATTTTTCAAAATATTTTTTTTTCTTTAGTTAAAAACGTAAACAAATTAAAAATGTTCAAGTCATGGAGAAAATGTAGCTCATGGAAAAATACTGTGTTGTATACTCTCAAAAGTTAAAATGGCGATATTATCAACTACACACTGCTTATCAATGCATTATTTAGTACTTAATAGTTAATAGTTAGTATTTTATATTTATCCTTAAGAATTAAATTATTAAATTTTTAGATACTTCAACGTTTTAATTATGTGTTTATATTTATGCATATTAATATACTCTTAATGTTGATAGCTTATAATTGTGTCACTAGCCTGTAATTTACAAGTTTTCAACTGTATTTATAAAAATTGTACTATCACTCGCCTATTGCCTACAGTTGTATTTTTACATTTTACGATTTTTCGACTAATTGAAGAGTTAACGTACAATACAAATTTGTAATGAACATCGTATACTGTTCATATTATAGTTTCCAGTACTGAATATTTTGAATTTTGTAATTTATGTGTAACGTACCTTATAATTATATGACTATTGATTAACTTCCATCTTCGAGAATCCAGATAATTTGAAAGAAGTAATACATCCCAAGATAGCCAACTGCTAACATTAAAATTTATATCAATAAAATCTTTTAAGGAATATTGTTGACTTAAATTTAAATTTATTTAAAGATAATGTCAGCCAACTCTGAAAACACTGATCATGCAAGCAATTCTGATACAGTTTATGATGAACTGGAAAAACTAATTTCTTCCGTGGATGCTG
Source organism: Neotoxoptera formosana (assembly GCA_022818045.1). Classification (NCBI taxonomy): domain Eukaryota; kingdom Metazoa; phylum Arthropoda; class Insecta; order Hemiptera; family Aphididae; genus Neotoxoptera; species Neotoxoptera formosana. The sequence continues at coordinate 26,079,541 of CM040634.1, forward strand.
ATGAAAAAGAATTAAAGGTTCGTTATTAATACCTATCACATATGTTTTTCTATATTGCTTAAATCAATAATAATAAACTTATTTTCATTAGAAAATAGGATTATTCTCTATTATACTTGAGTTGTTGCTCATGCATATCGAAAAAAATTAATTATTTAAGGATTATGGTTAATAGTTTTATAAAACCTTGAGTTATTGATAATAAAATTAGTTGATGTTAGAAAATAATTATATAATTTTAAGCAAACTAAATTTACTTTTTTATTTTATGTAAGAAAAGAAATATATTATGATTTTTTAAAAGATAAAAATGTACGTATTACTACAATACATTATTTAAATTTGGATAAAACAATGAAGTGAATATTTATAGGTACATTTTTAATTAATGTTAATGCAATTTTCTTAAAAACAAGTCATTTGAAAAGTAACCCTTTGACTTGTTTACCTATTTCTTTTAATTTTTGCAATCCATGGAACTATTTCATACTACTTTCTGATTTTTAGCTTAGTTATTAGTAACTAAGTATTTTTTTATTTTTATTAAATAACCCATTAGTTATTTATAGATACTTGGAATTATGTCTTAACCATCAATATATAAATTAAATAAATATATATATATATATATATAATTTATGTTAGCTTTATTTAATTACCTATTTTATTCTATGATATGTTTCAATAAATAGATAAAAATGGAAAAAAATAAAACAAATGGAATAGAGACCAAAATACAAGAGTCAAATGGATCAGATGATCTTAAAAATGAAAATGAGGTAACTTACTATTTAGAGTTATGTATACTGATTTTGAATTTAAATCCAAAACATAGTATTTGTTAGAGTTTTGGGTTTCTTAGATAAGTGTTGGATACAAAAATAATAAATGCACATTTTATAAAATATTTAAGTAAATTAAACTAATATAGTAAATGTTCCAAGCTTAAAGATTCTAACTCATTTCTAGCTTAAAAATACAAATGAATTAGAAGATAACTCAGCAGCAATGAAAAATGAAAATGGAAATGAAGAGAAAAAAAGTGATGAAGATGACAATCATCTTGAGTCTAAAGACAGTCAAAATAATTCTGAAGATGGTAAAGAAGAGCTTGAATTATCCGAAATGATTGTTTGTGATGAAGTAGCTGGCGATAGTGATGAAGTATGTTTATTATTTATTACATTTTCTTTAATGTGAAATATAATTACATTAAATATTTATGTAGGATGATAATAAAATAGAAGTTGCAGCTACAGTTCCTAATGATAAAGATAAGTATGAAAGAGATACAAAAAAAATAAAAAAAGATACAAAAGAAAAAGAAAGCAGCAAGAAAAAATATGACAAAAAATCAGGTAATTTTTTTTTACTATGTAAATGTTGTTATAAGTAATAATTGTAGATGAGATTAAGATAAATAAAGAACAATTATTCTGTACTATGCAATTTTGAATGTACTAGGGTTTTTGTATTGGTATTTAATTTGTAATGTCAATGGTATTGTATATGTATTATATATATAGACCTGCTTTTTAAGTACATCAGTTAGAGATTTGTGCGGTCAATGTGTATTTATTTGATAAATACACACTGGGTGCGGTTTTTGTGTGTTCCATAATATTATCAATATTATGAATAGATTACATATCTTACTATTAAAACCAACACCTATATCTACCTATCTATGTTTGACAGGTAACTACTAACTAGTACAACTATCATACAGACATTATTAGTAGAACAGGTCTATGATATTTTACAATTAATACATTTTTGAATTATTTTATTAAACTTTCAACCAAATATAATATTTCAGCTCTACTGATATTAATATAAATAATATACCTAGTAGTATATATTTTGACCAATATGTATGTATAATATGGAGACTAGATACCCAAACATATTTGAGAGTTAATATGTTTGGCTCTTAAGCCTCCAATATAAATAAACTGGTCAATTTAATTATCATATTTTAAATAATAAGTGAATTATTTAAACATTCTCATAGCTGACTAGTAACATTTAAATCATAAATTATTGGAAAAAAATCAAGGAAGTTGTACTGTATAGTAGGCTTTCAGTTTTACCTCATAATTGAGTATGTAATGGATGTGTTAAATTCAAATTAAATAATGAAATATAATGATAATTTTACATGTACTACGTATTTGTATTTTACAATTTTTAATTGCATATAAATGGTTTTTGAATGCATATTTTCACATATTTTGTCATTTTTTTGATGTGTGCTATGCATATTTGTGTATTTTACAAATACCTAAGTGTTGCATACCCATTTATTTTATTATTGTTTGTTGGTTTGACCCACATATGTCTATGGTTTGTAAGGAATTTGTTTTCTTATATTATCTAATCGCTTCTAGATAAAGATAGTCCCTTAAAATTAGTGTTAAGAATAATAAATAAATAAATAAAAAATAATTTTTTTTTGCATATTTAGTATTTTAAAAGGTATATTTCTACAAAATAAGAGCATAAATGCATATTTTATAGTGCAAATTTTTAGGTTTTTATAGCATATAAATCTAGGCGCTACTAATAACACATGTATAACATGAAAGTGTATTAGTGTATTGACATGGCTTTATTTACTCTATATTTTACTTAAATAATCAATAATATTAATTATTTGTTTACCTTAAAATTTTATTTTCTAGATTCTAAGTCAAAAGATCGATCAAGGAAAGAAGATTCAAAAAGAGCTGACAAAAAACGTTCGAGAACACCAAGCAAAGATAGATCAAGCAAGGACAGTTCATTGAAGAAAAGATCAAAAATTGTATGCTCATAATTGAATTAAATTATTATTTTTTATTTCTTTATTATTTATAAACTTGAATATTAATTAATTTTATTAGATTGATAAAGAAAAGGAATCCAAAAAACTTAGAGAACTTGATAAGTTTTGGCAAACTGTGCGTGATGATCCATCTGACTTTATTGGTTGGACCTACCTATTACAATATGTTGATGGAGCGGTACATTTTTAAAGTTCATCTTAAATTTATTCAATTAAGTTAATTGTATAATTTTGATTATTTGTTTTTATTGTCTTCAGAAAAATATTGAAGCAGCACGTGAAGCTTATGATGCCTTTTTAGATTTATATCCATATTGTTATGGTTATTGGAGAAAATATGCAGACTATGAAAGAAAAAATGGAACTAAAGAAAACTGCGAAAAAGTGAGTTAACATTATTATTTTATCAGTTGAATGGAAGACAGACAATTCCATATTTAATTCTTAAAATAAATCCAAAAATACTGTTTGGGAGTAGTGTGGGAAACACTAATGATGAAAAATATTGTTCCTATCAGTATTATTACTGTCAGTTATACAACATTGTTATTTTGAATAATTTTATATTATTCATTTTTTTTACACATTTGTGTTGTGATTGATAAGACCGTTAAAAATAAATAAAAAAATATCAATAAGAAGAAGATCATATTGATTTTTAAATTAACTTTAACTGTTAATTATTTAATAGTTTATAACATGTATATATTTTTTAAATGTATGTAATATTTAAGATTATAGTAATAAGTAAATATATTAAACTTGATTGTTAAATAGTAATTATTACATTGATTCACAATGTATACAATTTATTTATTTTTAGTTTAAAAATTGTACTATTGTTTATTTGTGTTAACCACCTTAAAGAAAGAAGTATTCAAGATGCTCAAGCATTTATTTTTATGACAATATACTGTTGGTAGCTAATAATTGTATTATTAACATTTTATATGTTTTAATTTTATAATAATTACTGTTCAAAACACAAACATCTGTTTACCTTACAAATATGTATTTCTGATTATTATTAATTATAATTGTGATTGTTATATTATAAACCTTATATGTCTGACAATAACCATTGAACATTGTAATAATTATTTGGTTTGTTAACAATTTGTGTTTATATTTAAATGTATTAATAATAAAACTAGTTTATAAGTTATATATTAAAATTAAATTTGTTTTCTGACATGAAGAGAAAGATGCAGTTATGTTTATCGTGGATTTAATTCAGTCTGAAGTTTCTACATTCTAATGTTAGTCTCAAAGAAGTTTTATTTTCAAAAACATCAATACCATCCAAACATACATTACACGTGTCATCCATATCAAGCTAACAGATATATAACATAATTTTAATAATTAAACATATTGCTTAAAAAGATATTAAAATGATACTTGTTTTTTTTTTATAACTATTGTTAATGTTTTTGTATGATACTTAAAATATCTCAACTTTTCAGGTGTTTTGATTGATTTCATCCTTTGCCCAAAATATATTTCCCTCTTAGTAAAAATTCTTCAAAGATTTCTTTATAACTATTTAACATGATTTTAGTCTAGATATTTTTCATCAGGTTGCTGCTGGATAAAGCACAAAACACTGCACGCTCCACCGTGGCCCAAAAAAGCACGAATTTCACTAAAAAGCGTGAAAAATATTTTTATTTGAATATTAAATATCATTAATTTGTATACTCTATTTGTTAATTAAATGACATGGCGTGGTGTTTTAAATAATTATTAGGTGTAATACAAATAGTTATTTATTAAGTTTATGTATTTTATATTACAATTAAGTAATTAAGTAATTAAGATTAATCATTGTGATTATTGTTATTATTATTAGGTATTACTTTTATAGTTATTTTTTTTATTTATTAAGTTGAATATTTGTTAAATTAAATCTAATAATAAGAAATCATGCGGCATTGCGACACACGCCAAGAGCTGTTTTGGATATATTTTGGGTAAGCGGTGATTTATAAAACTAGTCATAAGGTTATTTGTAAATGTATTAGATAAATACAGATTTTAAATCCTTTTGTTAAAGGCATGATTATATAATATTTAAGTGAACTCAATAATGTTAATATTTTATTCAACTTATATAATTTATTTGTTTTAAATTGTGCTTAGGTATTTGATCGTGGCTTAAAAGCTATACCACTGAGTGTTGACCTATGGATTCATTATATGGGTTATATGAAATCAGCATATCCCGACGATGAAGAATTGATAAGGGAACAATTTGAAAAGGCAGTGGAAGCTTGTGGAATTGAATTTAGGTAAATTCATTTTTTAATCAAAACTTTCTAAATGAACGTAATAATGGTAAAAATCAATTGTTAAAGATCCGATCGTTTATGGGATCATTACATTAAGTTTGAAATGGAATGCAAACAATATTCAAGAGTTACAGAAATTTATGAACGTCTAATTGCTACTCCCACTCATGGATTTTTAAATAATTTTGAATGGTAGTATTTATACAGTATATTAAATATACAAACATAATTTTAATTTAATTCTTTTTTAGTTTCAAAGACTATGTTAAAAAGTATCCTAAAAATAAAATATTAGAGGCTGTTAAATTTTTGGAGTTAAGAAAAGAAGTATTAGCAGAGATAAAGGAAGCTGACGCTAAAAAAACTCATGGTAGAAAAATTGATTCTGGTTCTGACTCTGATGATATGGCAGATCCAATGGAACAAGTAATCTACAAAATTATGTCTGTCTTTAAAACGAGTAATTTTACATGATGTTTTCACTTTTTACAGCGCACCAAGGAAGAAAATTTAATGAAAGAGAAGATGATTGCATCACGTATTGTAATACATAAGCACACGGCAGACATGGTTGCATTACGATTACCCTATGAAGAAATGGTCAGTTCTAGATTTTTTTTTACTTAACTTGTTGAACACAAATTTAATTTTAATTTATATTTTAGATTAAACGGCCATACTTTCATGTAAAACCTTTAGAAAGATCTCAGATTAGAAACTGGAAAGAATATTTGGAATTTGAAATTGGTCATGGTGCATACAAACGTATTGTAGTGTTATTTGAAAGATGTTTAATTGCTTGTGCTCTTTATGAAGAATTTTGGACTAAGGTAATAATCATTCAATAGACTAATTTCCATTGAAAAATATTAATTGACAATTTTTCCTATAGTATGTAAGTTATTTGGAGAGTCTTGAATCTGATGACCAGGAAGTTAAAGATCGTATAGAGGATATATACATTAGAGCGTGCACTGTTCACCATAAGAATAAGCCTGGTATTAACTTAACGTGGGCTCTGCATTTAGAAAATAATGGTAACAAATTTTTGTATAATATTCTGTTAATATTAACATTTTGAATTTCATATTTTATTTTAATAAATATTATTGCTATAGGACAATATGATAAGGCTGCTCAAATTCTAGATATGTTAGACAGTGTATCCCCAGACAAAAACTTAATAATCCAAAGAAGGATTAATTTGGAAAGACGAAGAAATTGTAATGATAGAGTATGCGAGTTATATGAACATTACATTAGTACAGCAAACTCTTCATTAACTTCTATCCTGTTATCAATTAAATATGCTCGATTTGTTTGGAAAGTAAGAATAAAACCAAAACCTTGAAATTAACAAAGTGCAATTTTTCATATAAATATTACATTTTTAGATGTTACACAACACTGATCGAGCTTCTGAAATTTTGATGGCTGAAGTAGAAAAAATAAATGTTTGTATATTAATTATTGAATATTATTTTGTTTATTAAACATTTTTTCTTTGTGTTATAGAATGTTCAAAAAAGTAGTCGTCTGCTGTTACAATTAATTGAAATCAAAATGAGTGATAATCCTGTGAATATTTCTGCTGTGGTCAAATTTATTGATAGCATCTTAACCATGAAGTCCATTGAAGTTGAACAACAAGTTGTGTTTGCTCAACGCAAGGTTGAATTCCTAGAAGAATTTGGCAAAGACATACTTTTGTAAGTATCTTATTTTAAGGAACTAATTAAATCAGGGGTCTTCAATTTTTTGATGCGGGCGGGCCACCTATTTTTTTTTTAAATTTTGCAGGCTGTATACAGTAAGGTTGTATAGTAATAAGCAAAAAAGGTATTCGTTTAGTATGCATGACCTACTGAACCGAAAATAATTTAAAAACAGTCAAATTAAAAATCATAAAATTAGGTTATTTTATTATTATATAGTTTACAATTTACATTTAAAATCAGTCTACAAATTATCAGTAAAAAAAAATGAATAAAAAAAATGTTATACAATTATTTTATTATACATTATGTTTGGCAATACACTTTTTGTATATCATTTAAAAATTTAAAAAAAATCGTATCTTGCTTGTTAATAGATTGGTTCTATGCCTCAATTAAATGACGTGGAAAACACTTAAATAGTTACCCATATATAATATTAATATAATACAATATAAAAGATAAGCATGCATAGCTGGTTGTCCGTACCCCATACTCAATAATCAGTGGCTATTTTTGTATGTACTACGATGCTCTTTGTGCATACAAAATTAGAAATGTGCACAAATTTAAATATGTGCAGTACAGAAAATCAAAAAAAGTTGCCACTGCTAATAATAGTATAAATAATTGTTTTGGTAGATCACGTACTAAACCCGGTAATGCAGGTAGGTCACAGACTAAACTCGATTTTCGTTTGGTAGGTCACATACTAAACGAATACCGCAAAAAAAAGGTTCTCATTAATACATAGAAAAAAACACGATACACTTAAAATGTGCTTGAAGGCCACAAATAAAGATATGGTGGGCTGCGGGTTGAAGACCCCCGCATTAAATGATTGAAAGACAAAGAATTAGGTACTAGGGTAGGTTAGTAGTTGGAAAAATGTATCTTAAGTATTAAACATCTCAATAATAATAAAAAACATGAATCATTCATTTAATCAGGGGGAATAGACACTTTTTTTTTAATAAAGAAAATGTTTAAAAAGTCACACATATTCTAATATTTATCAATAAATTTAACACAGTTTAATTATAATTTATAATCAATTAAATATATTTATTTAACCTTCATTAGGTTACATACATTTATTAAATTAACACCGTGCCTCAGTTACCGATATTATTTTGAAATTAAAATACCTAATTCAATGTACTATAATATTACACAACATAAAAAAAAATAATACTGAAACAGCTACATAGTAACATTTAAAAAAAAATTGTGATAACATTGGTTGTTTATATCGACATCAGGCTAAGTTTTTTATTTTAGTAAACTAACCTAGGTTATGTAATGATAAGAAATTTCTTATATATGAAAAGAAAAAACAGCTATTACTTATCAGTGTTCAGTGAACAGTGTTAAGTGTATTAAAATTTTAATTTTTTCATTAAAACAAAGTTGAGTCAACATGCCTATGAAAAGTTATATACCATACTCTAGTGAATCACATTTTCCAATTGAAAATCTACCGTACGGTGTATTCTCAACTGCTGATGATCCAACACATCGAATAGGAATTGCTATTGGTGATAAAGTTCTGGATTTAAAATACTCCAAAAATGTTTTTGACCATCCTTTACGTGAAGTTTTTCAACAGCCATCTCTTCAAAGTTTGATGGCTTCAAATAAAAATACTTGGTCCCAAGCTCGTAAATCGATTCAATCTTACCTAAGCATTGAAAATCATGAGAATTTGGAAAACGGTGTATTTTGGGATCAAAATGAAGTTGAAATGCATTTGCCCACTTCAATAGGTGATTACACTGATTTTTTTTCATCATATTATCATGCTTACAATTGCGGTTCCCTCTTTTCACCTGATAAACCTATAGCAGATAATTGGAAAAATATGCCAATTGCATATCACAGCCGAGCATCATCAATTAGAATATCAGGCACGCCAGTTGTTCGACCAAATGGGCAGTATTTAAAAGACGGAAAAGTGACATTTGGTCCTACAGAAATGTTGGACTATGAACTGGAAATGGCATTTTTTGTGGGTGGTACATTAAATTCTTTGAGTGAACCGATATCGACCTACAAAGCTTCAGATTACATATTTGGTATGGTTTTGTTGAACGATTGGAGCGCTAGAGACACACAGCAATGGGAATCAATTTTTCTCGGACCATTCCTTTCAAAAAATTTTATTACAACTATTTCACCCTGGATAGTAACAATGGAAGCTTTAGAAGAATTCAAAACTGATAACTTTAAACAAGATCCAACACCATTGAAGTATTTACTGCATGACATCAAGTATAATTTTGACATCAATTTAAATGCAAGTGTCCATGGGCAAAAATCACAGCAAACTCATTCCATCTGTAACACCAACTATAAATATATGTACTGGACTCCGTTACAACAAATCGCTCATCATACCATTAATGGCTGCAATTTACAACCGGGCGATATATTGTCATCTGGAACAATTAGTGGTCCTGAAGAGGAAGAGCAGGCTTGTTTGGTAGAGAGAACTCGCGGAGGGAAAATATTTGTAGATCTGGGTGAAAGAAAGTTGAAATATTTTGAAGATGGTGACGAAGTAACAATAACAGGATTTTGTCAAGGAAATGGATACAGAGTTGGTTTTGGTAACTGTACCAGCCGAATTCTTCCAGCAAAAAACATAGTATAAAATATAAAATAATATATGACATGTATTTTGTTGTTTTTATTGGTTCTGAGTTTTGAAAATGTTGTAGCAATATATTTTTTTTAAATCTATTATATAATAAAAATAAATACTTTTTTATGAACTAGTTAAATTTAGAATGTAATATGTTTTTCTAATAGAATGATAGAGTGTTAGTTTTTTATAATTATTTTTTTAAAAATAATTCATGATAAGGTACTATGGATTAGATGAAAATATAAATATAAATGAGCTAGTGGTTTTAAACTTAAAACACGAAGGAGAGAAATTCTCGTATGCAAGTAGGGTTAAGCCGGGACATCTACCAGATATTGCAATATGCAACTGCTGCGTGATAATTATTTTTATTAGGCCACCTGGATCGATTTATATAAAACTATTTTATTCAAAATAAGTGTGGCCATTTATTTTAATACTAATAAATAATAATATACTTTTTTAGGATAAACAAAGCTACAGCAGAGTTGAAAAGATATATGAAAACATACAATGAAAGTGAAAAAAAAACAGAAGTTATAGATACAGTTATTAAGACATAACCATTTGTCTTTAATAAGTATTATTCATGAATGTAAATAAATCCATGTTTTAATATTATTTTTAATAATTTAATAATGTTGATTCGAGTTTGTCATTATTTTGTAACTAAGTCTTAGTCTTTTAAAACGAATTTTATATGTATTATAAATATACTGACATTTGAAAAAAAAAACTTTTTGAACTCCTTGAGTCTTATGTGTAAGGGAAATCTATACAATTAATTATCAATACACAAAAAACAAAAAAAAATAGTTACAGATTAATTAATTGTTATTACTTTACATTATGTTATTTATAAAAACTATTCTACAATAAAATGTATTCAACTATTTTATGTCTTTTATTAATCTCGTATAGTTACTAAAAAGTTGTAAATAATACAAAAGTAGTCAACAAAAAAAAAATGTAGTTTTTTGGGTTTTATTAAAAGTTATCATTAAAAAAAACGTACATAATATTAATCTACTTAATAGAATCACCAAATTTGTTTGAAAAATATCCAAATCTGATTTCACAATCAAGGGTTGGTTCCAGTATTATTAATGAGTCATCTTCCAATCCCTTCACATCAGCTATAAGACAATATTTGTAATTAATTAAAATGAATACATATTTACACAACATTATTTCAATATATAAAACAACTATAGAAGTATATTAAAAAAATCATATAAATCCATTCACTTGCAACACACCTCCTTCGTGGTTAACACAAAGTGGCTGTCGATATTTATACCTAATCCTATCCCGTTAAGGAGTAGTGGGTTAGCTAATCCCTTAGACGAACCGGTCTTGTGAACCGGGTTGTTGGACTGATATAAATAAAGTTTTCTAAGTTATATTTTACAGGTCCTAGAAACTTATGACCTGCGTTCATAAACTAAACACAATGGTAGTCGATATAGCAACGTATACAAAGATTTATTAAATGTTTAAAATAGTAATAATATTACACAGTACACTATCACCTGAGTAACCCTGTTCTTGAGGGTAGTATATTGAAGATCACAGGAGTAGCGGAGTACGAGTTGAATTAATTATGATAATACGTTATGATTTAATTATTTGGTAGGTTATTATACTAATAATAAATCGAATGAAATTGATATTAAATGAAATGTTAAGATTATATGAAATAACGCTTGTCTTTACTTCGCGATTCAAACCCGACTGCTGGCTATGCCAATAATATAATATACGCTCGTACTCGGCGATCCTGTGTTCTGCTAACCTAAGCAAATTCACAAAGAATCTGAGTGCGACGTAAAATGACTAGTCAGTAATCTGTAAATCGTTACACACTCATATTATATAACATTTAATGAAACATTTCAACAATTATTATACACAGAAAGACAGCAATACTATCAGTAAGTGTAAAAAAATATGCCGAAAACTGATCAATGGATACATTGGTGATACTAAAAACCATAAATTTAACAATAGAAGCATGGATTTGGTTCTAATTTTTCTTTTTTGATTGTATAAACCAGTTATCGTATTAATATCTAATATTTAATAATGTTTAAAATAGATTTTTTTTAAATTATTTATTTAGAAGCCACAAAAAGCATTATAAGTATTTGGAATTTTCATATTCTTCCAGAATAGTTTAATAAATGAAATCATTTTTTTTACCAAACTGAATGTAAATACATATAAATTATCCACAATATAAAAACACACATAATATGATTTATGATTATGTTATCCTTAGAAAACAAATAATATTCTAAAATAAACAAATTTTGTTCATTGAAAATCTAAGAATTTAAGCAAATATTGAGTGAATCAATTGTGGAATTATTGCAATGATTATTTCATATAAAACAATAATGAATATAATTTGTATTTTATTATAATTATGTGGTAAATAGCAACTAAAGAATTGTAAAATATTCTAAACATACGGACAGTATAAAATGGCCCCTAAAATATTCCCTAACAAATTTTTGATCTAACTATTGAGATTGATTCAATAAATAATTTATACTTACAAAACACTAAGTTATGATTCAACGGCGATGGATTGGAAAAAAATGAAGGTCTGCATATATTTTTTATGTGAATCATTTTTATACACTTCATCGCCTCAAGCATCTATTATAATACAATATAAATTTGAATATTAAATAATGCGAAAAAACATATGAATAATTAATATAAACACTTTATAGAATACATACTTCTACAAGTTCCCTAATGATCATTGGCTGTAAGATGGCGCCATAATCTTTTTTCAGGGTTTTCAGGTAAATGCCTGGTTTGACAATTATTTTAGATAGAACAGAGTTCAAAAACTTCTCCAAAAGTTCTTTGTTGATAGTTAAATTCAATCGGGTCCATGGGCGGATTTTTATGCGATCAAAAGTTTCAGTGTTTGTTCTAAATGTTGTGTTTGATAGTAAGTAAACAAAAATAATAATAGTCAAAACATGAGTATTACTTACTCTGTTGGCTGTTCTTCGCGCATCCTTTTGAATGGAGGGAGTATTGAGTCTGTATCCTCAGAATCTGACCTAAAAATAATTATTGTATAAAATTAATGTATTAAGACATAACAATTATACGACTCACTCTAAATGTAATATATTTTCATCTTCCATAATTATTGAGTCATAAGTACTAGACCAATTTTCACTTGGTATTTTCACCAGCCATAAATCCGTAAATTGGTGATGCACGTACACTGGTGCTTCAATGCCAGCCCTCAATAACAAGTCTTTATCCGTCAGATATCTCACAGATGTTGTAAGAACAAACAAAGACAAATCTTCAAAGTTTTTCTGCACAAATGTAAATAAAAATTTATTTAGACAGAACAGTAGAATAATGCATTACCTTAGTTATATTTTGTGTACACATTTAATTATCACTTACTTTAATTTCTCGTTGTGAAGCACCGCACTGGCCCTTGGTATGACAGAACTTGAGAATCTGAGTGCACAAATCACTCAGTCCGGTTGTGAGGTATTCAAGTTGCGGCGTAAATGTCGGCCGACTGATAAAAATAATGTTAATAATATTATAAACAATGATTTGTACAAAAAACTGTATTTGGTTAGCGCATAATATCAAATTAAAATTAATCACGAACCGGAAAATGTGTTGAGCAACGAAATCAATTTCCTTTTCTATATTTTGTATAGATTGTTTTAGCTTACAAAGAACCTACAAGAAGTCACACAAAGAGTTCATTATTATAAATTGTCAGAGGTTCATAAACATGCATAATATTAATAATATTATAATTGTATCTTATATCTGATAATTTTTTATATGTTAAAACAATCATACTTAACCTGATAATTTTTTAGCTGTTTTGTGACAGAAGTTATTATTTTTATGTATTCAACTGAATCGTTACTGGTCGATAGCAAATCAAAATGACGACTTCTCATACTATAGGAAACAAAAACGTTCAATAATATTATACACTTTCATGTATTTTATTTACAAAGAAATCTAATCATAACAACAAAAGTATAAATGCAAAATTAAATACATCATTAGTCAAAGTAAAGTAAATAATAATAATTACCGTTTCAAAGTGTTTTTCAAACATTTAGATGCTTCATCTAAATTCTCATCAGGCATATATTCCAAGTACTGTAAGAAGAAAACAAAAATAGAAAAATTGTCAAAACACCCAATGGGGCCAAAACAACGACATAGATCCTTGACATTATTTTTTAGATGGTTGTTTTTTATCAAAATCAATATTATATAAATTTACATATTTGGAAAAAATACAAAATTATTATAATTATTTGTTAATATTCTTTAATCAGATCCATGCATTTTTAGCTATATTTTTGTTACAATAATTTACCTGAATTTTACAAATGTGTGTCTGAATATAATTACTTCTTTTTAAATTATTTAAAAATAATTTAAATTTGTTTTTTTTTTATAGAATATTTTATGCAGAAAATGTTTTTTGTAGTTTAATTTTAAACTTTAAATTCCAAAGTACATCAAAGATTGATGACGATTTAAATTTTTGACAATATAGTGGTGTTTATTTTTTATCATTTTTATACAATGTACCATAGTATGAAAAATAAGTTCACTTGCCTTTTTATCAAATTCAATTGAAATATCTACAATATTTGTCAATGATAAACTGGTAAGTGCTGTGCACAGGCCACACGAAGGATATAGCAGCAGAATCTTGCGTTCAGATAAATCATCTTTAATATTTGAATATGCAACAAACGCACCTCTGTAACGTCCCACATCTTTGTTGCCGATTAATGTTGTAAAAAACCTACAGTTATACAGTTGTAAAAATTACAATTAATGATAATAATAATAATAATAACTAGATTTCGGAAGTTTCCTGCCAGTCAGTTGTTTTGCTTAGAAAGCTACAAATAAGAATTTTTCAATAATTTTTTTTAATGAAATTTTAGTTAGGTAATTGTTTATTATATGTTTTACAGCAATAATTTACTGATATTTAAGAATTAAGAAAATATATGAAAATATTACTTTCAGCATAATAAACAAAAATAATTTTCATTTGTTTTCTTGGAAAAAAAACACTAGGTAACAAAAAAATTCCAGATGAAAGCAACACTTAGCGTAAGTTATGTCACCCTCTAAATTATTTTTTCTTGTACAATTTTATTCATTTTTTATATCGATATAATATTGATCAATTTCATAAGTGCAATAACTTCTTGGCCTTAATAATAACAAACAAAAGCTAGTCTAAAAGAATGCAGATAATCAGATGCCAGCATACAACACACAATTTTATTTCTCCATGTGGTTAGGTTATAATAGAGTTCATACTTTGGACCGTAATCATAAGTCTTTGACTGGATTATGTGTGAAGTGGATAGTAAAATCTGTAGTGACTCCTTGTGGTATTGGCTGCACGTTATTATACTGGAGTCCTTGAGGGCGCTAAACGACTGTCTCAAAACGTCGTCCGGGTATTGTTTAAATGCCTGCAAGTAGCTCAGCGAGATCCTCGGGTTGGTACTCTTGTTGCTCAACGAGCTCTGAAAATACCCCAAAAGCGAATACATTCAATAATATCCAAGGCTCAGATGTTGATGAATTGCATCAGTATTATTTTTTATTTCTTTTGTTATGTAATATCATTGAATATAGATAGTACTATACTCAATAGATACTATCTATACTCAATGGTAATATTTAGACATTTTTGTATACAATATGATCAACTAAATATGAAAAAAATTCAAAAAGTAGATGGCTCTCTTTGCAGTGCTACAATAGTAATTTAAAAATATAATATAAGTAGGTATCAAAATGCAAGAAATATAATTAATAATATTTAGTAAAAAATAGAAATGCGACTGAAAAAATCTAACACAATTTTCTGTTCCAAAATATGATGCCAGACAAATAACAAACAACATGCATTATTGTAATACCAATACATTCATTACTCCGTTCAGAATCTAAAATACCTACAGTTTATTCAATTAAAAGACAAATAAATAATTTTGTTATAAGAATATTTATACTTATAAAGCAAGTAAACATAAATATTAAAAGAACCTTATGTAAACCTATGTAATATAGACTTAAATAATAACAAATATAATATTTCTGTACATGTATTTACAGAAAAATGTACATAGCATTTCTCTATTGTTATTTTTTTTGTATAATACTAAACTAACGTATAGTAAACTTACGTGTATGAGCGAACTGACAATTGATGTGGTGATTTCATTAATAGTGAATATATAATCAATTTCTTGCAAGTCCAATTGGTTACAAATTGGCTCGGAATAATTGAATTCCATCTTCAGAACTTCTGGTGTAAATTGGCTAGTCGTTGTATCACAGATATCTGATTCTCGAATCATCTCTACTGGTCGTATGGTAGCTGACTTCTTACTTTTATTTATTACGCATGTAGTATCTATAGCCGTACCTCGTTCACGCAACAACAATATAAACTGTTTAATATTTGAAACAATAAGATCCCTCATCGCCTTATATTTTTTTGTATTGTACAGTTCATGTTGTTTCTCGATATCTTTCTGTAAATAAAATCATATAAATGGTTACCCAACAATTTTAATTAAAATGATTATGATTATAAGCAATAAATACTTTGAATAATTCTTGTATTTCTTCATCATCCTTCAACTCCTTGTACAATTTATTCACGTTAGTTTCTATTGAAGAATGTCGCATTAAATACCGAATACGCCTTAAATAGTTGTCTATACTTTTAGAACGATAGTACTGAAAACAGAAATATAATTTATATAGTTGAAAAAGATAATATGTCATAAGATAAATAAACAGAATTTCTATTCAAAATCTTTTTAAAGCTGTATGTATTTTATTTAAGAAAAAATTGTTGGTTTTAAGTTAAATAAACAAATAAAATGAATACAAATAATAATTATTTCTTCTTCTATTTAGAATTTAAGCTGTTTAGTAGGTTAACATACTTTTCCAAATATTGATCTGACCATATCTTTAATGCCATAAGACAGAAATGCATGCGATTTAACTTGTTTTATAAGCATTCCACCTAATTTCCAAAATAAAAGTACTTGATCCTCAACTGCTGTCCACTTAAATCTCCTGTTATTAAATGATTGACAGTTAACATTTTATAAGGTTGTTTTCATAAATACTCACATTGTATACAACTGATTTTTAGTCATTACAGATTTTTTCTTTTCTTTTGCTTTATGTTTTTTTATTCTCTGCATTAATAAAAGATTAAGTTTGGTTTTTCTTCTAGAAGCTGACATTGTAGATGATTTTTTTTTTAAGCTCCAATTACGAGCAAGGTGCCTAAATAAACAACATTTAAGAAGTTATATTCAATAAAAAATGTAAAGAAATCACAATAAAAAAAAAAAAAATATTAAGTTAATAATATTTGGTTAGTTAATACTATAATCATTTCTAATAGATACAAATTGTATATTTATATAATATTCTCTCATTGTGTTTGTTGTTCATGTTTTTTTTAGAACTCCATTTTTTGCAAAGTATTGCTTTATTAGATGACAATGTTTATTTATTAAACATTGTTTAGTGTTCTTAAACTAAATAAAATAAAAAAATATGGCCATCCAATTCAATGACTTAGCTATTTACAAAAAGTAGGTATCAAAAAAGTTATTGATAAACAGTAGAACATCACATTCAGTATAGTGTTTGTCATGATAAATATTTATTTTGAATAAGAAGTAGGTATCTTAGCTTTTCAAAATGAATAATATTATGTTTAATATAATATTATAATCATTAAACTATTCAATGATATTGATACAATTGGTCTTCAATTTTTTTTTTATAAGTGAAGAGAATTCAAATTAATTTGTCATGAGTTAAAATAAAATGTTAACCTCAAATAAAACAACATTTCAGTATAGAATTAATTAGACAACTCTACTAACTACAAGGGTAAGTTAAAAAATTTAATTTTCAATAAGCCTAACAGCAACTTAAGTTTCATAAAGTTATGGAATAAATGTAAAATATATAAAAAATCAGAAACTATACAGGGTGATTCTTTTATCAAACAACACTCATTATTTCAAAAAGAGTAAATATTTTTGAAAATATTTTTTTCATAGTTTCAAGTAATTTACAAAACAACTTTTTATAAAAAAATTATATTTTTTAATATTTTTTATCCTTATAATTTTTTTAAATTTTTACTTTTTTGAATGACAACAAGTAGTTTTAATTTGATATTCCAAAATTTCATTATTTTCAAAGAATTTTGATACATAAAAATCGAATTTAGGACGATTAGTTTATGAGTTATAACTTATAAGTATTAATAGTTTAGATGAGCAGAGTGGAGTACTACGGGGTTACCCTGCGAAAAGTTTGTCCACTACTCCGCTCATCTAAGCTTTAAATACTTATAACTCATAAACTAATCGTCCTAAATTCGATTTTTATGTATCAAAATTCTTAAAAAAATATGAAGTTTTAGAATATCAAATTAAAACTACATGTTTTCATGCAAAAAAGTAAAAACTTAAAAAATTATAAGTATAAAAAATATTTAAAAATATAATTTTTTAGTAAAAAGTATCAAAATTCTTAAAAAAGTATGAAGTTTTAGAATATCAAATTAAAACTACATGTCATGCAAAAAAGTAAAAACTTAAAAAATTATAAGTATAAAAAAGTTGTTTTGTAAATTACTTGAAATTATGTAAGAAAATATTTTCAAAAATATGTACACTTGAGTGTACGAGTGTTGTATTACTGTTGTTTGATAAAAGAATCACCTGGTATAAAAGCTAGATAAACCCCTTTTTAGATTCAAAAATTATAATTACAAAAATAAAAATAAATAGGTACTATAGGTAATATAATGATAAAAAAAATTTACGCAAATAAATGACTGTCAAATCCAGCAGCTCCTTTGCTATCGCCAGGTATTGTCCCATCATCTTGGGACACAGCTTCTAATGGACTTATAGGAGCACATGCTAAATCTATGGCTATTTTACTTCTATCAACAATCTCCCTTCGTTTAGGTTTATTCAATGCATTTGAAATTCTATAACCTAAAGCGATAAAATACTATATGATTAATATATATTCATAAGAGTATTAGTAAATTAGTCATAACTTGAACATTTTACCTAATGGTGTATTTGTACAAAAGTACCAAGTATCCAACCAAAATGTTTCTAATTCATAATTGCTAAAAAATTCATAAGTACGTTTTTCATAATCTCTATCAGATATTCTGTAATAGCTGGGGCTACTTTTCACAGTATTCAATAAACTGGCTCGTCTATTCAAGTATGCAAAGATCTAGATTCATCACAAAAATATTATTAATTTGGTCATAAAAACTTTTATTTTTTTTTAAACATTATTATCTTATTTATTTACCAATTCAGTATCTTTGTATGTTTTCTGACCAAACTGTATTAAGCCAATTGTGCAAAGTAAGCGTAATACATTCAATGTATGTCGAATGTGTCTGCAATTTTAAAAGTCAAATTTATTCTTCAAACATAAACATTGAATTTAATTAATAAATATTACTTTTTTAATCCTTGAGATAACATACTACGAACTTCAGACGAAAGTGTCATCAAGGGTAAGTATTTGAACACAGGATGTGTGGCATATGTGACAAGTTTATCTAGATTTACCTTAGATTTGTTAAAATTTACAATTTTTAACATCAGATCTAATGGCATGTGATGAATAATGTCGCTCACAAAAAACCAACCATTAGGATATTCTAAAACATTTAATACAAAGTATTATAATGATGATTTTCATATTTTTAACAGAAAAAAATTTTTAGTTTGAGTTTAAAAACTAAATATTCTATTTTAGCACAATTAATTATTAGTTTCCAAACATTATGAATTTGTTAGTAATGAAACCTAAATTAAAATTAGAACCATATTACAATTTTAAAAAGAAAATATAGGAACATTACCAAAATAAATTATTTGATATTAATATTATGATTTATGAACATTAAATAAATTACTTAAAAGTTATAAAACAAGAATTTTAATTAAAATAGAAAATTATATATTTAAATTTAATTTTAAAATAAAATCTTTTAATTTTTACTTGGATATTTTGGTAAAGGGGGCACAAACATTTTCCAACCGACAGAAGGAAAGTAAACTTTTGGTAGTTCTGCTTTTTCTCCTTGAAGTATATCATTTCGATAACTTGAGACAGTTGCCTCAGTCTCATTACAAGTATTTAATAAACTTTCTCCTGGATGATCATAAACTAAATAATACAGATACTCGTGTAATGATCTCATTTTCATAAACCTTGGAAGCTTAAGCTCTGATATATTCTAAAAATAAATTACAATATATTTCAATGCTTGGTTGACTTAAAAACAATTAAATGTACAACATACAGTTTTTGGCTCTGGCGATTTGTATATTTTTAAGTTCCATTTTTTGTCGGCTCTAGTTGCTTTCATTGTGTTGTTAAATCTATTCAAGAAACTATTCATATATGAAATGACTTCTGGGTTTGCTAAATAATTAAAAATAAAAATTAATTAGAATTATTATATTTTGTAACAAAAATATAATTAATACTTAAATAGAGATATATAGCCCACTATAAAATATGCAATAACTTTAATAATTATTTTTAGAAAATAAAATATTTTGATTAAGTTTGCAAAATTAAGGTTTTGTTAGTATATTATATAAGACAAATTAAGGTTTCTCTTGATAATTGTTGTACATCTACTATTCATCTACTCTAGGATTATCTGGAAGAGATACCACAAAGATTTATTTTAAGTATACAACACCCATATAACATAGCAAATGTATATTCATCAGGTGACGTTTAGTGTGAAAAATATAAAATTTAAAATGTTCACAATTGGCTTCAAAATATAAAATATTGAAACTAAATATGAACTGCTGAACATAAATTTACTATGTGCAACTTATATGACAGACAAGAATTGCAGGTTTGGTGTCTTCTAATGAATTTCTATATGGTCATTATTTGTTATGAAATGGTTTGTAGTATTAATAAGCAAGTTTTTCATAGTTATTACACAGAGTCATTTATTCTGTGGTTGTAACTAGTAAGTTATTGGGTAGGTTTATGATAAGTCAGGTGAAACAAATTATAACCATAGCCTTATACAGATATCTCCACCTATTGTAATATTGGTTTATACTTTAATAGTATTTTCCTATACAGACATTTAGCTAAACAAATAAATAATTATACTCACTAAAATCTACACTAGGAGTTCCCACAAATGATTGATTCACAGTTTTTGTATCATAAGTAACACGATATTGAACAGTTTTAAGTTTTCCCAACTTTTCAAAATGACCAATTATCTTAACTAATGTTTTAATATCAATGGTTCCAATAAACTTAGGGTTTACTTTTTCAGTTTCTATAATATTCTAAAAAAGTATTTCAACTTAAAATATCATTATATTCTGTACTAACAATTTTATTTTATTATTCCTAATATTATAATAGAACTGAATTATTTGGTATTTACTTTTTTTATGTTAAGCAAGCTTATTATATTTTCTGCAGCCAACATATTGAATATTATTTGTTGTCGAAAAAAAAACCTATCAGTCAAGCTCACAGTTTGCCTAAAAGTAAAAATAATTAGTATAGTACATTATTTAATTTAAATTGTAAAATGTTATTACAATATAATATATATTTAATTTTTTTTTGCTTACTTAGATCTTACAAACACGGTTTTGCAATACCCGTGTTCCATTATTCGTGTAATTGCTTGTTCTATGTCACTTTGTTTAGTATTTTCATCCTGTTAAAAAGTAATAACCAAGTTAATTTAAATATTTAAAAATAATATTACATGATACTAATCTAAATTAAGTTTATTTAAATTGAAAAAAAATGACTTTTTTTAGTATTGTCATAAATTATGCATAAATAATGATTTTTTAATTATTTATTATAATATAGTAAAACATAGTTTTAAAAATAAATGTACGTACAACTCTATCAATATTTTGTTATTAATTTTTTTTTATATATTTCTAATATTTCACTTTTACTATAATAATTTTAAATAAGAGGCCTGATGAATGGATACAGTCACTAATGTGTGCTGCAGCCAAGCATCATCTGGTATTGCAAGCTCCCGGATAGGTGCCCACCCAGGTTTTTTGCAACAAATCTTTGCCTCACATCAAAACATGTGTTACAACCGTAACCCCCACACAAACCCTAAAATCTGTGTTGTCAAAGGTCAAAGGCCAAAAAAATTATATAAATATAAATAAAATTGTGCATTTTTTAATAGATTATTAAAAATATGTAATTTAAATTATGAGTAAAATACATACTTGGACTGAGATGCTAATTAATGTATTGTTTGAAGTAGTATCATTATCTGTCTCTAGATCATTAGAACTATATAAATTCGAACTGGATTCATCACAATACTCAATTTTTATTGAAGTTTGTTCGAGTGAGGTTTTAATAGATATATTTTTAGTGTTATCTACAGAAGTATTGATCGAAAAATCATTTATTACATTGTTTTCTGACTCTGGTTGTTCATTTTTTGTGACAAGCAAATTTTCTATTTCAATATTATCATTTTCATATATTGATTTATAACTATTAGCAATATAACTAAAAAAATAATGTAAACATTGGTTTTAAATATATTTTATTATTGATTTGACAAACTGCATTCAATAATTACCTAAAAACTTTTGTTCTACCTCGATCACAATAACTTTTAGTTAAATAGTTCAAATTTGTAAGCTTCTTCAAAACCCCTTCTAAATTACCATCAGTAGTAAATCTGAAAGCACGAGATATGTCAGAAAGTGTTACACCTAAATCACCATGTTTTTCAATCCATCTAAGGATCTGGCGTTCAAATGTACAATCTTGTTTAAACTCACGACCTTTAAATAAAAAAAATATTTTTTTTTGATTATATGTGAATGGTTATATTTAATTTTGTTATGGCTACCTTCAACAGCAGTTTTGTTTTCGTGTTCATTGTCAGCATTTTCTGTATCATAACTATTTTTTAATTTTATACATCTTACAGTTTTTTCATTTTTAGGTTCTTTCTTGTATAAATATTCACTTTCAGAAGCATTTGGATATAACTCACGGTACTTGATCATCTATAATAATAGTTATTTACAATTAAATTACAATTTTTAACAAACATGTAGGTGGTTATATTTGTCTTACTAGGTTGGTATCACATATTTTTTTAATCTGAGGTTGCTTAAAAGTTTTTGATAAGCTAATATTGCATTCAGCTTTTACTTGATCATATGAAGCTGATAAATTAGGTTGTGATTTCAAATAATCTACAATTCTTGACACCATTACATCAATCATAGATTGTCGTTTAACAAAAAATCGTTTCAAACTCGAAACGACAATACGATTAGCCACTTGTGTACTGCTTCCAGAAAAAGCAAGTGCCTTTATTAAATCACATAAAATATTAATGAAAATATGAAAACCAAAAACAATAATATTTAAAATAAATTATGAATAATAAGTTACCTGATTTTTTATCAAGCCATCGTCAGTTAATCGGTTTCTTATGTAAGATAATGCTTTAGAATCTGGAAAAATAGCTCTTAATGAATGAGTACCAAAGGATGCTTCTCCTAAATAACGTGAACGGCCAATTCTTTCTAATATTAAATAATAACGAACTGAAATGTTTAAGGTACACTGTTTATCTTCCGGAATTAAAGCTTTTGTGCGTACTTCCTGGCTGGCAACTAAAACTAAACTTCTGCCCCATCTGAAAAAAATGTTAGCGTTGATAATTTCTCCTAGTTGAATATTATTTAATAATGTGCAAACCGTTTTTCTGCTTCTTCAACTGATATTTTCCTTGGGAATGATGCCAGATTCAACCTAGTAAAATATTCTTTACATGATCCCATAATTGTACCATCTTCAACGGGACAATTTGGGTAAATGTCTTGTGGTATATTGTCCTGATGATCGATTAAAATAAGATGTTAAAGTTCAAATGTAAAAACAACAAAAATACGTACCGGTTCATAAATTGAACCAAATTCACTATGAACATAATCAAACCGATTAAATATTATCAAAGGATCCCTAGGTTTATCCAGTCTGTAAAAGTCTACGTTCTTCAGACAAATTACAAATGACCAAATAATCTTTTTAATTGAATCATCAACTGGTTTTAAGGGCCAATTACAATTGTTTGATAATCTCTTGCACAAAGCTATGAAACAGGATAGACATTAGAACAGTCAAGCAAGTATTTTTCAAAAAACGCTTTTACCTTCGATAGTAATTCCATCTAAACCTTCAAGTGCTATTTCATCCAAAATAATAGCACTAAAATCTTTTTGAAATCGATGCATATTTAATATTTATTAGTGTACTGTTTTTTGGCTTGATTATTGAAGCATGGTTAAGAACACAGCATACTACGAAAGACGATAACACATACACCAACGTCTTAGACCAAATATAATTTCGAAAACGATTATATTCATTCACTTAAATTCAAAGATTTGAATACAAATAACAATATCATAATGAATAATGATCGACTGAACAATAAAACTATAATATACTGATACGAGTCATAATATTGATAATTTACTTGTACCGCGTAGACGGTTTACGTAATTACGTCGTCCATGATTATGGTTTAACAGTTTTGTGAGTATAATTAATTATAAAGGATGAACACTGGAAAACCTATGTCCTGTGAGGAATAAAAGTTGGTACGAAGGTTCGGAAGACGAAATTACGAAATATAAAAACGCTAGGATTCATCACGACTGTTGTTGATTAGTGATAACAATTTATATTATTATAATCACGGACAACTGCCAGCCACCGACGATTGAAGAATCCACATCAGCTGTTAAGAGGACGCTATACCCGCATGTGTTGTCTCCGTCTTTACAAGTGCGTAACATAGCAAATTTTACGCTCAGCAGATCACTCGAAGCCAGTGGCGCACCCAAGGGGGGGAGGGTTTTGGGGCTTAAGCCCCCCCCCAAAAAAAATTATTTTTTCATTTAATTATACATTTTTAGGAACAAATGCACTTTACCACGCCCCTCACGAATTTCGATTTTTTTTTTAAAAAAAGACGTGTTTTTCAACGCTGATTTCGAAACTGTTTGAATTTTTGTGCGGAAACCATTATTTTGGAAGTTATAGCCTTCCAAAGTTAACGATTTTACGTTTATACGCATGCGCTCAACACCACTATGCAATACCGCGGAGCGTGTATAACCTATTTAAATTCTTTTTACGGGGACAATAATTTTAAAGTTGAAATTCAATTTTTTTATTTTATTGTATATTGTACTTATACACAATGTTAAATATTTAATAAACAATATTATCATCTGTTTCTTCATTATCATCTGTATCACTTGAGTTTTGCTCAACATTAATTGGGACATTTGCGTTAATGCGTTGTACAAATGTCCAGCTAATTTGAAAAACTCTATTAAGGCGTCATTTTTATTTTTAGTTTGTTTTAAAAACATGTGTTTGGCGAGATATCCTCCTATAAAATCTTTCTTCCTATGATATTGAGGTAGTGAAAATTTGGCATGTCTCCAAAGGCCTTCAATTGTATTTGTATGCTGCTGAGTTTCGGAATCTTTAAAATTAATACTATGATTAACCTTAAAATGCACACATCCCTCGTCATTCAAACAGTCGTATGCCTAATATATTTAAGTATTAGCACTTTCGGGCAGACTGATTTTATCGTATTTATCGTACTAAGTACCTTATAATTATTTTAAAAATTAAATATTATATAATATAACTGCTATGCATTATAATTGGGATATTTAAAAAAACAAACGAAATTGCACATTTTAATTGGTCTTCGTTCTATTTTTATATCAATATCGCTATTTTATAACTATTTCATTATAACTAAATTGTATATTATTACAAATATTGTTATATTCAATTATCTTGATTATAATTATATCAGGTAGATAAGCTAATGAGTATATTGTAGTACCTACTATACCTATATACCTATATACCTCCGCTCCGCAAATCGAAAATATCCCCCGACTTGCTGTGCAACACCTCCCCAAGTGGGTCACAGGGTTGAGAAAATTGCATTTTTGTTGCACCGAGCCACCAATTTGAAAAAACATCGTACAGTGATGCGGTGCTAGCGGCACTCGTCGCTACGCTCCTCGGCGCCGTCGCTCCGCTCCGCAAATCGAAAATATCCCCCGACTTGCTGTGCAACACCTCCCCAAGTGGGTCACAGGGTTAAAAAAATTGCATTTTTGTTGCAGTTATGTTGTATAGTATGGGCAGTGATCCCTTGTTAGCGGCACTCGTCGCTGCGCTCCTCGGGGCCGTCGCTCCGCGCGGTAATATAGTAGTATTGCGCGCATGCGTATAAACGTAAAATCGTTAACTTTGGGAGGCTATAACTTCCAAAATAATGGTTTCCGCACAAAAATTCAAACAGTTTCGAAATCAGCGTTGAAAAACACGTCTTTTTTTTTTTTTAAAAAAAATCGAAATTCGTGAGGGGCGTGGTAAAGTGCATTTTAGCCCATTATTATAGCAAATATAGTATAACAATGATAAAGTTTCATTTTCAAATTTTATTATTATGTTAGATACACATATATATATATATTATACATAATAGGTAGTTCAATACATTAATAATACATAATATTATATTATATTTTTTGAAAAAAATCATCGGTTATCGATTTTTGCTTTTTACTTTGTAAGTCGTCGCGTTCCACACACTCTTTGCCCCTTGGCACTCGAAGTCAAATCCAAAAGCTCACTATTGGACACTGTGAGGGAAAACTCAGATAATAATGTTGTATAGTGTCCACATATCAATTTTATTTGTTTTTAATGTCATCGTAAGCGGTCGTATATCGATTATCTATATATGGGTATCGACTATCGACAATACGAAAATAAGTTTATTTCACAAAAAATCATGTTATATTTCTGTCTTAGCCAGGGTTCTCATCAACTTTTATGAAAAAAACGTGTCCGTTTCCGGCTTGGCGAGGTTTCCGTCTTGGCGGGATAAAATTATATGTAATTTGAAACGGGACCGAAAAAATATTCCGTAATACCGGGGTTTCCGTCTTCCTGAAGTTCCGTCTAAGCGAGGTTTTACTGTATAACATATTATATGGTAATAATAAATAAACGTGATTATTTAAAAATTAGTTTTAATTGTTTACTTTTGTGTAAGGAAAAAAGAAAAATTATTAAGCCCTCCCCCCAAACAAAAATTCTGGGTGCGCGCTTACTCGAAGCTCCGTGAATTTAAAATTTAGAGTGAATTGACCTCTTATAAAAATTAAAGGTAACATTATTATCGAGGGCATCTCATTATTTTTTTATTATATTTTAATTTAAAAGAGAGTTATGAGTATTTTAAAATTGTAAATTGTTTGTATATCTTAAAATACTCATAACTCGCTTTAAAATTAAAATATAATAAAAAGCCAATGAGATGCCCTCGATAATAATGTTACCTTTAATTTTTATAAGAGGTCAATTCACTCTAAATTTTAAATTCGCGAAGCTTCGAGTGATCTGCTGAGCGTAAGATTTGCTATGTTACGCACTTGTAAGACGGAGACAACTATATAAGCGACTATAGCAACTATAGCGCCTCCTATAGTTAATTTGTGTACAAACCTTACATATTATGATTGTTAAATCAATACTCGATACCCAAACACTTTAAAAATATTGTAACTACCAAAAAAAAAATTAACTTAAGTTTAAAGTATTAATTAGAATATAAAATGAATTATCTAATTAGTAGTTTTTGTTATATTTAAACAGACTCCCAGGGCTATTTGATTAAACAACTCTGAATTGTCTAAGAACTACGGACTAAAAAGTATGTGCTAAAAATAAACAAAAAAAATGGCTATTAGAGTATTAGCTATTTTATTTCATGTAGGTATATTTATGACACAATATTATATCACTTTAAATTGTACCTATAAATATAAATTTTACACAGTAAAAATGTAGAATAATATTGCTTATTTTATTATCACTATATGTAAAATATTAATGTTGACGCCGCAAACAAAAAATATAATTACAGAACCGTGTCACATGATAGAGGATAATTTATTAATTATTATTATCTTTATTATTTATTTTTCTATAATTTATTTGTAAAAATATGTATGTGTCATATTCCTACTAATTAGTTATAACTTATAAGATATGTAACCATTGACAACCCTATAAATAGAGATTATTCATAAATATCTCATATCAAAAATAGCACTTTCAGTTTTTCCAGAATTTTTAGCGTATAATATGTACGTAAGAAAAACTGATAATAACTAATAATTATAAATAATAAAAAATAAAATAATAAATTAACAATAATATATTTATTTAATAATAAATAACTAATAATTGTAACCATAAAAGCAACCATTTATAAACAAAATACAAATTTTCGATTTTAATCATGAATTTCAAAATCCTTGTGTGAGCACCTCTTTAAATTATACTTAAATATACTTTTTTGCGATAAGAACCTTCTCCGTGATATTTTAATCTTTCATTAAAAAAAAAATTAAGACAATCGGTTGAGTAGTTTCCGAGAACATTAGAATCCAAGCTTTCAATTTTCGGTTTTATATATTAGACATATACATAATACATTAATACAATAATACATAAAATATCGCATACCACTATATAAATGCAAGCGACGTATGTAATAACGTGATACATTCATTATTTCAAATAATACATATTACCACTTTTGAAAATAATTTGATTTTCAATTAACTTTGAGTCGTTAAAACCCGTTTAAAAAAGAGGGGAAAGCACTATTGGGAATTCATTTCTTTTGACCCCTTACGTATCAACTTGATTCACTTACCTACCAGGAAAGATGCTGATGAAGAAAATCGAAGGTGATGCTAGACACAAAAAAAAACACTCATCATTGTAAAATAATCACTCAGTTCAGAATCTAAAATAATTTTTTTTTTTTTAATTTCATGTTTTGAAGCAGAATTTTTGGACAATTAGTTTATGAGTTATAACTTATAGGTATTAGCATTAATTATAGAATACTAGAATAGATATTTTATTCTATAATCTAGGGTATTAGACATTTAGTATAAGGTATTATAATATAAGTTTATATGAACGAAGTAGAGTGGTCCTACCTCGCAAAATGTTGGTCTACTATTCTGTCTATCTAAACTTCAAATACCTAACTTGTTCAAAATTGATTTTCACAACTTAACCTTACTAAAATTACCTACCTACCTATGCGGAATAAATAAATGAAAAGAATATAATTAAATAATTTATAAAGGTTCACATTGTAATAATAATTAAAACGACCTGTAAAATAAGTTATTTATAATTTATATTTCAAATATTGATAGTAAAATCGATCAATTTATAAAATTAAATGGAATTTATCAACCAATTACTAATAACAGCTTCGTGGTCTTCTAACCATTTAATGTTATTGGATACCATTTTCAGTAAATCTTTTTGTCCGGTCTTTATAGCTTCAACTTCTGAATATTTATCAAAAAATACCTTCATCTAAAAAAATACACATATAAATATTTAGTAAGTTTAAAAAATATATAAATCATATGATAGTTAAAACTGCATCATCCGAGATATCTATACAAACAAACATTTAAGTTTGTTTAGAACAAATAATAATTACTTCTTCAAGGCGTTCATGAGTATTGAAATGTGAACAAACTAAAGGAAAGAATCCTACGAATGACTGATCAGAAAAACGGTCAATAATGTACTGCCGTTCATCCCTAAAATAATAGTGTACACAATTAAATTTTGTATTTCCCTGTACCTATTCTTTTAAAATGTATTTATAATATATTATATATACCTCATAAAGTCCCACACCAATTGAGTTCCAATAGGATTTCGACTTATCTGTGATATTATCATGTGATAATCTTGTGTACGAACATATCTCTCATTTTTTGAATATTGCAACAGTCTAGAGAACAAAAAAATATGTTTTGGTCCTTATAAATATGTAAAATTAAATACAAAATTTACCTAGATAATATTGACGTTTCATTTGAGGCAGTCAATGCAATCATCAGTATGGTTTTTTCTTCAGAATCTTTCTCATTTAAGAATAAGTCCCACAATATATTCCATTCACTAGCATTACCCTGAGACATTCCTAAATAAATAATGAATTACCTATTTATTTTAAGAATTAAATATATTTTAAATGCTACTAACCATAGTAGTAAACTGTGTCTCTAATGTCTAGATTTGGTTGAACTTTATCATTCAAAAATCGTTTGAATAATTCATATGCTTTTGTTTGATAGCTTGGTAAACCATAAAAACATCCTAAATTGAAAATAAGTCTGCGAAGCTTACGTTGTAAAAAGTTTCTATCGCATGAATCATTCCATAAATCATCCTTTATACCTCCCAATAAATGTTGTACATATTTCTTAAATAAACAATAAAAAGGTATTTATATATGTTACACCACATCCGTAAAATTAGCAAACAGTTTTGTAAAAAAAAAGTGACGTAATGTAGTATGAAGTATGAAGTAATGAAGTATTGATATGATATGAAGTGTTTTAATCACAATCTTACTCTAACGTAAATATTAAATAAATTAGATACAAATATCAATGTGGTTTATAGTGAATCAATAAATTAAATTAATAATATAATATTATTATTATTATTATTATTATTTTACATTTAAACTTAGAAGTCATTTTCGTAGAGTCCAGTATAAACAAAATTGTTACAATAATATATTTTTAACACATGCAAAAAACCGTATGAGAAACTTTATGTTTATTTAATGTTCAAGTTTTTTTGATTTGAAACCAACAAGACAGATTTTTTCAATTATTAATTTAATATTTAAATGTATAAAACTATAAAAAGTAATGATTTTGGTAAATAACATTTCTTGGATGACATTTTTTTTTATTATTTATGAATTTTAAATAGCTTATAGTTATATTACTAGTCAACTATATAAATTATAAAGTTCACAACTTTCACGAATTCGGCAATGCAATGGTGATTTCATAAATATAAACAATGTGTCGCTGAATAAAAATGAAGTGTTCATGTAAACATAATGTTTATTGATGGTACCTAATACTATTGTGTAATTATTAGTTTTTCAATAACCTTACTTCAAGATTTTGATGTGCCGCACGTTTATATAAATTGCGTCTTAATGTAATTAAGTTAGAAGCAGCTACTTTCCAAGGGGCAAAATGTTGTTCCAAAGATAAATATTTTGTCATATTTAAAGCAATGCTATATGGTAAGTACTTAGCTTCTACCATAATAAAGGCATCATAAATAAGATTTGAACGGTCTGCAGCACTTAATGCCTATAAATTGAAAATGTTACATTTATACAAATTATTTTGATTGAAAAATGTTATCTAAACACTTACGTTAACATTTTTTTCTAATAAATTGGCAAGTAAACACCAATCACTTTCCGTATAGTTTATGACGTAATATCCAACTTGTCTATGATTAAGTTTTATCCATTCAGCATCAGGTATGTCAATCGTAGCTTTTAAATAAATACTTTAACAAATATGGATTTAAATATTCAACATACTATAATACTTACTTGAATCTTCATCTTTGGTTAACCAAAACTTATGTACAGTATTATTGTTTGAAGTGATATAAGTGATTGGTATTTCCCATTTGTAATTAAATGGAGATAAGTCGGATGAAGAATTAGCATTTGGGTTGGATAAAAATCTTTGCTGCTTTAAAGTAAGTTTAGTTCCATTCCGTATGGCCGATACTACGGGAAACCCGGCTTGACGTGTCCATGTATCCATTACCTATTTTTATTGAAATAAAAATATTTATAGCTAGTTTTATACGTTAAATATTATAAATGTATACTAACTAATAGTCATTTTTTCACCTTTTTGACATCAACTGTATTTTGAGTAGCTGTTTGTAATTCTGCCCATAAATCATCAGTTTCAGCATTCTTAAATGCAAAACGTTGTAAATATGCGCTTACGCCCATTCTGAATACTTCTTCACCCAACATGCCTTCTAACATTCGTATTATAGTAGAACCCTAGGAAATTAAATTAATATTGTAGAATAAAATTTGTTAAATATATTTAATATGTTAGATATGTATTATTTACTATTATTTTTTTCTTGTATATATTTATATTATTTTATTGAGACTAAATAAACTTACTTTATTGTATGATATCACATCAAACATTTCTCTAATTTGATCTGGATGAGAAACATTTTGCACTATGGCATGAGAACTAAGTTTACTATCTATATTTTGTACCGTTTGGTGGCCATAAATTGGAAATAGTGTGTCCTAATAAAATAATTACAAAGAATAGCTTACAAAAAAACAAATACATCAAATACTTACAACATCCCAATCAGGGTGGATCACTTGCACAGCTTTATATTTCATATAAGAAGCAAACCCTTCGTTAAGCCATAAATCATTCCACCATTTCATAGTAGCTGAAATAATGATAAAATAAAAAATATAGATATTTTATTAATTAATTTAATAATTAACTTATTGTGAATTGAAATTTTATTTTTTTTTAAATTTTAAATTTTAAATGTTTATATTTATATAGGTACCAAGATTTCCGAACCACATGTGGGCCAATTCATGAGCAACAATAAAAGCGGCACTCTCTTGGGTATCGATAGAACAAATACTTTCATTATACAAAACTCTAGTTTCACGAAATGTCACAAGACCCCAATTCTCCATTGCTCCAGAAATAAAGTCTGGGATTGCTATCAGATCTAAACAGTTCAATTAAGTTTTGAATTAAATTTATTATGATTAAACAGACTGTGCAATTTTAATGCTATTCAGTAGGTACTTTCCTACACATTAAACGTAGGTATTTAATCATTATATGAAAAATATAATTCGAATTTAACACTTCTAGTTCTATAAATACGTACCTAATTTTGGTAATGTGTATTGAATGCCAAAATAATTGACGAAAAAATTAATTGCCTTG
Source organism: Neotoxoptera formosana (assembly GCA_022818045.1). Classification (NCBI taxonomy): domain Eukaryota; kingdom Metazoa; phylum Arthropoda; class Insecta; order Hemiptera; family Aphididae; genus Neotoxoptera; species Neotoxoptera formosana. The sequence goes on from CM040634.1 coordinate 26,112,165, forward strand.
AGACCTACGTGTTGAGCATATTTCATATTTTCGGATTGTTCCCTTCTAGCGTAAACTGTTAACGGAAACCCTTGATCTGCTTTAACAGGTTCAAGTGATTGAAAATCGCATACAATGAAACAAGCCAGGTACGTAGACATTGGAACCGTGTTTGCAAAATGGACAGTCGTCAATCCATATGCAGGGACATCGATCTCCTCTGACTAAAACAAAATTTGTTATTCAACAGTGCAAAATTTGAATTTAATCTAACTAATTTTTTTAATTGACCTCTTGGTTCATATTGGATAATGCTATGCTGTCATTACCAGATGCTCGAATTAAACTAATTTTAAATTTCGATTTCAGCTGAGGTTCATCAAAACACGGAAACGCTAACCGCGCATAAATTGGTTCAAACTTTGAAGTAGCAATATAATGTCGTTCATGGCTTTTTGAATCTGTATAAGAGCTTCCATAAAATCCAACCAGTTTGTTTAATAAAAATCCTTCAAATGAAAGTTGTAATTTGTATTCTCCAGCACTTAGTTCTTCATTAGGTACCACAACCCAAAATTCATGTTCTGGATATGAAAACGCTGTTACTGAACTGGAATTGAGTTTAGTTTCTCTGATATCCAATCCTTCTGAATGTAGCTTAATGTAACTTTGAGCTGTGTCCAATATTATTGTTATATTAACAGAACCAAAAAAAAAACCTTTTCGAGGATTTGGGAACAAACTAATGGAGTACTGAAGGGGGCGAACGTACGGGGATAAGCGAAAAGTAGATTCCCATGGTTTAGCTGCCATTATACTCTAAACAATAAATTAACAAAATACTTTTAGAAAAAAAAGGTACAGTTTACAGTTTTATTAAAATCCTTATAAAAATGAGTCGATAAATAACTATTTTTTTTCATTGTACAGTCTATAAAAGGTCAAGTATAAAAATTAATATCAAAAAATTGATAATTATTAATAATACTAATAGTATATTCTACAACCAATGATGATAGTTACTAATGACTATTTACCTAATGGTGGGTAATAAATAGTTCCAATGTTGCATAATAATAATGTAAAATAAATCAATGACAATGTTATAATAAACTATTAAACATTCATATAAAGCAATTATTTTTTATTTTTTTTATATTTCTCTTGATTTGGTCAGTGGGGTAGGTAAGCAAATTACAACATACGAAAACGAGCACTCGAAACAGTAGGCATTCGTCATTCGTATTTTCATGTATTATTTCCAAACACTCACCGAAATGTAGGAGACCGTTAAATTACCGGCTGATGTTTTTCCCGTAACCGTTTCGTTTTCTGGAGTCTTTTCCAATCCCGTTGTATGATCGATCATAATTCCTATGACTGCCACCCAAATAAGTACAAACACCCATTTTATTGCCGGCGTCATATTTGATCCGATACAATTAGCTTTATAGTTGTTCGTCAAGATGACGAATATGTTGTTTAATAAATGAGTTTATGATATGAACAGTAAACCCACCTGTAAACATGCATTTTAAAGTCCATTAAATCATAAACAATACACAATTGTTTACATTTTTCAATTATATCCGCCAATAAGTGTCATAAATACATATTTGATCATATACATTATACAATATAATATGACTAGATTAGTTTACAAATTTAAATTTTTGTATGGTGACATATTTTCCTTTGGTTGTGTACTAACAACTTATTTGTTAATTTACCATCAAATATATACCCTATACTTACCTACCAACCTTTATATATTATATCTATAGTATACAGTAAAATTTAAATTGTTGTACACTCAACAATTATAGGTTGGTATATAGAAGGATTGTATATGTACCAAACTATACTAAACTGCTATTAAGTATTATATAATACGAATAATCTATATGCAAAGTTAAAATCAAAAGTTTGTAAATTTTTGTTTATAACAAAAGATTGTTGTTAGTATTATTGGCATCGCTGTAGTATTAGGTAGTACTATAGTACCTATTCACAATTTTTGTCCTAATTTAATTTCAAGATTGTTTATTTACATACTAGACACATATAGACATGGTATATAAATAATTTGTCATAGGTACACATACTCTAATTATCTAACCAGATAAAGACTCGACATCATAGACATACTTTAGTTTATTGTTTCTGAGCAAAAAATATTTATAAATACAATAAATTATAATATTCGTTAAACGATGTATACTTACTTTGTAAATAATCACATTTTTTATGTAAGGGTAATACTGCAGATGCCAATACTTAAGATAAAATAAAAATGATCAAACTGGCGTTCAAGGAACGTACGTCCGAACGTATGTAGTGAGAACTGAGAACTGATACATACACTACAATGTAACTTCTTTATGTAGCTAATTCAAAAAAATGAAACTTACAAACAATACATTTTATATTTAACCTAATTTATAGGTCAAGGCCATGGTAAAATGTATTGATAAGTTTAACCAATCATATTGTGTAATATACCTACGAGAAGTTTTTTGGGTCTATATTATGTCCATACCTATATACAATGTATCCAAAGGTCCTTATCCTGTTTATTAAATAATATTTTCAACATGTATATTTTTAAAATCATTTAAAAATGTACTATCATCTTTGACTCTGCATCGTTGCAGTTATATAGAATTTGGACTATGTAATATTCGTAATGTACGCATATAAATATATAATATTCTGCTGCAATTTATTAGGTCACTCACCTGGTAATTGGTATTGACTGTAGAGTACAAAAATAAGTACATTGTTAAGTAAATATATTTTATATTTTGATAATGATTGTTGTCAATTTGAAAACGAAATCATTAAAATAATAATAATATTTTATTACAAAACGAAAACTTGATTATTTTCTGCAATTGTTAGATAATACGTTTATAAAGGTAACTATTTTTATCAAATTATTTTGTAGAAATACTTATAGTCTATAGAGATCTACTTATGTGTTAAATTTTTGTTAAACATAGACACACAACATTGTAAAATCTATACATTCATCGCTCTACTCAGAATCTAAAAATAATATATATTGTAAAACCAATACATTCTTCGCGTTTTGCTTAGAATCTAAAAATGTGAATAATTTTTGAAACAATAAGTTTTCGGTTTTCTTGGTTATCCAATTTTTAGTTGCTACCATTATACAATTCGTAATATGGAAATTTCGATGTATTGTATTAATATATCGTAATTTGATACGGAATAAATAAATTGGAAAAATATTCACATTGTAATAATAATTAGTTCGGTCTTGTAAAATAAATATTTATAGAATATTCAAACATTGACAATCAAATTGATCAATTTATAAAATTAGATGGAATTTATCAACCAATTACTAATAACAGCTTCGTGATTTTCTAACCATTTAATGTTATTGGATACAACTTCTAGTGCAGTTTTTCGGCCGGATTTTCCAGCTCCAGCTTCTGGATATTTATCAAAAAATACTTTCATCTAAAAAAATATACATATAAATATTCAATAGGTTAAAAAAATATAAAAATCATGTATTAGTTAAAACTGCATTATCTAAGTTGTTTATCCAAACAAACATTTAATTTGGTTTAGAACAAATAATATTTACTTCTTCAAGGCGTTCGTGTGTATTGAAATGTGAACAAACTAAAGGAATGAGTCTTCCAAATGACCGATTATTTAGAGAAAACCGGTCAACTAAGTACTGCCATTCATCCCTAACATACGTTTACATTAGATAACATTTTAAATTTCTTTGTATATATATATATATACACACGATATACCTCAAAAAGTCCCATACCAATTGAGTTCCGATAGGATTTCGGCTTATCTGTGATATGATTATGAAGTAATCTTGGGAACGAACATAGCTCTCATTTTTTGCATATTGCAATAATCTAAAAAAAATAAAATATGTTTTATTCCATATAAATATGTAAATTTAAATGCACAATTTACCTAGATAATATTGATGTTTCATTTGAAGCAGTCAATGAATCCATAAGTTTGGTTTTTTCTTGAGGTTCTTGCTCATTTAAGAATAAGTCCCATAATATATTCCATTCACTAGAATTACCTTGTGAAATTCCTAAATAAATAAAAGTCTTATTAATATTTTAAATAAATAATGAATAAACTATTTATTTTAACAATTAAATATATTTTTAATGCTACTAACCATAGTAATAAACTGTGTATCTAATATCTGGGTTTGGTAGGACTTTATTATCCGAAAATCGTTTGAATATTTCATATGCCTTTGTTTGATAGCTTGGTAAACCATATAAACATCCTAAATTGAGAATAACTCCTTGCAATTTACGTTGTAAAAAGTTTCTATCACTCGAATCATTCCAAAAATCTTCATTTATACTTCCCAATAAATGTTGTACATATTTCTTGAATAAATGGTAAACAATAAATATTTATATTTCATGTACACTACCTATATCATATATATAATATATATGTTACGCCGAATTCATGAATTCAGTAATGATGTTGCCAAATACATGAAATCAGCATTCTGAACTAATCCGAAGAGTATTACAAAAATAGGCCAATCTTTTTGTAAAAGAAATGACTTGCGGAACTTGGAAGTATTAAAACGATAGTGTTATAATCTTATAAATAATATTACTCTTATATAAATACTAAATAAATCAGATACAAAAATTATTAAAATGTGGTGGATGGTGATACAGGGAAGGATTGGGATTTTGGACTACCCGGGAAAATTAATAATAATAGTGGCCCACTTCAATGCACGTATATTTTAGGCAAATACTATACAGTGATCAAATTAACGCGGAACCCTAATTATTTCAGAAAACTAACCTTAATATTTTAATGTATAAAAACTCAAAAGTAATGATTTTGGTATAAAACATTACATGGATCAGAGTTTTTTTTATTATTTATTAATTTTAAATAGGTTTTAGGTATTTTACTAGTGTAAAATGTACACTGCGAAGTCACTCTTTCCAAGAATTTTGCAATAGCGTGTTCATTTCACGAATTTAAAGAATTTGCCGTAGAAAAAAATGATTTGTATTTTGTATATGATGATGTGTGACACCATTGTAATTATTACTATTATTAGTTTTCAATAATCTTACTTCGAGTTTTTGATGTGATGCACGTTTATATAAATTATGCCTTAATGTAATTAAGTTAGTAGCCGCTACATCCCAAGGAACGTAATGATGTTCCGAAGATAGATATTTTGTCATATTTAAAGCAATGCCATATGGTAAGTAATTAGCTTTTGCCAAACTAAAGGCATCATGAATAAGATTTGAACGATCTGCAGCACTTAATGCCTTTAAATTGTACATTTATCATTTATACAAATTATGATGATTGAAAAATGTTATCTAAACACTTACATCAACATTTGTTTCTAATAAATTGTTAAGTAAACACCAATCACTTTCCGAATAGTTTATGATGTAATATCCAATTTGTCTATGATTAAGTTTTATCCATTCAGCATCAGGTATGTCAATCGTAGCTTTTAAATAAATACTTTAACAAATATGGATTTAAATATTCAACATACTATAATACTTACTTGAATCTTCATCTTTGGTTAACCAAGACCTATGTACAGTATTATTGTTTGAAGTGATATAAGTGATTGGTATATCCCATTTGTAATTAAATGGAGATGAGTCGGATGAAGAATCAGCATTAGGGTTGGATAAAAATCTTTGCTGCTTTAATGTAAGTTTAGTTCCATTTCGTATGGCCGATACTACTGGAAACCCTGCTTGACGTGTCCATGTATCCATTACCTATTTTTATTGAAATAAAAATATTTATAGCTAGTTTTATACGTTAAATATTATAAATGTATACTAACTAATAAGTCATTTTTTCACCTTTTTAACATCAACTGTATTTTGAGTCGCTGTTTGTAATTCTGCCCATAAATCATCAGTTTCAGCATTCTTAAATGCAAAACGTTGTAAATATGCACTTACACAAATTCTGAATGATTCTTCACCCAATATTCCTTCTAACATTCGTATTACAGAAGAACCCTAGGAAATTACATTAATATTATAGACAAAATATACACTGGGACGTAATAAGCTTACTTTATCATATGATATGACATCAAAAATATCGGTGATTTGGTCCGGATGAGAAACATCTTGCACTATAGCATGGGAACTAAGTTTATTATCTAGATATTGTACCATTTGGAGACTATGAATTAGAAACAATGTGTCCTAATAAAATAATTAATAATAACAAAAATTAATGCTTTACCAAAAAAACAAATATAGAAGATACATACAACATCCCAATCAGGGTGGACCACTTGCAAAGCTTTAAACTCCATATAAGAAGCAAATCCTTCGTTTAGCCATAAGTCATTCCACCATTTCATTGTAGCTGAAAAAATAAACTAAGGTGTAATTTTTTATTTTAGTTGCGTATTATTATTATTATTATTGTATGGCGTATATTTTAATATAAGCAATCAAACAAAATATTTATTATAAAAAGTTTAAAAATTAAATAAAATAAAGAGATTTTTGGTAACTGCAAAGTATACATATATAATGGATTTATGGGCCCTCACACAAGCATGTTCAGTGAGGCCCATTATATTCTTTAAAAATAAATAAAAATAAAAATAAAAAATACAATATAGTAGTACGTTATTTTCCAAGTTGAATGTGAAGTTCTCTAATCCAATTAATTACTTCATTCTTCATGCGTATTAATGTGTTATTGAAAATAATAAATACATTTAATAATGAACTATTTTTGAATTGAAAATTTTTTTTTTTAATTTTAAATATTTATATTAATATACCAAGATTTCCAAACCACATGTGAGCCAATTCATGAGCAACAGTAAAAGCGACTTCCTCTTGGTCGTCAATAGAACAAATGCGTTTATTATATAAAACTGTAGTTTCACGAAATGTCACAAGACCCCAATGCTCCATTGCTTCAGAAATAAAGTCTGGAATTGGTATTAGATCTAAACAGTTCAATGAAGTGTAAATTATTTGTATTACGATTCAACGGACTTTGCCTTTTTGATGCTATTTATTAGGAACTTGTATACACTTTAAATGCATATAATCATTAGATGAGAAATATAATTTGAATTTAACACTGCTAGTTTTATAAATACATACCTAATTTTGGTAATGGGTATTGAATGCCAAAATAATTGACGAAAAAATTAATTGCCTTGAGACCTACTTGTTGAGCATATTTCATATTTTCGGATTGCCCACTTCTAGCGTAAACTGTTAACGGAAACCCTTGATCTGCTTTAACAGGTTCAAGCGACTGAAAATCGCATACAATGAAACAAGCAAGGTACGTGGACATAGGCACAGTGTTTGCAAAATGGACGGTAGTCAATCCATTTGTAGGGACATCAATCTCTTCAGACTAAAACAAAATGTATTATTTAACAGTGCAAAATTTGAATTTAGTCAAATTAATTTATATATTGACCTCTTGATTCATATTGGACAATGCTATGTAGTTATTACTAGATGGTCGAGTCAAACTAATTTTAAATTTCGATTTAAGCTGAGGCTCATCAAAACACGGAAACGCTAACCGCGCATAAGTAGGTTCAAACTTTGATGCAGCAATATAATGTTGTTCGTGGCTTTTTGAATCCGTATAAACGCTTCGATAAAATCCAACTATTTTGTTTAATAAACTTCCTTCAAATGAAAGTTGTAATTTGTATTCCCCGGCACTTAGTTCGTCATTAGGTACCACAACCCAAAATTCATGTTCTGGATATGAAAACGCTGTTACAGTACTGGAATTGAGTTTAGTTTCTGTGATATTCAATCCTTTTGAATGTAGCTTAATGTAACTTTGAGCAGTATCCAATAGTATTGTTATATCAACTGAACCAACAAATGAACCTTGTTCAAGATTTGGATACAAATTTATGAAGTACTGCTGAGGGCGAATGTCCGGGGATAAGCGATGTGTAGACTGCCATGGTTTAGCTGCCATTATTCTCTAAACAATAAATTAACTAAAAATCAGTAGGTTAATTAGTTCATTTTTTTTATTATTTTATATTTCTTTTGATTTGATCAATGGTGTAAGTAAATTATAACATACGAAAACGAGCACTTAAACAGTAGGCATTTGTCATTCGTATTTCCATGTATATTTTTCCAAACACTCACCGAATTGTAGGGGTTCATTAAATGACTGGCCGATGTAACATTTTCGTTTTCTGGAGTCCTTTCCAATCCCGTTGTATAATTGATCTTAATTGCTATGACTGCCATCCAAATAAGTACAAACACCCATTTTATTACCGGCGTCATATTCGATCTGATATAATTAGCTATAATTTTGTTCGTCAAGATGACGAATATGTTATTTGATATATGAGTCTATGACATGAACAGTGATCTCACCTGTAAACATGCGTTTTAAAGTCCATCTTAAGCCTTGCGTTTTATAATTATATCCACCAATATAAGTGTCACATATGTACCTATATTTGATGATAGGTGTACAATAATATGACTACCTAGATTAGGTTACAAATTTAAATTTCTGCGTGGTGACATATTTTCCTTAGGTTACGTACTAACATCTTATATTTGTTAATTTGCCATCAAATATAAACATTATACCTATCTACCGCTAGTACCTACCTTTATATCTATAGTATACAGTAAAATTTAAATTGTTATACACTCAACAATAATAGGTAGGTATATAGAGTGATGATATATGAACCAAACTATACTAAACCTATTAAGTATTAAATAGTATGAATAATCTTACGCAAAGTTAAAATCAAATGTTTGTTTATAATAAACGTTTGTTGTTAGTGCTATAGTATTAGGTACCTATTCGTGGTTTTTGTCATAATTTAATTTCAAGATTGTTTATTCACATCCTAGAGACATAGGGCCATGGTATATAAATAATTACTATTCTTTGTCGTACCCATAATCTAATCATCTAACCATATCAAGACCCAACATCAAAGACATAGGTGCAATTTGTCTTGAGTTTTTTTGGGGGGTAGGGGGGCTATTAAAAATTTAAACGTGTGTCTATGTTTCTGGGATAGTTAAATACAAAACATTTTAAATGGAGGCTCAGCCCTTCCGATACGACCTCCTCCCCAAATTGCGCTTACGATCATAGACTTTTAGATTATATTGTTTCAAAGCAAAACATATTTATAAAAATACAATAAATTAAAATATTCTTTAAATAACGCATACCTACTTTGTAAATCATCACATTTGTGTTGTAAGGGCAATACTGCAAACGACAATACTTAAGATAAAAGTAAAATAATCAAACTAGTGTTCAAAGAACGTCTGTAGTGAGTACTGATAAAGTTACTACAATTGAACTTACTTAAGAAGGTAATTCAATAAAGTGAAACTAATTATCAATACATTTTTTATTTAACCTAATTTAAAGGTCAATCCGGTCAAGGCCATGGTAAAATGTATTGATAAGTTCCCATCATTATATTATTTAATATATTAGAAATCTCACATTAATACTTTTGAATGGTGACTTGTTATTCCTAACCTAACCCAACCTTTTATCAGCGAATTGTTTTTGAAAATGTTGATGATTATGATTCAAAATTTGAACGAGTAGTTTCGCAGAAACTGTTTCTGAGTTATGAATGTATCATGTATATATTATTAGGATAATATTTCGTAAAAATGATTTTACAAAAATATAAAATTCATGTAGGTAATATTTAAATATTTGATCTAGTATTTGTTATTAATTATTACTCGAGCAATTTTTTTTTGCACAAATATTAAAAAAAAATATGCATCAACACGTTGGTAGTTAAATAGTTTCACCGGTTTTTGCAACCTTTAATTTGCTATGAAAAACCACTTCCTGCAGTATGTTGCGTGAGTTTTTATTATTGTATAAAATAATGGTGCTCGTTTATACACAGCTAAGATGATTCATCAAGCATGCTCAGCCTCATTTTCTTCATTTTGTATTATTATTTTTATAAAGTATTAGCGGTCCCGACCAGCGTTGCCTGAGCCATATGCCCATATATTAAGTTAAAATTAACCTCAAGTGATTTACATGCATCTAAGCCATCTAGGTAGGCAATCTACTGCATCGAATCGCGGACAAAGTATGTATGCGACTATGCGAGCAATAGCAAATTATCAGGTAGGCAATCCACCTGCGGTGAATTAAGGACCTATGAGGTGCATTGGACATTTTTTTACTACAAAATAATTTGCAAAATTTCGGGATTATTATGAATTTTGTCGACATTTTAGCTTAAAATGCATAAAAACAAAATTGTACCTAAGACCGTATCTTTGATAATTTTAAACTGCTATTATATCAACTTATATGAGGAACTTTGTACAACATTTTCATTTTTGTCGACGGAGTAAAAATTTTTTCATCAACAATAATTTTAAAAAAACTTATAAAATTCAAAAATTTCTTATGCTTATAAACAGTCAAAAAATATAAATTATTTAATTCACAAAAATAAAATGTTCTTTTAATGTGATTAATTAATAATAATTTTGGTAATAATATTGATCATAGCATATATTATAGGCAGTGATAAACTTTAGATTTATGGTTACCTTATGGATTTCTATTTTTATTTTCGCACCTACTTTGTATTTTACGTTTTATATATTTTTTCATGTTTATATGGAACAATACTTTTAAACTCTAGGTAGAAAAAAATTAATAATCTAATATAATATTGTATCGGAAAAAAATAAATATGTATGCATTTTAATTTTTCGAATTGAATAATTCGCAGTTTTAGATTTTTTTCCCGGCATAAAAAAACGAATAGAATTTTTAGTCTGACTTTTTTCAAATTGGATTTTTTGTCCCCGGGCTATTTTTCCCGAACCGAATTACCATCATGGCTATAGATAATACTATCTATAATTGTGTCCACAATTGATAATGTTATCTAATTCGTGTTGTCGGTGAAACTGAAAACTGAAAATAGTAAATACTTATATAACCTAACAAAACCAAAATAAAAAATGATTTCAGTGTTCAGAGTCGACAGAATTCGGATTATTTACAATTGTGTCTAATTTGCGATGTCTTCTGGAACTCCAACCGAAGTCAAACTGCACACCGTGTATCCTTAATTCAGTAGTATAAGTTACATTCAATTATATTTTATATTAATCATGTCATTGTATAGATTTAAGATTAGCTCTGTGTGTCGCAATTACTCGCAAGCCGCTGCTGCTGTTTCGAATAAGTCCCATCCTCACGGGAATGCCGTTGACCAAAGAATTCCGTCGTTTGCGAAGAGTTTGTTCGTAGGAACTTTCGTTAAAGCAGCATTTGCCAGAAATACCAAAGAAGTCGACCTACCGAAATTGGATAAGCTCTTCGGCGTCTCTGTGCCCAAAGAATTTGGAGGTTTGGAACTGTCTTCGGCTTCGGTGTCGGAAGCTTATAAGCGAATTGATTTCGCTGATTTAAGAGATAACATTGCTCACGGAAGCGTCGTGAAGTGCATTAATGCAACCGGGACGGATGAACTAAAGAGACACTATTTACCTCAACTGGCTTCTGGCGAATGTATTGCATCGTTCTGTATTTATGAAAGCAAACATGGATATGATATTCAAAACAATGAGACTACAGCCTCCAAAAAAAATGGAAAATGGGTGATAAACGGCTCAAAACAGTGGGTAGTGAATGGAAAACAAGCTGATATGTTTTTAGTACTTGCTAAAACTATGGACGAATGCAATCGTCCAGAGAGTGAACAAAATTTTTTCACAGCCTTTTTGGTTAAAAAGTCACAAAACAGTGGCATTAAAATTACTTCTGAAGGAAATCACTATAATGTGACATTTAATAATGTTGAAGCTGATTGTATATTAGGGTCTGAAAACGACGGCCTAAACTGTTATTCAATGTTGTTCAATGGTGATTTATTAGAATCTTCTTCTGCTACATTAGGCGAGGTAAAAAATATTGTTCAAAAAGCCCATCAACAGTTCCATACCCATGATCGAATGAGTTTGATCAAACTAGGAAAGCTAAATAGCCATTTGTACACTATGGACTGTGTTTTGGAATTTACTAGTCTGATATTAGATACCTACAACCCTAAAAGTGACTATGAGCCGATTCTTGCTCGGTTGTTTGTAAATGAAACAACACGCAGTTGTTTAAACCTGTTGAACGACTTGGGTCTATCCAAGAAGTCATTTAAATATGTTGAAAACTCATTATTATTTGAAGGTAGATCAAATTTACTACCGATGGTTGGTGCTCTACTTGGCATACAGTATGCTGGACAGTTTATGGCAGAAGATGTGAGACAATTAAGAAATCCACTTATGTTTCCCAAGTATACACTAAGTCATATTATGAAAATCCAACGATCATTGAAAAATAAACCCAAATTAAATCATTACATTGAGAAGCACATGCATCCGTCACTCAAGAAACAGGCATTGGACCTAGAATATTGCTTAAGCAGATTTCAATTTGGTATTCAGAATATGTTTGTCAATCTTGGTCCCGACACTTGCTATTACCAAATGATACTTGAAAGGGCTAACAGTATTGCTATGGATTTGTTTGCCATGACAGCTGTGTTACATAGGGTATCGCAAAAACTGTCTAATTCAAATGCACAGCTATATCCTACAGAGTTAATTTTTGCCAATGTATTTTGCAACAGTGTCCGCGAACAATGCAATCAAAGAGTAAATGAAATACTAGATGCTCCACACAATGTTGTAGATCCACATTATAAAACTATTGGTCAAAATTGTTTTGTTGAGAAAAATTATTTCTTTGAACATCCTTTGAAAAGAAATATTTTTTAATTAATTTGTCATTAAACTCAATATAGTTATGTTTGTATTAAATTTAATCGATTGTATATTATATGTTAACTGTTAATGTTACTACCTGATTATCTGTAAAAAATTAATTTTTCCTAAATAATAATATCTCAGAACTCTTAAATTTGATGCTGGAACTCCCCATCGAGCTAGAGCTATCTATCATGCTATTAGAGTAGAAAAAGAGCCAGGAAATTCTGTTAACAGAGTTTGTGATTTTGCAGATAATTTTGTGAGTGTGTAAGTATAAAATTTTAACAGTTTATGGTGTTTATACACTTGACAAATAATTATTTTACTTATAGGCAGTTAAAAACATTAATTTTTTTCAGGACACTTGAATCGGCAGAACTTACTTCCTTGCGTTCAAGTTCTAATGGTTTATTAGATATACTTAAAGTTCTATCTGGAGTAGTAGAAAAATTTGAACTTAAGTCTCCATCAGCTGACTATGATCACTTCTGAAGCTCCTCGTCAAAATACCCCATCTCCAACCGAGAGTCGAGCCAATTATGGGTTTGCCTTATACTTAGCTTCTAAGACCGCATTTGTTGTTTATTTAGCATGGGCGTTTATACCGAGTCATTGGTTGGAATTTATTGGTCTAACATACCTACCACAAAAATACTGGGCAATTACCATACCTGTGTGGGTATGTTGTGTAATTGTGGTCATTACTATATTATACCCTGCTATTAATATGCTGCTTGTTCCGCCAATGAATGATCCTCGTATATTAACAGATTCATATGCTCGAGAAACAATTAATGAAGTCCGTCCTGGAGGTATACCAACAGTTTCTGACCTTGATCTTTCAGAAGTTTGTAAAACATTATATTTAGATTCCAAAACTACAAATTAAGTTATTATTTTTTTACGAATGATAATCCATTAAATTCATTGATTGTTTAAATAAACATAAAAAAAACGCATCAGTAAATATGTGTTAGATTATTTTAGATTAGATGTGAATAAATGTCTCTCGTGCTCGTGAGTTTGAGTGTTAGTATTAATACACAATCATACTTTTATATTTATAATATCAAAAGTTCTTTTTTGGAATTTAAAATTTTTCTTGAATTTGATGTACTGAACCTACCTAACAAAAATGTATGTATTCAAAGTCTCCAAGTTATTAAATAGTTACCAATTAACAAATTCATTTTAATATAAATAATTTAGAAGAAAATTAAAATTAGGATTTGAAAACATTAGTCAAAACTAAAATTGCCTTGATTTTAATCTTGTTTTTGAAACCAATATAATTTTCTTACAGCTATTTTCATTTAAGTACAACTTGTCAATTCCCCATCATAATATTAAAAAAAAAAAAACATTTTTAGAATTTTTTTTATTTAAATGAAAAGTAAAATAAAATAGAAAAAATTTAGAAATGTTTTGAAAAATATAATATATCATATTTTATTGATTGATAATCTCATTGAGACAATAAAAAGTAGTATTATAATAATAATAAACATTTTATTTGTAAACAAATACAGTGTTAATACAACTTTTATATTTGTAATAAAAATGCTAAATTTTGTAAAAACAGATTTAAAATGTATTTAAAATATTTTTCATTCTTTGATATAACTTTTAATCCGCATGTTAAATGTATTTAAAAAAAATGAACCTACTGAAAAATAAATGGGGGAAAATTCCTCACTCAACCAAAAATACACGGGAACAATATTGTCCAATTACCCTTTACTCCAAATCATTTTTTAAATTCTAAGCCTAACATTTAATAAATTATTTAAGATTTTACCAAAAAATAAAGTTTTCTGACCAATAGGTCAGAATCTACAATCATTTATAATAATTTTACATAATTAAAACAAGTACATTGACTTTTGATAATAGTAACAAAGTTTTTGACTTTTAAATTTAAATTAATAAAAATAATTATTTTATTTATATATTGTAAATTAATTTTATTAAAAAAATTCACAGTGATTATACAATTAGGAACAATCATAGCTCACCAACTTTTTTTTAGTTATTTAGCCATGGGGACAATATAAAGATTAACATCGTCAAAATAATTAATAAGACCCTGTATTATTTATAAAATATTAATATTTCAAATATTAACAATCAAATTGATCAATTTATAAAATTAGATTGAATTTATCAACCAATTACTAATAACAGCTTCATGACTTTCTAACCATTTGATGTTATTAGTTACAACTTCTAGTGCAGTTTTTCGGCCAGATTTTCCAGCTCCAGCTTCTGGATATTTATCAAAAAATAATTTCATCTAAAAAATATACATGAATATAATATTACTAAAAAAAAATCTTATATTGATTGTTTAAAAGAAATTAAATCATAAAATAATTAAATTTTGATTAAGAATAACTGAATTAATAATATTTACTTCTTCAAGGCGTTCATATGTATTGAATTGAGAACAAACTGAAGGAACGATTCTTCCAAATGACCGATCATTAAGAGAAAAACGGTCAACCAAGTACTGCCATTCATCCCTAACATAAGTTAACATTAAATTAAATTTTAAATTTCCTTGTATCTATTCTTAAAAAAATTAATTATAATATATATTTACCTCAAAAAGTCCCATACCAATTGAGTTCCAATAGGATTTCGGCTTATCTGTGATATAATTATGAAGTAATCTTGGGAACGAACATAGCTCTCATTTTTTGCATATTGCAATAGTCTAGAGAAAAATAAAGTTTATTTTATTCCATATAAATAAAATTAGGTAATACATTTACCTAGTTAATATTGATATTTCTTTTGAGGCAGTTAATGCTACCATAAGTTTGATTTTTTCCTGAGGTTCTTTTTCAATTAAGAATAAGTCCCACAGTCTATTCCATTCACTAACGTTACCCTGAGACATTCCTAAAAAAAAGTTATACAAATATTTGATTTTTTAAATAATAATAAATTATGTTATTCACCATAGTAATAAACTGTATATCTAATATCTGCATTTGGTTGGATTTTATCATCCAAAAATTGTTTGAATAATTCATATACTTTTGTTTGATAGCTTGGTACACCATATAAACATCCTAAATTAAGAATAACTCCTCGAAGTTGACGTTGCAAAAAGTTTCTTTCACTTGAATCATTCCAGAAATCTTCTTTTATACTTCCCAATAAACGTTGCACATATTTCTTTAATAAACAAAATAATTGTATATGTTATTCCAAATTCATAAGATTGCTAAATCACAAAATTGCCAATTTTTTTGAGATACAATAATTAAAATGTGGGGATCAAAAAATATTTTATAATATTTTATTTTTGATCTCCTAATGGGATAGTATAAACATGTTTTTTTACATCAATTCAAGTATATCAGAAGTATTGATTTCGGTATAAAACACTTCTTGTCTAATTTTTTATACTATTTATTAATTTTGAATCAGAGATTATCATGTGCAGACATGTAGCATGACTTAATATTGTCAATAATATGTTGCCAAAATTGAGCATTCAGCAAAAAAAATACATGAACATTCATGAAATCAGAATCAGCCAATACCATGCAATTGTTAGCTAAATTGTTTATTTAACGTATTCAGCAATGAGCAATGGTGTAGTTGATTTCATGAATTTATCTAACATAATATACGAGTATAAAATGTTGTATAACTTAATATCATTAATTTTTTAATACTCTTACTTCAAGATTTTGATGTGCCGGACGTTGATATAAATTTTGCCTTAATGTATTGAAGTTAGTAGCTGCTACATCCCAAGGAACGTAATGATGTTCCAAAGATAGATATTTTGTCATATTTAAAGCAATGCCATATGGTAAGTTATTAGCGTTTGCCAAACTAAAGGCATCATGAATAAGATTTGAACGATCTGCAGCACTTAAAGACTTTAAATTGTACATTTTTCATTTATAAAAATATACGATGATTGAAAAATGTTACCTAAACACTTACATCAACATTTGTTTCTAATAAATTGTAAAGTAACCACCAATCACTCATCGAATAGTTTATGATGTAATATCCAATTTGTCTATGATTAAGTTTAATCCATTCAGCATCAGGTATGTCAATCGTAACTTTAAAAAAATAATAGTTAAATTACTATGGATTTAAATATTTAACATACCATACTACTTACTTGAATCTTCATCTTTGGTTAACCAAGACTTATGTACAGTATTATTGTTTGAAGTGATATAAGTGATTGGTATTTCCCATTTGTAATTAAATGGAGATGAGTCGGATGAAGAATCAGCATTAGGGTTGGATAAAAATCTTTGCTGCTTTAATGTAAGTTTAGTTCCATTTCGTATGGCCGATACTACTGGAAACCCTGCTTGACGTGTCCACGTATCCATTACCTATTTTTAATGAAATAAAAATATTTATAACTAGGTTTATACGTTAAATATTATAAATGTATACTAACTAATAAGTCATTTTTTTACCTTTTTAACATCAACTGTATTTTGAGTCGCTGTTTGTAATTCTGCCCATAAATCATCAGTTTCAGCATTCTTAAATGCAAAACGTTGTAAATATGCGCTTACACCAATTCTGAATACTTCATCACCCAACATTCCTTCTAACATTCTTATTACTGAAGAACCCTAGGAAATTACATTAATGTTATAGAAAAATGTATAATATACTGAACTTAATAAACATACTTTATGATATGATATGACATCAAAAATTTCGGTTATTTGATCTGGATGAGAAACATCTTGCACTATAGCATGAGAACTAAGTTTATTATCTAGATATTGTACTGTTTGGAGACTATGAATTAGAAACAATGTGTCCTAATAAAATAATTAATAATAACAAAAATTAATGCTTTACAAAAAAACAAATATAGCAGATACATACAACATCCCAATCAGGGTGGACAACTTGCAAAGCTTTAAACTCCATATAAGAAGCAAACCCTTCGTTAAGCCATAAGTCATTCCACCATTTCATAGTAGCTGAACAAATATAGAAAGATAATATAATTAGTTGTGATTTGGATGTTTTTTTTTTTAATTTTATTCATATAAAATATTTTATATTTATATTTCAATATATTTACATACCAAGATTTCCAAACCACATATGAGCCAATTCATGAGCAACAGTCAAAGCTACTTGCTCTTGGTTTGAACTAGAACTTATGCCTTCTTTAAATAAAACGCTAGTTTCACGAAATGTCACAAGACCCCAATGCTCCATGGCACCAGAAACAAAGTCTGGGATTGCTATCAGGTCTAAAGTTCAATAAATTATTTAATTAAAATTATCATTAAGTGAGCAAAATATGTAAAATGTATAATATTTTTACAAACACATAGGTACCTAATTTTGGTAGTGGATATTGAATTCCAAAATAATTGACATAAAAGTTAATTGCCTTAAGACCTACTTGTTGAGCATATTTCATATTATCAGATTGACCTCTTCTGGCATATACTGTTAACGGAAACCCTTGATCTGCTTTGACAGATTCAAGTGATTGAAAATCACATACAATGAAACAAGCAAGGTACGTGGACATAGGCACAGTGTTTGCAAAATGGACGGTAGTCAATCCATTTGTAGGGACATCAATCTCTTCAGACTAAAACAAAATTTATTATTTAACAGTGCAAAGTTTGAATTCAGTCAAATTAATTTATATATTGACCTCTTGATTCATATTGGACAATGCTATGTAGTTATTACCAGATGGTCGAGTCAAACTAATTTTAAATTTCGATTTAAGCTGAGGCTCATCAAAACACGGAAACGCTAACCGCGCATAAGTAGGTTCAAACTTTGAAGTAGCAATATAATGTTGTTCATTGCTAATTGAATCTGTATAAACACTTCGATAAAATCCAACTATTTTGTTTAATAAGCTTCCCTCAAATGACAGTTGTAATTTGTATTCCCCGGCACTTAGTTCTTCATTAGGTACCACAACCCAAAATTCATGTTCTGGATATGAAAACGCTGTTACAGTACTGGAATTGAGTTTAGTTTCTGTGATATTCAATCCTTTTGAATGTAGTTTAATGTAACTTTGAGCAGTATCCAATAGTATTGTTATATCAACTGAACCAACAAATGAACCTTGTTCAAGATTTGGATACAAATTTATGAAGTACTGCTGAGGGCGAATGTTCGGGGATAAGCGATGTGTAGACTGCCATGGTTTAGCTGCCATTATACTCTAAACAATAAATTAACTAAGTGATTCAAGTGTAACAAAATCGGTTTACTATAATACAGTAACAAGTCATCATTATTTTTGTTTTTGTTTTATCGTCCATTAATTTACACACCAAGTATACAAAATATTATTATAAAAATGATACCTAATTTAATGTATTTATAAAAACTGTAATGTAGTTAATCAGTTCAACACTTACTGCCATGGTTTTACGGATCATGAAGTTAAAATAAAAAAGTGTCTATGTCAATTGCCTACTGCCTACTGACTACACTTATCAACGTACAAAAACACAAAAATCTAAAATCTGGAGCTGTAGAGAGCACTTTCAACTCAGAAAAGTTAAAAATGTATTAAATTCTAAAATGTTAAAGAAATCTTTAAAAAGAAATGTAACCCCTTACAGAAGGTAATTATAGTAACTATTAAGTACCTAATAAAATCCGTGTAGAACAGCAATGCTTACATATATAAATGGGATAAAAGCCTGATGGGCGTTACCAAAGTTTTGATATCATATCTAATATCAATTAAAGTATAATATAGGAAGGTTATATTTCATCACCAAAGACTTTCACTTTACAGTTTACACAAGTAGGTACTACGCTACGACAACTTTACTGTTGTGTATTGTTCTATAAATTAAAATATGTTTCATTACACGTTATGATATATATTGTTCGGTGGTTTTTCTATATACAACAGTATAAATTTAAACCCTACCTTAAAATAAAAGATAGTGTAATCTACTACACCAATTAGTGCAAGGGTGGCAAAATTTTCTGACGCTACGTGCCAAAAATTACCTTTTTTTATTTTGCATCATGCGTTATTAAATTATGAAAAATGTAATACACAGTAAAACCTGCTTAATACGCTCTTCAGGGGACTAGCTCAAAAAAGCGTCTTAAGCGAGCGAATAATTCATTTTACATTGCTGGTTTGGTAAATTTTTTTTGTGTCTGTTTAAACCTTTTGGGGCAGTAAAAATACTTCGATTTTCATCAACTGCATCTTTTCTGATAGGAAAGTAAATCTATATAGTTGGTACTTTGGGGGTTGAAAGTGAAAATTCCCAATAGTTTTTAAACGCGTTTGGAAAAACAAAAAAAATCGGGAATTTTTACAAGAAGCCGATTTTTGAAATAATTGATTTTGTTTTTTGACCTAACACAAAAAATTGTAAATTAAGAACCCTAGATACATGCAATTTTCACAAAATGTTTGTATTAGCATTTTCTAAACACCATAGAATTCAATATACGCATTTTTCGATATGTTTTGACTTTTTTTGAGCTAATAATAAGCATATATAAGACATTTTGGGTATATTTATAATATATATTTTTATTGAAAAAACGTTTATTCGCCCGGTTAAAATACTTGAACATTTAATACAAGGTTGCTCACAACTTGTTGTCAGTTAAAATTAAAAAAAAAAGTTGAGTGTAAGTTTACGATTATAGTTTTTAACAAGTGTCTAAAGTTAGAATTTCGACAATAGTACGATAAAATCAATAAAATTTGAATTTTTTTTGATTTAGAAATTCATAAAAACTTTCTGATGAAATCTAAGGTTTGAAAATTTAACACAAGATTTTCCATAAGTTTTTCTACCTTTCACAAAAAAAAAATGTTTACTGGAAAGTCAAACTAATTTTTTATGAGCGTTTGAAATTAGACATTGGATATTTCTATAAATATCGAAAAATATATTTTCGTTAGGCCAAAAACTTGAATATTTAATACAAGGTTTCACATAGGTTGTTTCAATAGCAGTTCATTAGGTAATATTAAAAATACATTGGCAAACATTTTTTTTTATAATCTTTATAAGTTCAAATTTTGACCAAAATTTATCCGAATATCGAAAATTTGCCAATTATTTTGTAGTTGAAAACTGGCGACCTGATTATGGATCGAGAGTTTGTCATAATTTAGGGCTGCCGTTAATTTTTCTACATTTTGTCAATAAAAAAGATCATTAAAACCATGATTAAAACGTTTTCAGCCCGGTAAGGTTTTTTCTTACAGTCACAGAATTATCGTCGTTGACTGTTGTAATATTGGGGTGCGGATTTGATTATCTGTACTTCTGATCTTTGACGCTCACACTTTACTATAATATCTACGACCTACCTACTAATTATTACGAATTTGATAGTATCACTCCAAACTTAAAATATATGTATCGTCAGTACTATTATTAATAGTCCTTTATGATAGCCTATATAAGTACCTATTAGTAGCTATAAATCTATAATATTATGAGTCTAGATATTCTATACGACGCTATCATTATAACTTTATATTACCTACTAATAGGTAAATAAAGATAAAATTATCTTCTCTGCATGGTGGTCGAAGGTACCTAACGTATAATATTATGGTCAATGGTAAAATGGTAAGTAATTCACAAACACATATACGGCCACCAATGACAAAATAAATATTATAATAAATTACAATACCTAGTTACAATTAATATACGAATACGATTATAAACTTCGATAAAATAAAAACGAAACGAAAATAAGTATGAGCCGTGAGGGTTGCACACAATTCATATTATTAAAACCTTTAAGGGTTAAAGTCTTTACAATATATTTTAGTTTTTACCATTGATTATATAATTGTCACCCGTAGGCCGTAAACCGTATAAAGAATTAAAGAATACGTACGACGAATAAAGCGGTGGATTATAATGACGTTAAACCATTCAAGGTATAATAGCTTGTCAAATAAACGGAATAGTATGTTTAGAGCTGAATTGTATATTATTCTTTTTGCTGTCATTTAAAAAGTTATAATGATAGGTAGGTATATTTACTATTATATCACCCCATCCATACCTATTTAAATATAGGGACTCGTAAGTTATAACCAATACCAGTATTTATCAAAATATATATTCTTACCTTCCTCATTAATTTTATCTATAGGAAAATATATTTCACATTTAAAATGTATATAATGTGTACTAGCCAGTAGCTAGTAGGTATAAATGTATAATAATGTAAATTACATGATAACGAAACATCAAAAACATATCCATCACATGTTGACATGTGTTATAGACCAGTAGGGATATATTTTTTATATTCAAACGTTTTTGGAAAGTTTATTGATCTCCAAGTGAACCTTTAAAGTACTTATTCAAAGTAAGCTTTGATAAATTAACTTCCGATATTAAATAAGTACATATTCCTTTAGTTTGAATCGTGTGGGTATAGATTTCTTATTCATGAAATTTAAAATTCCTTCCAGAGCTAGCAAATTGCAATGCTTGCCAGTGGCGTATTTAGGATTTTGTCAAGGGTAGGAATGTAGGATATCCGTTAGCAAACATTTAATTCCCCTAAGGGGAGAGGGTAGTTCACTTACCATTGACATCACAATATTATAAATAAGTAACAAATACCAGGGGGGATCTATCCTCCATACCCCCCCCCCCCGTAAATACGCGACTGATGCTTGTATGGTGCATATCATTAACAGTACAATCATAAATTTAACCTAAGTTTAATTCAAAAATGTCATTCATCTAAATCCCCTGAAGTGGATATATATAGTTGTATTTTTTAAACTTATTCGCGAAGATTGTATTAATACTGCTCAAACACAATATAAATACAAAATAAATGTTTTCCTAAAATGTCATCTGAACAAGGACAACATAATCCATTAAACCAAATTAACCCGTCAACCAGTAGGGCCTTGAACATACTTATAGTAGTTAGTGGTTACATTTTTTAATTTTATATTTTAGGTATATTCTGTGTTTTCTCTGATAAAAATAGAAATTTATTTAGCTTCACAGTTCACAAATCTCAATAGATAAAGACCGTTTCTATACTATTTTATTTTTCCTTGAAACAACGATTCGTCAATTTGGATAACCTCTCCGTATTCGGTCTCCATTTGTACCTACCTACCACATATTTTCTTAAAATGTTGTGTATTTACAGGTATAGGTTAACTATAAAAATTGAAGGTCTCTGTGCAAAAACCAGACAATTACATTTTAGAAAAATATTCAGGAATCAATTTTTGCTCCGGCATTACCTGGTTTTTATCCATAAAACCAAACCAGACAGCTCCAAATATGTTATATTTCACGAACTAATGATAGGGTTTATCCATCATTTATACAGATTTATTGACATTTTTTTTCTGTACCAGAATCTAAAAAAAAATTTTCACTAAATTACGGAGTTGCCTGGTTTTTGCACAGAAGTTTCCAATTGCACAATTCAAAAACGGTTGAAACTATGGCTAGGAAAAGTAGTTAGGTACATTTTATAGTTTGAGTAGCCGATAGTGTCATAATGATAGTTACTAATTACCTAATGGCTAATATACCTATTGATTACGATTTTACAAATTACTTTAATGGTAATTGGTAATTTGTATAGTTGTATACCTACTTGTATGTATGTAATAATAATAAAAAAAAAAATATTACAATAAACTAGGTAAATACATAACATATAATATAATTTTTCTTATGATTTGTATATTATTTCTTTTGATTTGGTCAGTGGGGTATGGCGTAGGTACTGTACATACTACATACCTAGGTTACAACTTACAACACACGAAAACGAGTACTTGAACTTTGAACATGCAGCAGTGGCGGCGCGAACTTTTTCGACAGTGAGGCAAGAATATGTTAGTTGCAGTACACAAGACCCACCTATTTAATTTGCGTATCATTTTGGTGTCATTTTGTGTCACTGACTACTGTACAATACACTTTTGTGTACTGACTAGCCACTATAGGCACTTACAGACCCACCACCCCTTTTAGCTGTGAGACAATTGCCTCACAAAAACCCTCTGGCGCCGCCACTGACATGCAGTATGAAACTATAAAAACGTTGACAATTTGAAAAAAACCTTTCGATATTTCCCATATCATATAATATGATAAACATATTATCATATTATAAACATAATAAATATTAGTCTATAATATTAGACTTTATATAAAAAACTAGTATATATATTGACTATAATATTATTATTGTCTATAATATATAATATTACAATATTTGTGACTAGCTTTTTATGGGTGCTTCTATATTATTATGACGTTCCGAATTCATAAATTTTAACAATAATCATACCTTGTATACATTTATGTATAATTATCGTTTGTACATTTTGTAGGTATTTTCACATATAATCTATGGTTCATAATAATATAGTAAATCCAGTCATTCGTTATTCGTATTTCTATATTATAATATTATTCCAAACACTCACCGAATTGTAGGGGGACGTTAAATGACCAGCTGATGATATTTCCGTAAGCTTTTCGTCTTCTGGAATCCTTTCCAATTCCATTGTTTGATCGATCATAATTGTTAAGACTGTTACGACTGTGACGGCCGCCAAAACAAGTATAAACACCCATTTTATTACCGGCGTCATATTTGATCCGATAAAATAAGCTATATAATTCGTCAGGATGACGAATATATTATACGTGAAAAGTGAACCTGCCTGTAAACATGCATTTTAATGGAAAGCTTAAACCATACGAAATTGTGTACGTTTTAATTATATCCACCAATAAGTGTTATAAAAATATATGTTTACCTTACTATTATGTATACCTATACACCATCTAAATACTATAGCTTTAGGTAAACATCCTTGTCCCTTATATATATGACGCGTGATGCGGATTTACAATTTAAATTTCTGCAGCACGACATATTTTTGTTTGTTTATATTATGTTAATTCGCCATAGAATACCTATATATCTTTCTATCTAATTAAATGAACAAATTAAATTTGCATTGTTATACACTCAATACAAAATATATATACCTAATATATTTAAACCAAGCTACTATCTATCGATGTACCTATAAGTCAAAATCAATACTTTGTCAATTTGCTGTTTATGATACGTTAATTATTAGAGAAAGTGACGGATCTTAGGTATAATAAGCTATAGCGGTACCTCTATTAATCATCGTCTAACCACATCAAGATCATAGACAGACTTTAATTTATTTTTTATGAGCAACATAAATATTTATAAATATAAATAAATTATTGGTTAAATAACGTACTTTGTAAGCCACCGAATCAGCGTTATGAGTGTATTGTTGCAGACGCCAGACGACAATACTTAAGATACAACAAAAATTATCAAACTGACTGTTTTTTAGATGAATGATTAATAGCCTACTATAAGAACGTATATGTAGAGAGTGAGACATGGGCACTATAAGTTAACTTATTGATGTAATTAAAGAAAGTGAAACTAATTTCCAACCAATTTATTATTTGACCTTATTTGCTGGTCATGGTCAAATTGAAAAATTCCAATCATTATATTAACGATGTATACAAATGATAGTAAAATAATATTTCAAGATATATATTTTTAAATAATTTAAAAATTATCATCATATTTCCATTGATTATATAGACTATATGGTTTGTATAATTAATGATATTACTATAACCCCGTAGTAATATATAATTCGGATTATGACACTGTGTACCTATTGTGTTCTAGATAATATTCGAAATGTACGTATAAATATATACCTAGGTAAAATTTGCTGTTGTGATTTAATGGGCCTCGCTTCCGATATTACTTTTGGAGTATGTAATTAAGTATATTTTACCATAATGTGTATGATATAAATAAATTTGACAATTTGTATTGTTATCTGGTAATATCCATATTGACGTACATATATAGGCACATAATACGTATATAATTGTTTTTTTTTTTGTATAGAATTATTATGTAATTATAAATAATTGTCGTGCGTAATTATTTTGTGATGACTGATATACCTAGTATACAGGATGATTCACCAAGCATGCTTATTGCTTACCCCCATTTCTCCCTTAGATATTAAATTGATTGATGGCTATCAGTTATTTTAATTAAAACATACCAATTTTTTGTCAATCATACTGATGATCCTATAGTGGTGCGATAAGATTTTTGAGAACTGATTTGAATTCGTTTTTATGTGTACTTCAGTAATTGAGATTGATCAGTCCACTTTTGCCATGGATTTGGAAGATATAGCTGGATCTATGATGATTTGAAAATTATGTTGTAACTAATATACATTTATCAACATTTTATAATGTATACAAATTGTTTGAGTAAGAATTACTAGATCTAGAATTATATTAGTAATTAGCCAATCAAAATTGTATATGATCTAAGGATAAGTGCAACAAGCCAACAATCATTACATTTATTACCTACTTAAAAACTTCAGTATGAATAGTTTTGAAATGCACTTTGTAAGGACCAAGGAGTGATGACTATAGTTAGGTTTAATTTAAACACTAAACAAATTAATTTTACACGCATTTGTGTATATTTTTCTTGTTGATCTTATAGTATGCTAAGTGCTAACAACAAACAAGTATAAACAATACGATATCCAATATTGTTGATGGAATTGGTAACAAATTTTGTGAATTTATTTGCATATTTTTGATTTAAAAGGCGTATTTATAGTTTTTTAGTGAATACATTGGCAAACGATTTATTTGAATCAATGTGAAAAAAAAATATTGATTCAATTGTGTGTTTGTCATAATAAGTTGATTGATATAAGGTACCAAATCTTTATGGCCAATAAAGGTAATTTAGATAACGACATACATAAGGTATATATGTGCGCTGTATAGTGTGCACTGTGCAACACAAATTTTATCAACCAATTTGTTTTACTCAGATATTTTTATTAGATTGAATTGAATGGTTACCTAGGTAATGACAATACGATAATAGATAATCATATTGAGTAGGTATAAATTATAATACGTATAAGTATAATACGGGAAGCAAGACGTGTCCCAAAATTCAAAAGCAATAAATAGTGAAAATTGAGAGTACTTACCTATAGACATATATATAGGTATTAGGTAGTAATGCAATACAAAAATCACTGAAAACTTTAAACGGCTGTAACTTGTAAATTACTCTCATATTTTGCGCAATTGTCATCAACATCAAAAAACATTCGATTATAGAAAGTAAAAAAAAAATTGCAAAAGAACAAATGCTCGACAAAGTATTAAATCGGAAATTATTCATGAAAAAAAAAAAATATGAAATTTTTTTTCTGTTGTATGGAGGGTGGTGGGTGATTTAATTTTTTCCGCCCCTTAAATTTGGCACCTGTGGCATTCGTCCCAGTCCACTTCATTTGTGCCACTGAGCTTATGTGATATTATTAAAAACAGAAAATCGTTTATTAATATTACCTACTAATTATTATTCAAAATATTTATGAAAAATTACGGTCGTAACCAACCAACCGCAACCCAAATACTATGCCACATGTCAGATTGATAATTTAAATTGCGATAAGAAGGAAATGTACGAATCCTGGAGAAAAAATTTTAACAAATTATAGGTTTGCGCCTTCGCGGTAGGTTTGTCGGCCACTGGGTTTGGTCCGTGACGTCATACTACTATACTAGTCTCGTAATTTGCTTATTCTGTGTCCGTATCACCGTAAACATTATCGTTTATCTCGCATGTGTCAAATCACCGGCCAACACTATAGGTCGAATACACGTCGAGTAATTGTTGTTTATTCCATGAAATGTAGTTTTTTTTTTAGCGACTTGCCGACTCTGCGGAATCAGTACACTCAGTTGTTCGTACCACGGGGCATAATGATATAGACGATTTGACAATAATTGAGAATATTGTTGTGTAGTGTGTACAAATTTTTTTAAGTTCATAAAGTCGATTGCGGTTTGTTAAGGTTTTCTCGATTTATTCCCGAAGAACCTTGGTACCGATTGAATTTTCGTTTATAAGGTACGGAATACTTGGATCGACTTACTGGAAAAATACATTTTATTTTATCGTGTAGGTACCTAATATGTATATTTTTTATATTTAGTTGGACGAAAATTCACTGTCAAAATGGTGCTGTTGGCTTCAGCCGTATGCACAAAAACGGGAAAAACCATAGTCTCTCGACAGTTTGTTGAAATGACTAAGGCGCGGATTGAAGGTCTACTGGCGGCTTTTCCTAAACTGATGTCGACAGAAAAACGTCATATTCAACATACGTTTGTTGAGACAGATTCTGTACGATATGTATACCAGCCATTGGAAAAACTCTACATGTTATTGATCACTACCAAGACCAGTAACATATTAGAAGATTTGGAAACATTAAGATTGTTTTCAAAAGTAGTTCTGGACTGTTGCAAGTAAGTAATCGAAAACTATATTTCAAAGCTTTGTATCTTTTTCTAACCATTATGTAAATGATTTTTATTCTAGGGTAGTCGATGAGAGTGAAGTATCAAAAAAATCTTTTGATTTAATATTTGCTTTTGATGAAATTGTAGCCCTTGGATATAGGGAGAGTGTTAATTTAGCTCAAGTAAGAACATTTGTTGAAATGGATTCTCACGAAGAAAAAATGTATCAAGCAGTACGTCAATCACAAGAGCGTGATGCTAAGGTTAAAATGCGTGAGAAAGCAAAAGAATTACAACGTCAACGAATTGATGCCGTCAAAAAGGGTATTCGTATGCCAACATCAGGAAGCTCTTACATGTCAATGACACCAGTTGCAGATTCAATTTATGAAATAAAAGTATCCAAGCCAGAAACACCAAAATACACATCAAGCAATAAAGCTTTAAAATTAGGAGCTAAATCTAAAGATGTTGATTTGTTTGTTGATCAATTGAAATCAGAAGGTGAAAAAGTTGGTTCTAATAACAACAAGACATCAACTATTACATCATCTTCAACTGTTCAAAAAGACATTCATATTAAAAAAGAAGAACGTTTAATTGCCATTGTTGGTCGTGATGGAGGTGTTCGCAATTTTGAATTACATGGATTGATTTCATTAAGAATTTCAAATGAAATTTATCAAAAAATTGTTTTACAGTTTAATTTTGAATCTGGAAACATTCCATTGCAAACACATCCTAATATTGATAAGGAACTTTTCAAGACTAACCGTTTAATAGGTTTGAAAAATCCAACAAAACCATTTCCATTAGATTCTGAAGTAGGATTATTAAAATGGACTCTTCAGTCACAAGAAGAATCAGCTATACCGCTTTCAATTAATTGCTGGCCTAGTGAAAATGGTTATGGTGGCTGTGATGTAAATATTGAATATAACTTGGAACATGCCGACCTCGAATTGAATAATGTCACTGTCACAGTACCATTGCCATTTGGCAATGCTCCAGTTATTCAAGAGTGCAGTGGAGTTTATAGTTATGAACCTAAAAAGAATGTTTTAATATGGTCAGTGGCTGTAGTTGATTCGTCTAACCCTACAGGATCTATTGAATTTGAAGCACCCAAATCGATTGCCTCTGATTTCTTCCCAATTAAGGTTGATTTTATGTCAAAATCATCTTACAATAAGATAAAGCCAATGGAAATTAGACTTGTTGATGATAACACACCTGTAAAATTTACATCTGAGACATCTTTATTCACAGGAAATTATGAAATCGTTTGAACATTAAGATTTATTTTTTTTGAACATTTATTAGTTCTTTTATTATTATTAAAAATTCTTATATAATATATTATACATAAACATAACATTATGCTGTTTAAATATACATTTTTTCTTTATCATTCATTAGAATTATTTTGAGTTGTAGACAGCAGTAATTCTTGAACTTCTTTTAAATAAGAAATCTGTGATCGAACCGTGCTTAAATATTGAGGATATGTGAGCGAACTTAATTCCTGAGCTGGTAATGGTTCTGTTCTTGTAGGATATACCATTAGTGGTATATAGCGTTGACTGCTTAGACCTAAACATTAAAATATAAACATTTCATTATTATTTCAAGTTATCATAACTGTAATAGTAATTATACCTAATAATATATTTTCATATAAATAAATACATTTTTAAAGTAAGCTGATAAGTATTAAATAATTAATGTATTATAGATATAAATTATATTACTTGAATATTAATTGTCAAATAGGGGAGAGGAAATGTGGCGTGAACTTCAAAATCACTCAATATAGTAATTTTATTAACAGAAATTATTGATATAAAACATTTTTGTAAAATTGTTGTTAACTAGTTAACTTATCAATTATTTATTTTATAGTATAAAATAAGTAACAAAATATATATATATATACCTCTACAAGTATTACTTTTAATGTTTATTTTTTATTAGGAAGATTTCCATTTAGAATAGCAAGTATTTGTCAAATATCAAAATGGTCAAGTTGAGAAAATATTGCTAGTATAATTTAAGTTCAATAAAAAAAAATGCTTTTTTTGATACTTAATATTATAGTTAGTAATAAATCAAAGTAAATACTTTAGTTCTAACCATTGGGACCAGTTTAGAAAAACTTTAAAATAATTTGATTGAAATCAGTTATTTTTAAATAAGTTTTATATACATGACGGCTCAGATTCAGCCTACATTAACAGGAGGGGCGGATTAAAAATAAGTATACATGTAACAATTTGTGACTTATACAATAAATTAAAATAATACACTTTGTATGGCCAATATGGTGGGGGGGGGGCTAAATCTGAGACGGTATACATATAATATACTTTATTATTATTTAATAGTAATTACATTGATACATTTTTGATAGTGTATTTCATATTTTTGTTTTGTTATAGGTACAGTTAGGCAAATATTAATTTCTTTAAAACTTTAAAATAGTTTATATCTATTTAAAAATAAATAAGTATTAAGGAAATATTATATACAGGTAAAAATAATGTTTTTTTGATGGAGATACATTTTGTGTAAATTGGTATAATATATAATCAATGGTTCTAAAGACTACAATTTTCTAAGTGCATATGAATGGAGTTTATTATTTGTGTTGGTAGAAATAAGATGATAATTTGACAAAAATATATTTAACTTCATTCATTATAATAAGTAATGTCCATAACTCTAATCCAAATTTGGAGGATATTGTTATGTCTGAATGTATGATAGTATGTAAGAAACTAGAAAGTAACTAAATACAGGTATAGGCATGGGTCTACTTTTAATTACATGATTAAATTTTGAAATGACTTGGAACATTTTTAAGATAGTAATTATTAAAATTGAATAATAAGACCCACAGAAAATCGTAGAAATCCAAAAAAGTAACAAATATACAAAAATGCATATTTTTTTTTGGTTTTGTCTTTGTTGTGTTAATTGGTAAAGACTATAGTTTGCTCTCAAAGAAGCATTGTTAAAAATGGCTGCTTGCTAACATTTCTTCATTACTTTTGAATAAATTCTCTAATTACTTTTCACAAGTCAATACGTAGTGTAACTGTATAAGTATTTAATTATAAATGAATTATGCAATGGAAGTATTCATGTTATATCAAATAAGGACCTATTATTAAAAAACTAAGTATAATAAACATTCTAATCCAGTTTTTTTCAAAACATTGTATAAAAATAACTTTGTTGTTTAAGATAATTTAGCAATATACCTTGTTGTTGACACTCGATGGCAGTCTTGAGATTGTACTCAATTTGATCACAAATTGAAAAAAATTCTTCAATGGTTTTTTCAAATCGTGGACCGGGTATTTCTACAGTTTTTAATAATCCTGTGTCTATATAATGATTTTGCTGTAGAGTATATGAAGCTGCACGTAGTACACAACTTAATGATTCTTTGAGTTGAATCACTTGAGTTTTCACTTTAGATATATTGTCCAATTTTTCTTGTTGTTGCTGTTGTTGTTGCTGTTGCTGCTGCTGCTGTTGTTGTTGTTGTTGTTGTTGCTGCTGTTGCTGTTGCTGCTGTTGTACTTGTTGCATGGCTTGAGGAACTTGAGGTGTATTTGATGGAAATACGGGCATAGACATTCTTCTAGGTATTATTAAAATGAATTTCAGTAATTGGCAAATATGTTTTATATTTATTATAATAATAATAATTTCAGATTTAGAGTTCACTAATCAGTACAACTCTTACTACGAGTTAAAAAAAATTAGATAAAAATATACAATTTTTTTAAAATACTAAAGCTGGTAACTATTAAAATATGATAGACTTGAATTTGGAGCTTTCAGCTTAACCTTAATAGTTTGGAATTTGGATAGGTATCTGGTATAATAAATAATAATATTATAATATATTTTGAACAATTCACGATTTATATTTGGTAATTTCAAATTTGGTAATAAATAAATAATAGTTAATAATAACAAAAAGATTACTCAAGTTGTGCTTACTGCTTATGTATACTATCTTCAATCGTTATTCGCACAGCCGCGTTATCTCATATGACCGAGATCACGGTACTACAACTTACCGTGACCACGATTCTACACGTTGCTACACGATAATATTGAAATGTTGGACATGTCACACTGATGTGACTACAACTGACTATGTTGGCGACCTCGGCAAGGTCTGGATGATAGCGCGCTCATCAAAATATTTTTCCGCAGCAGGCTCTGACGCTCTGTGCCGCGGGCAGTTGCTCGTATTCTTGTCGGTGCGCGCCAGTCGCCAGTCTCTACTATGCGTCGAGGCTTGTGTGTGTCCCTTGTTCTCTCTTTCACTTTCTTATCACTACTGCAGCGCACTGATTGTTTGACATCATTATATTATTTATAAACATTTCGTTTTATTAATATTCTAACGATCACCATCGTTTTTAAATAATTGTCCGGGAGGATAGTCGTGGTAAAATTATGGCCGACGACTACGGAAGTATGGAGGACAACTCTGGTGACATGAATACCAAATTTGGGCTGCGATTGCGTGGGCGCAAAGGAGCTTTGAAAAAGAAGAACGTCTATAACGTCAAAGATCACAAATTTATACCGAGATTCTTTAAGCAACCGACTTTCTGTAGCCATTGCAAGGACTTCATATGGTAAATATTTAAAAACCTTATTTTTAATGTAATTTTATTTCTGTAAGCATATTCGATTTTCCCGTGCTTAACTGTTGCATAGAAAAATGAATTAAAGAATATAAAAATACAATTTTCCACTGGACTACGGTCAGAAATTTGAAATTGTGTAGAGCTAATAAAATTTAAAGTCAGAAATGTGGAACTGTTATGTTATTCCGTCGCAGTAAGTAACAAAATATCTTGGGTGTTTGTCTTGAAAAATTGATACGAAATTTGGGTTTGACATAAGTAATACTATGGTTAACTGTGCGATTGTCGATATTTATTTAATTATCAGATTTTAAGTTTGCAATCGAACTAGTCATTTGAGTATTGAGAATTTTTTTATGAAATTATATTATGTTTTGTACTTTGCTGTACAAACGTTTACATGTTATTGTCATGTTAATTGACTGTGCGAAAACGACATATGTAGGTAAGTGTTGTACAATTTTAGTTGTTATATATTTTGAGTAGAAATATTCATATTATTGTGAAGAACATTTATTCAATACATCAAGATTATTACATTTCTTATGTTTAATGTTTTTAAAAGTAGTAAATGTTGTGTTTTTATTAATTATTTCGGATTGTTATAATAATTATTGAAGTTAATTGGAAGACATTTTTCTTTTATGTTATCGTTTTGTTGTTGTTTTTATTCTTTGATATTAAATTACGTATTATTACTAGGTAAACGCGGGAAAAAAATTGAAATGGTAATTTTTTGAAAAAGTAAGACGATTTACTTTTAGATTTAGTTTTTATCGATCTTGAGGGAAGTTTTGGAATATTTTTTTAAATTCTAATAAATTTTACACTTAGGGTAGATACTTCGTCTAAGGTCAGTAGGTACCTATTTTTTGTAACGGTGTTGGGTGGGGCATACCTACAAAACCCTATGCTTTCATCCTTGCTATTATACTTTGAATTTAATTGGTATCCACCGGAAATAAACCAGAGATTTGTTTAGGCAAGTCTATTGTAATTTTGTATTTCAATTTTGTTATTTTTGCGAGGAAATTCAGTAAAAATCTGTTAAAGAGTAGCTATATAGTACAATGTATACAGTATTATGTATTATGTATTTATGTGTATAGTAAAGGTATATGGTGTCTACAATACTAGAAATTCATAACTTGTTCTAATTACGATGATACAGTGATGATAAAAATAGCTCATACTTTTGTTGAATACATTTTTTTTTTGCGAGTTTCTTTACATTTTTTCATATTTGGCGTATTTTGAATTTGTATTTAAAACATACTAAGTCGTCAATTTTAGAAATCAAAACTCCGAAGTTTTAATGAAACATTTTCAGTTTGTTATAGTTAAGTTGTTAATGTTATAAATATATGTATTAATTTTGAACAAATAAATGTACCTATTTGAGTTTAAAATAATAATAAAAGGATCCTATACGTATGTACCAATTCTTAAGTTTGTGTTCGGTAAATTTGCTTTTGTTAGTGATATAGTATTTCCTTCTTTTCAAATACAGTTTCTCATGAATTTATTTAAATTTAGCGCTTTTACACGGGGTAGGTATAATAATGTATACCTAATACAATACAGTTAAACTATTTTTAAATTGTCCATAATTACTATTTCATTTGTATTTCAGTATTTTATTTTAACCTTTTAAAAGATTTAAAACATTACAATATACGGAAAAATATTTTAACAACATGTTAAATTTATTTGTGATTTGTTAGTGGAGTATTTTCCGAAATTGTTCGTTAATATATATTGATTAATTGTTTATTAAACAAATTTCTAAATATTTACAAATATGTTTGCTTTATGGTGTTCGAGTATTGTGCATTGTTATAGTTATTTTATTTAATAAGTACACAGTTAATAATATTGTACAATGTACATTGTACATAATATGTGAAACCGTGAATCACTATAATTCGATAATTTGTAGATGTTCATGTTGATGGTTGCGTAGTTGCGTAGATATTGAATTGTGAGGGTCCAAAATATTTTTCTTGGTCAAAAAGCTTGAAAATGTTATTCTAGGTTTTTTACACGGGGTCCTTGTAGTAATTTAAATATATTTAAAAAAAGCTTTTTTAAAAATAAAATGTTGTCAAAGTCACAACAGTGCAAATTATTTTGAAAATAGTAAAAAAATCATAAAAAATTATTTTTAAAACCTCAAACTTGAAAATGTAATATAAATTGAGAGAAAGCCAGAGAAAGCTTCTCTTAAGTTGTTCTTACAGCTATTTAAAATAACCAAACACACATGGCACAATTATTATTTAAAGACACTTGAATTCAAAATTTTGACAAAATTGCATATTTTAACAAATAAAAACAATATTTTCATCTTACGATTTTAGTTAGGTATTATGTTTTAATTCAAAAATATTTATCTTAGAGACTTGACGCTTTTCGCCATTACATATTGTATTATTATTTTTTATGCACAATGAAAGTTTCAGAATTATTTAGACTAATTTTAAGCTATTTATACCAAAAACCTATTTACGGTACGTCGATATTGACTTTACTTATTTAAATATAAATTACTTGTAGTAAGTAATATAAATATGTTATAAAATATCCTTAGAAATATATGCTGGCATACCGTCACTGATAAAAATCATTTTTCGTGTACAATATTTTATCATTGAGCTTAAATTTAATACATAAATTACACTGACCTACTGAATAACGAAGTACACTTGACAACCATTTTATAGCAGAGTACGTTTCAGGTTTTTTTAATAGTTGTTTTCCTAGGTCAATAGCAGAAGACGTGTAGGAGCTTTTTCCACAAGACTTGTAGAATTTTAAGTCAATGAGCCTTTTATCAGTCATTGTTGATAGTAGAATT
Organism: Neotoxoptera formosana; assembly: GCA_022818045.1. Classification (NCBI taxonomy): domain Eukaryota; kingdom Metazoa; phylum Arthropoda; class Insecta; order Hemiptera; family Aphididae; genus Neotoxoptera; species Neotoxoptera formosana. The sequence continues at coordinate 26,147,977 of CM040634.1, forward strand.
AAGAATTAAACATTTTAGAGTTTTCTCAAGAACTTTTAATTGGTTTTAAAGAATTTAAATCTACTCAGACCATCGGTATTTGAATTGCATTTTGTATTCTTATGAAAACATGAATTACCTATCTATTTTGTTTTATACATTTTCGTATTAGCGTATTTTAAATTTATTTTCTGGTTGCCAATATCATTTGAGTATATTGTATATTTTGAATAAGAGGTACCACTAAATATTTCACCTGGATGAACATTGATTGAAGTAGGCTTCTTGGGAAATAAAAAGGGAGTACCAAAATACATATTTTGTGAATTTTTTTTAGGCCTTTCGGTACGCGCTTGTGCAATACAACTTACTTTTTTCTAAACATAGCAATGCCAACTTTTTCCACAGATTCAGATAGAATATTTTTAAAATTATTGTATGAGCAAAAAGTTTTTTTCTTATTAGAAAATTGTTTAAGTTAGAATAAGTTTAAATTTACAAATTATTAGTTTTCAATAAAATTTTAACCATTTTCATTTTTTACTAATGTTTATTAAATAACAAAATCTAAATAAACAATTTTGTAATATGTTAATTCTTATAACTTTTATTACTTTATATTATTTTTTATCTTATTTCGTAAGAATGAAGTTTAAAAAAGTGTTAATACAGATTATTAGATAATTCGTAAATTTTAACTTACTGAAAGTAATTTAATAAAAACCTTGTAAATTTTGTAATCAGAAAAAAAAACAGTTTATTTATTTAAAAAAAATAAATGTAATGCGCAATTGTTAAAAATTTGCAATTTTCTTAAAATGGGGATTTTTGTACTTGCTCATAGGCTGTTACCAAGCTGAAATACTTGGTAGTATCTATCCTAGCGTAAATAGTGTGTTTATACTTTTTATACTAACTAACATAATTGTAAATACTTCATCATAATATATTTATACGCAATGATGATGCACCTAATATCTAATAATTTTTACTAAGAAATTAGAACTGTTAAAATAATACTTAAATAAGTTCAATGAATTTAGAATTTTTATTGTTTTTCTAATAACGAGCTTTGTAAATGTCTCTAATTAATGTAGAACTATTACAGGTTGATTCCTACGTGAATTGTGTTATAGCATATGTGAATTAATTACAACTGAGTTGTGTAGCCTGTTAGTAATAATAAAGTGTTTTGCAAATTAGCTTTCATTTAAGAATATTAATAACTAATAACTAATAAGTAATAACATATTCCAAACTTTCGCTTTTTGCATCATGCCTTAAGGCTTGAGTCATTACTTTTTTCGTGATTGAGTTTTAAAATATTTATATACAAACCAGGATATTTTAAAATAGTTCTATGTATACGGAATTAAAAAAAAAAATAATTTCGTACGAATAGTACTTGAATTAAACATTATTGCGTTATTTGTTATTTAACATTTTGTTTTTATGTATACATTTTTAACCTTTGTTTTATTTTTTATGATCCTCATTCCTCTCTCTTATAGTAGGTATTACAACACTATAATATCAACTTTCGATTTTTAAATGTCCATAACAACAATATAATTGAAAATTTTAATTTTCGAAGAATTCTTATAATGGAATAAATTATAATTATTTAAAGTTAGATTGAAAAATTAAAGGGAAATCTGAAAACAAAAAACTTATAAATTTAATCTATAATTTCGAGTTTTGATATTTTGTATAAGTATTATATACATACCTATATATAAAGAGTGATTCACCAAGCGCATGTTCACCCCCATTTTTTCATTTAATAGTGAATTTATTCAAATTCTGATTTTTGGAATTTTTAAATATATTTTAAGACCATATTTTCAGATTCTTGAGATTTTTGTACTAAAAGAAAAACTTTTTCAAAAACTTTCAACCTTTTTTTCTTACGACGACTCCCTTATTTGGATCCATAAAAATGGCAACACTTAAAAAAATTAATGAATTTTCGAAAGAGTAATAATTATAATTTATAAACCTAGTTAAATGATTATTAACCATTACCATTATAACGTACAATATAAATAAAAACATTTTTTGACGATAAACATCTCGGTAATACGCTACACACTAATGTGTCATGAAACACTGGTTGAGAACCACTGACAAGGAGTGTCCTGTAGACATACAAACTTCTGTTTTCAAATGAGAACTCCCATTTTTTACTATAAATTATTAAGTTTATATTTTTTTTAAATTTGTTGATGTACTTCAAAATTTGAAAGATGATGACAGACACACACCCAAAAAAACCACCCACATTATTGTAAAATGCAATACATACATCGCAGGGTCTAAATTACGTAATTTTACAACTAATACCTACATTAATTGCTCCGTTTAGAATCTAAAATAAAACCACTTTTTATATTTTAAATTATTTAAAAAAAATAGATTTTAGTTAAATAATTGTTCTTTATTCAATGTTTTTATGAATTTGGTACCTAGTTTGGTATATTATCATTCCCTTGTAGCAATGAAGTCTATATATGTGTTTTATTTTCAACTATTATATTTAGCATAGTAACTATCTATACTAATCTTCAATAAGTAATATACTATTGACACTTTTAATTTGTTTCAAACACCAATTATATATGTTAACCTTTCGGGTATATAAAAGAACTTTAATTGGGTTTTATAATTTACTCTGAAATTGCCCTTCGGCTCAAAAACAAAAAAAAAATAGTATGACGAATTTCCATTATTTTTCAATTGTTGTTGACCTTATAGACATAAGTCCATAGTTAAAGATTTGCCCTACTGTGCAAAATATATTTCTGTTTTCTATTGTATCCATTACATTTTTATATTGTTGCTTTTAGAAATTATGTATTATAAATAATTATAACTACCATTTGTTTTTTTTAACAATATTCAACTTATAGTTCAAAAGCTCATTAATTTAATTTTCCGTTTATAACAATACGATAAATAGATTTGGAAGAATTTAAAGTTACTTTCCAACTACGCTATTAGCTACAATATATCATACGAGTATGTAATATGTCCGTATTTACGACTACCTAATACTTTTATTTTAATTTATTAGAAACTCATTGTATAGGTATGTAACGTAAAATTAATTGATTCTTTTTCTTTTTTGTTCTTATTTGTACTAGGTACTTAATTTTTTAGTTAAGTAATTTGTTTTATTTAAACAGAGATAACAATTATATAAGATAATAATAAAAAATAATAATTATACATTCTATTCTAAAAACAATAAAGTATTAGCGTTAATAATAATTTTAACTATTTACTATTATAGTATCATGAAATGTTAAACTATATCGAAGTGAGTTACTACTAATCCAAATATGTTTAATGTTGAAAAGACTTATGGCAAAAATGTTCACTTATATGGCTTTTACTGAGGTGACCTAAATACAACCGACAACCGTGGAACTTTTAAGGGTTCTATAAAGAAACACAAACTTTTGAGAGTATTATATAACAATTGTCTCTCTAGGGAAATTAACCATTATATATACCTAACGCTTATAAGTTATGACTAATAAACGATCAATTTTTCGGTAGATTTAAAATATTTATATAGTGGAGAATAAAAAATTCAGGTATACACATTCTCTTCAGCTATGCACATTTCTAATATTTTTGAACAACACATTACTAATTTTATGATAAATTATTTATCTTAGTTTTAATAATAGAATAGATTTATAGATAAACGAACTCATACTTAATTAAAATATATAATATTTTATTGTTAGAGCTGCTGTATATAATAAAAATAAATTAATTACATAATTTGATTTTTACTACGCAGTATTGTATTTTTAAAATAGTTGATTAGAAATAATCTTAGTAACAACATGAAATAGATATATATATTTTTAATTTGTCTTTTATTTATCAAAATTATATCGAATTTTTTAGTAAACAATTTTAAATGAATAGCAGTTAACATGCCCATATACGATTATAATAATATTATTGCTTGGAATAATTTCAGTATCCATATAGGTAAGAATATTTTTGAATTGTTCACATCTCAATCAACGTAGAACATTGTAGGTAGGTAAATTGTGGGTACTTACATAGTGCACATTCGTAATTTGAAGTCTGTCATGAAATTTGATGCAGTAGAAATAACTCAAAAAGAGTCAATAAAAATAAAATAGTAGGTACGGTTGACGAAAAGCGATTTTCGAAATTGAAAGCTTACAACCAGACGCACTGCGTATAACGCTCATAACAATATTATGGTAAACAAATTACCTAACCTAACCTAACCTAACTGGCTGACGACGATTGTTCTGATATTTTCAGAGTTATTTTTTAGTTACATTTATCTAGTCTTATGATTAATCACGGGTTCTTTTTATACGTATTACTAAACTACTAAATTACTATTTATTAATTTTTAATCATTCATTTCTTTTTACATTTATTAATGTATTATTCGCTGCGACATACGGCTTTACGGTAAGCAGTCGTAATATTATACTAACGTATTGTTAAAACAGGTCAGTATTCCGTACCTGATTGCTTTTCAAAAAGCGTTCGAAACGTTTTCTGTATTAGGGTTTTCTTCTTATAACAGTCAATTAAAAATCTATTCGTTTTACTAACGACTGACAATTCAAACAATGGTCGTTGATAATATGTTGAATGAGTTATTGTTAAAAAAAAAATATATACGTTTTTGGGCATACTTTTAAGTCATTACTAAGTAGTAAGCGTTTGTGTTCAGATATCAGTTTATATTCTATTTGTTTATTTTGCTCGTATTATTTAAATACTGTTGACTTCACTAAACAAAAGCTACCTACCGATCTATATATATATATATATATGTGTATTTATTAAATTCGAACTCCTAACCTTATTATTTCGATATTAACTTAGTTATCAAATGCGGCTTTCAGACTCTCGTCTGTTGACATTTTTTGCATTTTATAATTTTGCTCAAATTCTAAAAATAAGCATCACAAATATTGTTTTTATATTAAAACTGTTTTAATGAAACATTGTTTATCTAATAAGTTGGTAAAATTAAATTAGATGGTAGTTCATACTATTATTAGTTGTATTTCTTTACTATTTTTCACTGCACCCATATTATAGGAATCAAGTAGAAAATTACATTTTGGATGTATTAATATTATAGGTCAGGTTAGGTCAAAAGGATCTATATAAAAATACGCCGGGAACAAAATGTTTTGAATATGTATTTGTTAAAGTTATATGATAGATTCAACTATATTATACTTTTATAGTCCATGCTCCGTAGTATGGAATGGTCTTGCTTGTATTAGGTATTTTAACAGTACTCGTAAAGTTTGATTTACATCAAAAGTACCTAGTTGGGTTTGAATTTGGTTTTAGTACCAACATTTGAAGAAACATCGATAAGTGTAGTTCTTTTTTTATTATAATAATTTATCATTGAGTTCAAATTTAATATTACAACATACTCCTATCCCATTCCAATTATGTAATTTGAATATTCCATTTAGGCTAACAAAATAATTGTTTATATGCTATAAGACATAAGTCATAATTAAATAATGTTAACTTAATGCAACACAACTTAACAAAATAGTTCAGATATAATTGTATTAAAGGGCCTACATTAAGGGACCCGTGATCTGTTTTTTTGCTCAAAAATATGCCTCACAGGAAAAACTCACGTTTCGTAGAATGATCCGATTTCGATAATTTTTTTTTGTTTTAACATTTCTTAAAAGGCGCTTTGGACTTGGATTTTCAAAATTCCAATTCAAAACCATATATTACGATTTTGAATTTAAGCAATTTTCATTAGCTTTTCTTTTTTTATTATTTTTGTTCTAAGCTACGAAATCAAAAATCAAAGTCCAATGCACTGTGTAAAATATCGTCTTCATTCTAACAAAAAAAATGAATCAAATCAGACCACTTTACGAGGCATGAAATTTTTTCCTGTAAAGCATGTTTTGAGCAAAAAATCACGCGTTTAATTTTTGGTCGGCGGTGCTGTTGACGTGACGTGTGTATGTGCAGCGCGAACGCAGATCGGGGTATCTACGGTTGTATATGGGTACCGGAGTATACCCATATACAACCACATTCACAATTATCATCATTGACGACTAACACGAATTCCATAGGCGGTGGCGACGAAATTGCTTATTGCCTAAGTATTGCTCTTTAATTAAGGCACTCGAGCCCTCTTAATTAATCTATAATGTATGTAAGAGCATTTGGCAGGTATTTGTAAAATATGTAATTCATTTTAAAAATGTCATACCAAGTACTGTATTTTTTCTAAAAGCATCTATTAACAATCAATATTTGTATATTTTTATAATTGTTGAGGCTTACTATAATTTATAGAATAGGTTAGTATAAAAAATAAGATTTTATTTAAATGGTTTTGAAATAGATATTAAATCTTCTGTACTTTATTTAATAATTTTGATATATGACATTATTTAAATAATAAATAAATATACATACTATAAAGTAGACGTTATATAACCTATTATATTGTAATAACAACACAATATTTTTTAGAAAAGCTTATGTGATTAGAAAACCATTCATTTAATTGAATAAATGATTTTCTGTTATTTAATTTTCATTGCTGGGTTTTATGTTTATTTAATTACCCTATATTGTGATAGTGAGGGTAGGTAGGTAATTTAGAAAATAGGTCAAGGAAATATCAGGGGAAATAAAACCTTCGTTGATGTAGTTTATGTATAATGTTTGAATTTTGTGATCGATATAAAATAACTGCATGCTGGCTTGTATATAAATTTGGGTATATCAGTTTGTCCTTAATTTCTCCTCACAAATAGAAACATATGAGTTATTTATAGATTAAGGACATTGAATGTGATGCTCTCAATGATTTGAAATCAGTAAGCTACATATTATCGTTACATAATATATCGTCATTTAGCTTCCTTCACAGCCAAAAAAAATTATTTGCTAGTATACCACATTGGTGATTTGTTCAGCACGTATACATAATGAAATATTTTTTGATATGCATTTTAAAACCATATATCAATAATAATAAATACGTTACCTTTGGTGAAGAAATCAGTTTAGAAACATACAATATTTTAAATTCTGAGTGGCGCAATGAATGTATTAAATTTAACAATGTGTATTTTATTTATTTTTTTTGTATTTGACAACACTTTTTGGGGCAGTAAAAATGTTTCGATTTTCTTCATCAGCATCTTAACTGATAGGAAAGTAAATCTAGTTGGAACTAGCGGGGTTCAAAAGTAAAAATTACCAATTGCTTTCAAATGTGTCGGGAAAAACAAAAAAAAATTAAGGGAAATAAAGGATTTTGACGCGAAGCCAATTTTTGGCAAAATCTATTTTTTTTTTGGTGTAACACAAAAAAAAAACCATAGATACATGACATTTTCACAAAATGTTTATGTTTCTATTTTCTATACACCATAAAATGTTCGATAACTTTGACTTTTTTGAACTATTAATAGGCATAAGAAATTTTCTGTTTATATATTTATTTATTTTTATTATTGTCGGTAAACATTTTTTTGCTGTGTCAAAAAACTTCAAAATTTAACACAAGATTCTCCATACGTTTTCTACCTTTCACAAAAAATAAAGTTTACTGAAAATTCAAACTAATTTTTTTAAGAGCGTTTGAAATTAGACATTAGATATTCACCCGTAAACTACCGAATTTTCAGGGAATGATTTTTTTATTTTGTTGTAATTGAAAAACGTATAACTTGGACACTTGAAATTTTAACTGAATGTTGAAATTATGATATTCTATATACCATCAATTTAAAAAAATATAATGACACTTTTTGAGCTAATTGTAGGCATAATACATTTTTAATTTTTTTAATTTTATTCTATAGATACCATTAAAAAACTTGAAAAAGTAATACAAGGTTTCTCATAAGTTGTTCATAAATATTAAAAATACATAGCAACACTTATTTTATAATCATTTTAAGTTCAAATTTTGACCAAAATTCATAAAAATAACAAAATTTGCAAATTATTATGTAGTTGAAAATGTAGAAATTTTGATAAATAAATAAATAAATAAATAAATTTTATTTCAATTTTCATTTCACATATATACAAAGAAAAAAAAATATAATAATAGGAAAGTTTGAAATGATGATGACTCCAAAAAGCAAAGCTTGTGAAGGAGACACAGAGTTCTATACTTAAATACATAATTGTCAAAATTATAACTAAATCCTGTTTAAATATTAGAGTGTACAGTATATAAGATAAGAATTGAAAATTTAAGACAAATTTTCTCGTAAGTAGTTAATGTTGTAACCAATAATTGTAAAAATATATGTACATGGTTGATTTTTATAGACATTTTAAGTTATAATTTGGACGAAATTAGATATTTAAATAAAGAATAACGATGTTTGTTATTTCGTTGTAATTTAAAAACATTTTTCGTTGGGCTTGAAACTTTGAAAGTATATTATTTTATTTTATACACTCAATGACATTTTCAAACGCAATGTTCGGTAAAAATTAATAGAACCTACTGTATTATTAAAAGTGAAACGAATTACTTTTATACCAATAATACACACACGTGTTATTGGGACAGACCGTCATCACCCAAAATATTTTTTCGTATACAACAATTTTATATCATTGAATTCAATTTTACCTATCTATTACAGTGACCCACTCGACACTTACTGTACATCAGAGGGGTACCCACTTGCCGACCTTTTTTTAATTTAGATATGTGGTATCAATAATAACTTCTTTGACATATAGATTTTTTTTTTGGTTTATTTTTCTCTTAATTATTTTATTTTTAGTGTTTACTATTAAAATGTTTGTTCAGACAGTTTCGAAAAAAATGTGGTGTTTTGTTACTAAAAGCTGTGAGTAAACTTCTTTATTTGTAATTCTTCTTCAGAATTTACGATAATTCAATTTTTATTTTAACTAACTTAGTTCTACCACGAAATCAAAATTGTTTTAAGAATGTTGTATAATTTATTGTTCTACTTCCAAATCAATAACTTTATAATACTTGTAACAGTAACCTACCCAATCCAAGGTCTAGCTTTATTGAACTTAGATCATAGGCACTGTTTGAAATATAAATCCTACTATATACCATACAATTTGTAAGTCGAATAAAATATTTTCTCCCAAAACGGCAGTATTCACTATTCAGTATTGTTACTACCTATTGTACTATAAGATCAAACTCATTAAGTGTTAAAAAATTTAGTTTAAGTTTTTCATGATATTTTAGATAGATACTAAGAACATATTATGATAGAATGAATCTTGTATATGAATATCAATTACTAAAACCCAAAATTACATCAAAATAAATATTCAACTGTCTATTATTTATAATAATATGATGTTAAAAATTGGAAATTTTGAATTTTTAAATAGAATTTTTAAACTTGATAAAATAAAACGTTTAATAATGTTGCTATACAATTTTACAATTTTTTAATAGGTAACCTTAATTGCTAGAAAAGCTCTGTAACTTCCAGAAATTATATGTGTAAATTACAATCAGTTTTCACTTTCTAGTGAAATATGAAATATTTGAACCACTGTTCTTAAATACACCATCAATATATTTTTGCTTAGTTTGAAATTTAAAATAAAATAAAACATTGCTATTTAAGACGAATGAATTGCATTCATTTTTAAACTATCAATGCATAACAACAGTTTGGCAATTAACTGCTTAGCGCATCTCTGTGTTGGCTTTAAGAGTGATTTGTTTTGATTTAAGGATGTACATTTGTGTTAATGCTTGAATGTTAATGTTTAATATGTGTGATTTAATAACTTTTTTTAAAATGTATTTATGATCTTAATTTATTTTTAGAAGGACATAAACAGTTATGTAGCAGTATTATATATATAATTAATATTATAGTAAATATTTGTATACATTATGTATCAAATATCAAAAATTAAATAGTATAATAATAAATTAAGTAACATTATAATGTTATTTAATCTATTTTATCAAGGTCATATTTTCTAATTAAAAATGGTCCGTTTTTTTGTTATTGAAAAATACAAGATTTTTTTTATCAATATCATATACAATTTATACTTTGTAAGGATTTGATTATTTAAAGATATACTATTTAAAAAACGTGTTCATGATAGTTTATAATGCTAATTAAAATTATTTACAAGTTCTCTAAATTTGACAGTATCTGTTTAGCTAACGTTCAAACAGTATGTTATTAAAGTATAGTAGAAAATGTAATCTAATAAACTAATACAATATCGCGTAAATAATGCTTGTATCTCATGTATGTATGTATTTATGTATGTATGTATGTATGTATGTATGTATGTATGTATGTATGTATGTATGTATGTATGTATGTATGTCTGTATGTACTATGTATGTATGATTAATTGTGTTTGGTTTTTTTATATACGATAACAATTTGTCCTATTGTTTTATTTCAATTTGTATCATTACATTTACAGTATTTAAAAATATACCTTTGAAACATTATTCTATTCTTTTGTTTGAAACATTTTAGGTTAGCATACGTTTAGAACTCCTTATACCCCGTCGTCTGTCCGTTATTTACCAGTACATTTAGTTACGATTGCTGATATTAAAATATTTATTTATTGTCCATAGTTACTATACATATAGATAAATTACGTTCTATTGCAAGTAAATTCACACTAGCCAATATTGAAAAGGTGAGGAATTGCGTACCGCTTTGCTGTGGAGTAAATGTCTAGAGAAGAAACCTTCTTTTTTATTTTCAATCCTTAGCTGTAAAAATTGAACATTTTATAAATTTTTACTAAACAATAATTTTCAAATGTTCATGATTTGGATGCATTTTGTCAAAATTTGAACTTAAAAGTTTTAAAATAAATATGCCTATTTATCTTAAATATTTTTGAACTGCTTTTATGACAACTTATAAGTAGAGGAACCTCATTGTACTAAATTTTTAAGCTTTTTGACCCAGCGAATTTTTTTTTATTGATTTTTATAGAAAATATACTAAAAGAAAATTGAAAATTTCTTATGTTTACGATAAGCTTAAAAAGAGTCATTTGATAATTTAATAGTGTATATAAAATGATAATCTTAACATTCAGTGAAAATTTCAAGTGCCTACGGTTATTCATTTTTGAATTACAACAAAATAAGAAAATCGTTCAATGAGAAATCGTTATTTTAAAGGTGAATGTTTGATTTCCATCACTTTTAAAAATTTTGTTTGACTTTTTTATAAGCCTTTTTTTGTGAAAGACAGAAATTTATCGGTAATCTTGTGTTTATTTTTTATAAATTTCCAACTCAAAATAATTTGCAAAATTGTTGTGATTTTGACTAATTTTGTCAACATTTTAAGATAAGATAATAGATAAGATAATCTTAAACTTTTTATGATCTAAACTTAAAATTGTTAAGCTTTTAAACTTAAAATCTTAAACTTATAAAAAATTACTGTGGACTCAACTTTTTTTTAATTTCTACTACAACAACTTATGAGAAATATTGTATTCAATTTTCAAGTTTTTTGACTAAATAAAAATATTTTTATCGACAACAATACTACAAAAAAGTACTGGAAATGTTATGGAAATGTTATGGTGTATAGATTATGCTAATTTAAACATTCGGTGGAATTTTCATGTATCTATGGTTATTGTTTTGTGTGTTACACTTCAAAACAAAATTGATCTTGTTTAAAAATTGGTTTTCTGTAAAAAGTCCCGTTTTGTTTTTTTATGTTTTTGAAAATTATTACGATTTTTTACTTTTGACTTCTCAAAGTACTAACAAGATTTACTTTCCTACCAGGCAGACAAAAAATACTCATTATTGTAAAATAAATACATTCTTCGCTCCGTTCAGAATCTAAAACTAGAAATGCATTTAACTAGAGTTTTAATAATATAAATATTTTAATACTACAGTTAAATAAATAAATAGTTTTATAAAAGTTATATTTCAAGTAAATGCATACTAGCTAATATTAAAAAATATCAATATATGAGTATTTTTCTAGCTAATATTAAATAATAAGTACCAAAATATAAAGGTTCCTAATTTTTTTTTAAAGTTGTATATGGAATTACAGTTTATTGCAATGTGTTAAAATACGTTTAGAAACCGGAAAATTAGCACACTTTTCTAACTTGCTTAATACTTACTTTTTTTATATATTCCTTACCTGATTACCTACCGATGTTTCTAATTTATGCCTAAGTTCAACTGTTGGTTTAGTTAATCTATATTACTGATTTAATTAAGTGTCGGAAATTGTATTGAATTTCAGTTAAAGTGTTGGTGGTTTTTGGAAAGTCAATTATTATTTTTATTTATATAATTAATACCTAGTAGTATTTTAGCTTTAACCTATTATTATTTAGGTAAGTGATTGTAATAGTATAATTCTATGTTATAACTTAGGTATTAGACTCAGATTATACATTTTAAAATAATTGTTTGAAGTTTGTTAATTTTTCAATTTATTTTGAAAGATATTTTTGCTATTATAGTAGATGGTGAACATAATATTCTGAAAGATTGGTATTTTACACAATATACTTCTATATTTGTGTATAATAAATTCTTTGAACCAACTTAATAGATTTATTTTTTATGTAAAATGTTTTCTTTAATACTCAGTTAAAAATTAGTTATTCGATCTAAATTGAGGAATTTAAATACACATTTTTTAAAAAAATTTTTTATTGAACGTTATAGCTTCGGCAGCATAGGCCTTTAGCTTTTTAAATTTAAATATTATAAATACATTAGATACATTTGGTTACAATATTTTTGGCTTATAACTATTTGATTGTTAAATGTTTTTTATTATTTTTGAGGACTTAATAAAAGACGAGATATTCTCTGGTTGGCAATCGGGTCCGATTATCTCATATAAGTTTGTTGGAATGTTGTGTTTTATCCTTTCGTCTTCGTTAGATCTGCATTCAGTTAATAAATGTTTTACAGTTAGAGTGACTGCATGAAGTTGGGGGGTTGATTTTTCATTAGGTGACCGTGTGTGAGGTGAGTGTGGCTGATTCTCAATCGGTTTATTATTGTTTCTGTTTTTCTGGATGTTTTAGTGGTGGCCAGGGATTTTTTTTTTTTGAAAATTGTTTTCAAATAAAATGTCCAATATCACTATTCTAAAACAATGTTTTATTAGTTTTCAATAGATTACAAAAGCGTCTTATTAATTGTTAAATGTATTTAATTAGACGTTGCAACTTGCAAAAAACTTATTTATGATTTATAAACTCATTAAATTACAAATTTACATCATTAAATGTAGTTGTTGAAATGAAAATAGGCAACATTACATTTATTTTGTGTGTTAAAATATTTTGTAAATAGATTTTTAGTTTAAAATTTATTTTAAAGGTATAAATTATACATACAAAGTCCCCCCCCCCCAAAAAAATATTCATTGATTTAGAAAATGTTAAAATGTGTATATATTATTATATTAATCAATTTGATGTAATAAAACTAACTTTCGATATCTTTTATTTTAGGGGTTTTGGAAAACAAGGATTTCAATGTCAAGGTAAGAAAGTTTAGTATAGTTTAAGTAATTGTGCACACAAACTGACAAATTGTTGCAAAGACTTATAAAATAGTCAAATTTGTTTAGTTGCAATGTATTTTATTTTTACATTTATAGTTATAATATAAAATATAAATATTTTAAGTTCAAAACGAAATTAGATATTTAAACAAAGAATAACGATGTTGGTTATTTCGTTGTACTTTAAAAATATTTTTCGTGGATGCTTGAAACTTTTAAAGTGTATTATTAAATTTTATACACTCAATTAAATTTTTAAATGCAATGTTTCCTGCAAAAATTTATTCAATTTACTTTATTATTAATATTAAAATGATTTATTTTAATAACAATAATATCTTAAAATAAACTTAGTTATGTAGGCTGATAGATCGTCATCGCTCAGAATCGTTTTTCGTATACAACGATTTGTATCATTGAATTCAAATTTAACACATCCACGAAATTGACCCACTCAACACCTACAACTAACTGTAGAGCAAAGTAGTACCAACTTTCTGACCTTTTTTAAAAATGCATTTAACTATTTTTTCAAAATAATTTTTGGAGTTTTAAGAAAAATACCATGCGTATATTTTATCACATCTATGTGTTTATGGCTGACTGAAAATACCATGGTTACCCGCATACGAATAATATTAACCATAAATATAGATGGTAGTTTAAAGGTTCATTGCAAGTAAATTGTAGAATTATAAATTTTAAACAGATACGAGATACCCCACTAAGTTTTTTTATAGACCGGTAAAGGTCCCCCTACCCTTTCATTAATATCTTCACATATTTATTAGTTATATTAATTTAGTTGTGTTTGTACTGCATTATGGACAAACTAAAAATGTAGACATTGGAATTTATGGTTTTGCCATTGATGGTTCCGTATTAACCACTTATATATAAGTTTATTAATGTATAAAGATAATCTTAAGAATCCAACAAAAACTTTGTTCACAACCATTATAATAAGTAAATAATGTTACAATAAAAACATAAATAGTATCAAATAAATAATAACTATTTTCCAAACAAAACGAAAATAATATTTTAAAGTTTTAAATGACAATAACGTACATAATACCTACTTAATGTTCAAAAGTACACTCCAGCGGGTAACCGTGATGCCTTAGTTGGTCAGTCGGTCTTAGAAAAACGTGGTCGTCGCCGACCTTTTACTTTACGTCGTCTACTAGTGCGGATATATATATTATGTAGTTAGTGATGTTCAAACAAAATTTCAGTAAAAGTAACGAGTTTGCTAGAAAAATTGTTTTCGGTCTGATAAAACTCGTCGCCTGTTTTCCGATGATTAAGAATTGAGGGTGGTGCGTAATTTAGCGTCAAGGTAAGGAGTGCATTGCATATGGTAACTTATACTTATTATTCATAGATTCTTTGTACTTTGGAAATAATAGACAGTTATTCATACGATTGTACGGCCGATCTTACTAATTAGAATGATAAGCAAGGATCATATCATAATATGAGTTAAATAGTAATTTGATTGTATTACATATTTATGAATTAACTTTTTAACATGTTTTTAGTATATTTTTGGGCTGGATACAACTTTTTTTGTCTGACCGTAAACGATTTCGGGTAACGCTTTGCTTATAATTAAATGGTTGCCATTGGTTGTATAATATTCTAATGATAATTTAATTTAATTACAATTATGTTTTTATTTCACTTTATTTGTTTAATTATTTGTAATTGATATTTAAAAAATAGTTCGTAGACAAAATGAACCTATTATCAAATTTAATAACAAAATAACGTAACACTCTACTTGATATTTTTACTCTACAAGGAAAATTATTACTATAGTTCCTTGTTATCTCCAAAAACATATTTATGATTCATAGATTTTGCTTGTAAAGGAAAAATACCGAGTAGCGTGCTACGTTTTTATTTATAACTATAAACACAAAACCCTTTTTATATAAAAAGGGAAACCCCTACAAAAGTCCCGCCCGTGGCTAACGCTCCTTCCTAGACACCTAAATGCATAAATTAGTTAAGATTAAAACGTTTTATTTATAAACATTAGATACTAAAATTTTTATGACCATAAGAATTAATTTTAATGGAATGTTACCTTTATGGTCGATTTAAAATCGTTCACGGTTAGTTCTAATAAATCAGGAAATTCAAATTCAATATAATTACATTTAAATCTAAGTGCAAAAGCAATGTATGCTTTAATTAATTACATTGCAGATTATATTGATACATATAAGACAATTATATTAGGTATTTTAAATATAATAACAAAGTCTGAATTAAAGTATACATATGTATTGCGTGTAATAGTATACCTATACTTTATGCATATAACACGAATTACAGATTTTACTAAATTATAGTAAAATACATCCAATATATTATGTGCGTGAAATATAATACTTATTTGAAATATTTTTTGTTCGATCGTATTATATTGGAAAAGTTAAACGTTTATACTGTTGAAGTATATTGTATGTATCTCAAAAGAATATACCCTATATGTAATATAATATTGTTTTCTACGTAAATAATTAGAATAATAATTATTATAGTTATTAAATATTCTGTAACAAATATGTGGTGTTTTTAATTTTTGATGACACGAAGGTGAATTGTATTCGAACATATGTTGTTTAACTTAATTTGTATTTAACTTTATTTCATTTAAAATATTTTATACATTTTTATATTTTATAATGTTATTATAATTTTATATTAGATCTTGAATCTATTCAAATTTAATGAATTATAATTACTGTCACTTTTTAACATTGTTGTGACAAATAAGAAATCTTAATTATCGTACATATTATTAATACAACTTTGTACTTAGAAAAAAATTATTATTTATTTAAAATGAAATACCCAAGAAAAAAAATAATAACTGCATACGTAACAATGCAATCAATATATATTTTTAACATATTATAAATAGGTATATCTACCTAATTTTTGTATGAGTCTCATTAATGACATTGTCAATTTTAAAGTAGTATTTATTTATTTGTGGCGGGAGTAAGTATCTAAGTACATCTGTGCGTCAATTTACATATGCATATTAAACTAAATTTGGATAATTTGTGTTTGTTTACATATGGTTTAGAATTAGATTACCTACAGGTGTCTTCTTTTATTATATAGTTTGGCATTATTTGTATTATAATAATAAAATTAAATGTGTTTTTTTAATCGTTTAAATTTTTTTAGGGTATTCTAATATATTTTTAAAATGTATGTTGATTTCTGTCTAGTCTTGGCTTAATCAAGTTTAAATTTTGATCTTTTTTTTTATAATGAATTAAATACGTTTTAGGTAGGTACATTATTATTTATAAATTCTATGTTTGGTACTGTAAGCTTTTAATTCAATTTAAATTAATTAAAAAACATACCTATTAGACTATATGCATATGCATTAAGCATATTATGTTTTGACATATTTAGAATCATGAAATCATGCTAACATTTGTATAATTGTATAGCTATACTCTGTCCAGCGAGAGAACACGCCGCTGCACGACGAAAATCGGTTCATTTGAGCATCCCCACTTGACACCCTACAATAACCGGAACCGGTCTTGATGGCAGGGTGTTGCTTGAGGATACACAGAATCGGCGTGTTCTTTTTCTAGACAGAGCATAGTATTTTTGACTAAGTTAAACAAATAGTTTTCAAAACACAATATTATTACTGATTGTTAATATGAACAGTAATTTTAATTCCTACGTTTTACATTCTATCTTATTACATTAGAGTTCTAACTAGTTTAAGATTGTTTGTACCTTGTAAGTTATAAGTTATAAATTATAATTTATGAGCAGTGGTTAGGTAACTAACAATTGTTAATAGATCAGCTAAATTTGTACTAAATTGGAATATGAAAATTATAATATTAATATCATCTATGATTTATATTCATTGCATACTCCTATACTATATTGATATAATTAATAAAGGCAATTTGGCTTTTAATTTATTTTGATTCAGAAAAATAATGAATTTTGTTTTTTTTGTATTTCTGTGTTAGTTTTTTGTAAACAGGAAAATATATTTAAGTTTAAGTTCTAGAATTTGAAAGTCAGTAGAACTAAACTATTATATTATGATTACTATATTTAAATGTTTAAAGCTCAGATACATTATACTTAAACAAAATTAATGTATTAACTGAAAGTTTATATTTAGAAATATCAGGTATGGATTTTAAGTTAGGCAACACTATTGTCTCACGAGTTTAAATAATAAACGAATAGAGATTTTTTTAGAACCATTGTACTTTACCTTTTGAGTTTGATTACAAAACATAAATGTGGAAATATGGCTAGGTACCTTACAATAAATAGCTTAATAGTTCACAGATATTATTTGAATACAAATAAGCAAATCAGTTTAAAAAAAAACTTATAACAAGGACATACAAACTGTAGATAGTGTGTTAAACAATAATGGTAATAATAAATCCGGACAGAATACATAGATGGGAGGTTTGGCATCCTTTATTTTTTGAGTGTATTGGCTTATGATATTAAGTTATTTTTTAAAAATATTTTTATAAGAATATATACAATCTATACAGATTCATGCACAATAAGTATAGATGATAAAGGGGGAAGAAAAACATAAATGGGAGTTACGTGATTAAGAAGCTACCCATTAGTGACACTTACTTTGGGATTAATAAGGTTAAAAGAAAATTAAATCAAAAGATTATGGCACCACTTTTATTTGAGTCAGTGGTGAAATTTTCCAAGAGTGAAGGGGTATGTAAGCCATTTATGAGTGGATTCATGGTTGTTTTCTATAGTCTTGAAAAAACCGTTTATAAAATGGTGCAGCTTTCTCAATTGATTTAAGGCCGAGGTCTTTGTGAAGGGTTAAGTAAGAGACAAAGGGTGGGGCGTCTGTGATTTTGCAGAGTGTAATATTATGAAATACTTGAATTTCGTTAAAGTTTGATTTTTAGCTGATCCTAATGGTAGTTGTATCTCGTGTGTTCATTTATATTAAATTCGAAAGCCATAATGAATCATCTCGTTTTAAAACTATTCTAAGCGGGGTTAGGTTGAATTTTGTCTGTTGACATTTCTTTAAGATTTTTTGATGGTTTTCATAGTTTTTCTTACACTATTGACTATTGGGAAATTCAAGTTACCAAACATTTTGATAGTATCAACTATATTTGATTTCTAGTTGTGAGTCGTGAGTCACATAAAAAACTTTGAACTTTATCAATGACCGAATTAGAGTTTCCAGAAAGAAAAATATTAATCTAAAACCATTCATTTTTTTACATAGACATGAAATATTATTAAATTTATATTGATAAAATATTGTATAATAATGAATTAATTTTGGGTTATTGTCATTAGTTTATAAAGATTACATTATAATCAAAAGTCTAAAAATACACATTTCCATGAGTTGTCTTATTTAAATTATAATAAATTACAACTTCTAACAATAAAGTCTTTATTAGAACAAAATATAATATAGGTGTTGATTGAAACTAAATTATGATTCAACTAAATTTAAATTACTTTTTGAGGGTATATTTTAATGGCATAAGCTAAGGACGTAATAGTATTCTTATACTGGACATTTCTAAGGTTTTGACCTTCCTGTATAATTAGGTATTATCAACACTTCTGACATTAAATTATAGTTTGTATATTATTTATTTGATATGATCAGTACCTATTGGAATTCTGAAGAAAAAGCTAACACTAATACTGGGTGATCGTTTTTGATTATTGTAATTTTCTGTTATTAAGCGTAATTATTGATAAAAAAACATGAAATAATTTTAGCTTAAATTCATATTTCTGCTCTTTTATATCCAGTGCTAAATAGTGACCGAAAAAAGTTAAGTATCAAATCAACAGCGTCTGAACTTTGTTTTATACTTTTCGTACTTAAATCACCTATCTTGATATTTTACTGATCGAATTATAAGAGTTAGAGAATAATATATTGGTGTTTTTTTTGAATACCAACATAAAATGGATATTACCCTATTTATTATTGACATTATACACTGTGATTTATTTTCTGTGAAAAATAATTTGCCTCCATCCCAAAGCTGTCCTTCATTTTTTTAAACCATCAGTACTAACTCAGTAGTGTATGGGGTGACCCTAGAAATTGATTTTGACACTTCTCCGCCACAACTACGGTGGTCCATTATGTCAGGGAAAACGTAATGACGCTCGTTATACCCTAACTGTTATGTATGCATTGGTATATAATGTATTCTGCTTCGTTGGACGCGTTATTCACATGAAAAAAGTCTTGTGGTGAGAGAATAGACAAAAAAAAAATACCAACGCAGTAGCATTGTTGTTTTATTTAAACTTAATTTTGGTAATCGTATACATATATTTGTACATAGATTATGTCTTGGGGGAATAACATTTTTGAGTTTTATTTTACAATAAACAACATTTAAATAAAATAAGTAATTGTATAATGTAATAAAATAGGTAATTGATACATTTTAATCAACTAAATATTTAGAATGACTTATCATAGAAATAAATAATTATGGTGTTATAACTTCAGGTATAATGAAGTCATATAATATATTTATTATTGAGTAATTGGAGTTACATAATATTTATTACACATTAATTTTGTTTTAGACATTCTTAACATTTTTTGTCTAGTTATTAATATTGAAGTATTTATGTATTTTGTATTTGTTTTAAAATGTTTACGATACTTGCTTTTAGTTTAACTGCTTATCACCAATTTTCTTTTCAAATATTTTTGAAACTAAATTAGTATCCAAAATATCTATTATAAATTGTTATAATTTTAAAGATTAAGGAAATTACTTTTATAATTTAATATTATATTATTAATCTGAAAATGTGGATTCATAAAATATTTTAAGAACCCGGAAAGTCACAATATATAATTAGTGTTTTTCTATAATTGTGTTATTATATTTTTATACAATTTTGTAATTAAAAATAAAAAAAGGTCGGCAAGTGGATACCGCTTTGCTGTACAGTAGGTGTCGAGTAGGTCACTGTAATGGATGGTATTAAATTTGAATTCAATGATAGAATATCATTGTATGCGAAAAACGATTCTGAGCGGAGACGGTCTGTCAGCCTAGGATATTTTATATTATATTTATATTGTCATTATTAATAATTTCAAACGCTCATAAAAAATTAATTTGAGTTTCCGCTAAACTTTTTCTTTTTTAGAAAGGTAGAAAAACTTATAGAGAATCTTGTGTTGAATTTTCAAATTTTAGATTTAAATTGAAAATTTCTTATCAATTCCCTAGTTAAAAAAAACTGCACAATTTTGTGATTTTTACGTATTTTATCGAAATTTTAACTTTTGACGCTTATAAAAAACAAAGGAAAATATTTTCCAAAACATTTTGAAAATTGTATTCTGTGTGGACATTTCTTATATAAAAATTTTGTGAAATTTTCATGTATTTACGGTCATTATTTCTTCTGTTACACCAAAAACAAAAATCAATTTTGTTTAAAATTTGCTTCGAATAAAAATTGCAATTTTGTTTTTCCTGACGCGTTTAGAAACTATTGAGACATTTTTACTTTTGACCCCCAAAGTACCAACTAGATTTACTTTCCTATCAGAAAAGATGCTGATGAAAAAAATTGGAATACTTTTACTGCTCTTAAACGTGGTGACAGACACACAAAAAAAAAAATACACATCATTGTAGAATTAATACATTCATTGCTCCTCTCAGAATCTAAAATTATCATTAATTGTCAATCAATTTATTTGAAAATATGATAATCGTTTTAGGTGTATGTATTCAGTGTTTTGTAGTACATGGATACGTTTTTTGGTTTATTAAATTGAAACATAAAGACCATAAACAATATATGAAATTATTATTATGTTGATTATTAGTTACCTACTTATTTATGTAAATCTAATAAGTAATCAGTTTATTTAAATTATTTATACTTAAAATATTCAGATTGCAATTGATATATATATATGAATAAATTTGCTTTCATGTATTTTTTAACAATCCTGTTCCAAATGTTTCGATTACTTTTTATTCATAGTTTTATATTATCACCATTTTAAATTAGATACTAGTACCTAAGTTATATATTAACTTATTAATTGGTTTACCTAATCAACAATTTAATTTTTACGAATTACTTCTTTTTATTAGCATAGATACTATTTTCTTTATATGAAATTTAAATTTGAATTTAATTTTAAATTAAAATTTTTTTTAAATTTAAATTTTATGATTTGTTAAATTTGTTTCATTAAATAAATTAAAACTGCTTAAAGAACTCGGTTTTATAGAGTAGTTAAAGTTAATAATTATTGTGCGTTTTTTTGTGCATTTTGATTTATATATAAATAGTGTAAATGTATCAAAAAAAATGTTATGTTTTTTAAAAAAACCAGAAAGTTAAACATAATGTACTAATGGTTGATTACTGTTAATTTATTCATAACAACGTAAACACTATAGTTATAAATCCAATTGAGCTTATAAAATAATTTATTATTTACTATAAATAGAGTAGGTATGTATTTCGTACTGTATTCTTTATTTTAAAAAGCTTGGGAATAAATGTTTTGTGAATAATAACAAATTTAATTAAAAATAGAGTTATCCAGATAAACTGTATAGGTATATAATATTATAAATCGTGTATGTAAAATCTATTTGGTATGAAACTATCGTGTCATCATCGAGTTTACTTCCCGATTTACTGTAGTGTATTTTTTATTTTTATTTCAACGCTTCTTTTATTGCACTAAAAAAACTGGAATTCTTTTTTACTAACTGTAAAATTATTACAGAAATAAACGATATTGTCAAACAAATGTGAGTTTTGCTGCCACGGCCGTTTGAATATTACGGAAAAGATAGTTACCGAGTGTTTGTACTTTTGTAGACATTTATATCGCTGTGGTGTTAATTTAACGGTGCAAGGTCTTGTGTGACTGCTTATAGAACATTTTCAAATTTTAGAAACTTATGAAAATCGTGAGTTAAAATGATTGAGTAATACTTAAATAATGAAAGGAGTTAATATTTTATGTTCTAAATTGAAATGATAATATTATTCAAAATTAGTAAAAACATTTACGTAATATTCAAACTTTTAATGTTTTTGAAATGATATGACTCCAACCGATTCTCAAGTTTTTTGAAATAGAGTTATTACAAAAGTTTTCCCCTCAGCTAGTTTCTTTTTGGTTTTTTATAAGATTCTGGTCTTACAGTAGCTCAGTAGCTTTTTTGGCTGGAAATCTACTGAAATGTACAAAAACCATAATTTTAAATGAATATGCAAGTATAGATGTGATTTTATTTTAAAAATACTTCCTAAACCAGAAATAATTTCTCGTAAAAATATGTTTTAAAGTTAATCTTTTATATAGATATTAAACATTATTGAAAATACAATTTGTTAAAAAATATCAAAAACTTCTTTTTAAATAATGAAATTTACTAACAGTTTGTTCGTAACACAATTTTATTATACTGTAGTGTATTGTGTAATATAAAATTGAGTGTTATTATACATTGGAAAAAGAACCCAGATGGTTAATTCCTTTACCAATTCCGAAATAAGCTCTAACTTAATAATTTCTTTAGTAACACAATTGGGACATTTTTGCCTTGATGTTGAAGACAATATATTAAGAAATTACATGAATTTGAGTGAAAGGTTGATTAGATGTAATTAATTCAAAATTAATCATTGGTTTTGTATTACTTATACGTGTATAATAAAATCAAGTTAAGCCTAACCTTTAAACAGTAGATTCAAATTAATTTTATTAATATTTATATATTTTTACTAATTTAATACAATATGTTATTTTAATAGTTCGAATACAATCCTATACCTAATCACTTATTCTCATTGTCCATAGGTTTCATAAAAATATAATAGCTTCATATTATTTATGATACTTTATATTTATTACTTGTAGGTATTGCATTCTTTGCATTAACTATAACTATAAATTATTTTTTATTCAATAGTTACAAAATTTTTATTTCAAAACATTTCTTCACCTCATAAGTCAAGGAAAATCTAAAAATTCCTTTTTTTTTTATTACTTTATGATGATTTATGGGTAAAGCAGAATGTATTACTACTTACTAGTTTAGAAAATGTTATGAATTCCACACATTCATAGATATACACGTCATGAAGAAAGACACGGATTGTATTTAATAATTGTTCGTCTTGGACTGTCAGTTTGGTTAGCATTATTGTTTAGAAGTGACAAAATTAAAATGAATTAAAAAAAAAAAACGATCGAATGGAATATGACTAAAAAGTACACCTTTAATTTTAAGCTTAGTAAACGAAAAATAATGAAAAAAAAATTTATGTTTTGTAATTCTTTTTTTTTTATAGCTAATTTTTTTATAAGCGTCTTTAAAAATGTATCTTTTTATATTGCTTACGATTAAATTGCATGGTATACTAAGCTTAATTTAATTTTAGTTGACTTTATATTTATAATTTTCAAGTACATTTTTAATAAATACATATATAAGCTAGACAAAGTGAACATTTAATGGTTTCTTAATTTTTTTTATGGTTTGGTCTGTGATAATTTTTCTAGTAGAAGTAGTAGGTTAGTAGTAGGTATTATGTTACACATATTAACAAACTTTTATTGAAAAATGATTAAAAAGTTATATTTGAACAATAGAATTTTTTTCAAAATATTAAAATTTTTTTTTATTGCAAATGGATTTTTTGGTGCTATGTTTTCTAGTTGCTTTTTTAAAGAAATTCAAATTTTTTGAATGGAATTATTCTTAAGTTGAATTGAAAATTCTAGCATATATTATAGAACTTATTACTGTTGTTTACAGCGTCATTCAAATTTTAAATTAGAAACATTACATTGATTCCATAATAATTTAATACTACCCTGTCACTGCTTTTGTTATTTTCTAGACTTTAGTCCTCTAGGGTAGGTTTTTGTATTTTCCGTGTACCACATAAGTATATATTGATGACATATGAAAAAATAACATCATAGTATACCTAGTATAAAAATGTGTCATGTTAAATCGATGAATGGTAACTAGACGTAACATTATGTATACAGATTATTCTCATCTCTTAATCGTGTTAATTAGGTCAATTATTTCTAAAATAATTACAATTAATATTAAATAGCCTAAAACTTCTAAAATAAGTCTAAATGGTGAATGCTTAATTTTTTTAATTAAATAAGGTTACTAAAAAAATTAATTTTAAATATTTGTTTTTAAGGAATTTATGATTTATATATTACTATTTTACAACTATGTAAGAAAACAAAAGTAAACACATTTTTTTTAAAAACTATATGTATGAGTAATATATTTTCCATTTTTAATTGTATTTATTTTATAAATTTATTTTCTCTATACGAGCTGTATCAGCTATCGAAATAAACATAATGTTGTCCCTGTGTCTCTGCAGTATATTAATACCTAACTATGGGGATTACAATTTGAAGTTCGTTTATAGAAACCCAACAAGTACTAAATTAATTATTTCATGAAGTACTAATGTACTATATATCTAAATGGTATAATATATTAGTTAGTAGAGCTCTTCAACTATTTGTTTTTTTACAGTAAAAACGAAATACTATGATTATTTTTGCAGTCTTATATCACTAGTACTTATAACTTTTCCGGTGCAAAAATGAATCTAGTTGGTGCATTTGAGAGGTCGTTTTTAAAAATTCTAAATAGTTTTCTAAAGCGTCGGAAAGAATTTATCCAAATCACGAACATTTTTAAATTATTGTGTGGTTAAAAATTTGCATGGTTGTTTTTTTATAGACATTTTAAGTTTAAATTTGGAAGAATAAGGATGTTTGTTATTTCGCTGCAATTTAAAAAGAATTATTCGTTGGTACTTGAAACTTTTAAAGTATATTATTATATTTTATACACATTTTCAAATGCGATTTTTTCGGCAAAAATTAATTATTATAATCGGTGTTATTAATAGTAAAATTAATAACTTTAATAGCAATAATATCATAAAACATACTTAATAATGTAGGCTGACAGACAGACCGTCTTCCTTCAGAATCGTTTTTCGTACCTATACAATGATTTTATATCTTTGAATTCAATTTTACACACCCATTAAAGACTACCCATTCGACACCTACTGTAAAGCAGAACGGTACATGCTAACCTTTTTTTATGTTTAGTTATTGATAAGTAATCGCTAGATGGTGATTGACATGAAAAATAATAATAGATAGTTAACAAATTTGATGTACATAGTCAAGGATAAGTTTTAACTAATCATTTATAAAAAATCGTATTTTTTCTGGATGTTATTAAATTTTACTTGAATGCTTTTATAATGATAACAATTGCAGAACTATTGACATTTTTACTTATATTTATTATATTTTAATGTTAAAAAATGTTTAAAAGATAATTTGAATTTTACTATAATATGGTTTTTTATATTGTGTTTCAAAAATAAAAATTTCCAATCTTCTATAAAAAACAACTTTTTAAGTGACCTTTCAGTATATTACATTTGTTCAATTTTCAGATATTTATCGGTCATAGATTACTAGTTTCTTCTACCTACCCAACAACTGGCGGTGTTCATAAATGAAAGTAGTAACACATTATTAAACTAATACTACTTCGCTCAAAGTATATAACTTGAAATGTTCTATGCTATGTATGTTTTACATAACAAATCAAATGTAGTGTTTTATTCGGTCTTCGACTTAAAAATTATAATACTTATAGTTTCTATTCTTAAAACTAGCGGTTATATAAATATATATAGGTAAATACGATTGTTCAAAAAAAAAATAATATAATAATATAATAATTAAATAGTAATAAGTTATTATTTTAGTTGAAGTGTTTTTTGGTATATTATGTCATAATATTATTATTTTCAGTGTAATAATGTCACGATGAGGTTAGATTACTTTAAAATTTTGTTTAAGGTATTTTGAAATTTGTGCCAAATTCATACGTTAATTAATAGACACGTGATATGAGTAATAATCAGATAATCTTATTATTTATTAGTGTCGTTTATGCGATGACGTGCATTGCTGTTTAGAAAGTTATTTTACTTAGTAGACCATTAAACTATATATTCAATTATTAGTTCCTTTTTTTATCAACGGAAATTAAGTTAAAACTTTTGTTAAAGTGTTAAAATTTCATAAAAAAAGAACAAACGTACAAATCTTGATAAACGTCATTTTTTTATAAACATGGAATTTCAAAAATTATCCATTGACATAACAGTGATCAATGTTAACAAATTTGTGTAATATTTGTACCTTACCGGAGAATATACTTGGTATATAACTTGGTACCCAATTTAATATTAATTATATTTATGTACGTATACTTCATGTAGATTAGTGTATAACGATTTATAGGTACCCAAATATATATTAATTTATTAAAAAGTATTAACTGTAATTATTGTAGTTATTATTGTAATGCATGACCTGATACAGATACTGGAAATTAAAAACTGAGTAAACAATGATAAATGATTTAACGATTAAAATACAAAAACTACACAATATTAAAGTATATTTTCATTCGAACGTAGTTTTAAGCCGATCAAAATGTGTTTGGGAAACATCCCGAATGTCAATACATGAATTACTCAGTCAGGCGTTGAAATTTATTGTACTCAATATGTCAAATAATTCATCTGTTCTGTTACAGATCTATTGAAATGCTATTTTTTTTAAATAGAATTCGTAATTTTGCTGAAGTTATAAAATTGTATTACCTAATATTATCAGTGTCATGATAAATTAATTAATCATTGTAACTTATAAATGACTAATTTATCGGATAAGAAGATTACCTTTCATTAGTATAGGAACACAAATAATGCCGACTGTTGTATTAATTATAATATTTACAGGCAATTTACCATTATTATACTGGTCCTTATCATTTTATAAATTGTCTGTAAGATTTCGCAGACTTATTTTTTTGGAGTCTAAACTATGAAGAACCGACAACTAATAGCCATTTAACATCAACCGACAAACGCCATTCTAATTATCATATATCTTGTAAACCTACACAGGAAAATGCTATTTGCTCTCTTTTAATTACATTTATTTCTTAATTTGTCTTCGCATCCATTCACTATATACCTTCATATAGAATCTACATTGTAGTTTCTTATTTTTTAATTCATCATTTTGCTTTACGTATCAGTGTGCACCGAATGTTAAATTTAATTTCTCTGCAAGTACAATGTATTATTTATAGCAACAATATACATTATAATTTTCAATCCACATAATATAATCTATTGAATTATCATTGATGTTTTTTGTTGGGTCGTTGTGAATTTTAATGTTATTTTAACTTCATATTTTTATTCATATTTTATACGTATTTGTACGATAAATATAACGAAAATATATTATATTGACATTTCTTAATTAAATTGTTTAGTATAATTTGCTGTTAATTTGTATAGCCTGGGAATTACATTTCAATATTAAAAGATCTCTGAGATTGTGTTCGTTTTTAATAATAACTCAATTAAAATTTGAATAGTTCTCTGGGTAATTTTCAAGAGAGGAAAAACCGGGGTTGGCAAAATACTTAATTTTTTTCAAAGTATATGATTTAATTTTTTTAACCAGTCTCGCGATTAAAAAAAATATTTTATAATTATTAAATTAATTCTGTGTTTATTTGCATAACTTTGACCTAGTTTAGAAATATTTTGTTCTCGATAAAGTGCTTGTCTTATTCTACAACCTCCTGATTAGTGTTTATGAACAGATCATCTCTTCACAATACAAATTCATTTATTTCCTGACAAAATAATCGTAGTATATAAGAGATTTTTTATTTTTTTAAAACCAAAACCTCGATATTAGTTGTATTTAAATAATTTGATTAATAAGACTTAGAGAAACTTAAAAATCATTATGGTATTATATAATTTATACATTTCATCACGATTTACGGCAATTTAGTTTATTTTTGAATATTTAATACAAAAGTTACTGATGGAAAAATTAAAAGTTAATGCTATTTATAGTGAATAAAAGAAGTGACAATTTTTTTAACAGCTTAAACACATTTTTCAAGAGGAAACAAATAAATACTTTATATAACTTTATAAATATTCTGTACTGGTTTATAATTGAATATTCACACTGTATATATTGTATAAGACGTTAAATATACTATTTTTTAATTAAAAATTTAAACTTTAGATGTAAAATTGAAAACTTTGTAAATAATAAATGTATTTTTAATTCATGACGAATATTGTACTAATTTTATTTTATTTTTATAGTATGCAGTTTTGTTGTGCACAAACGATGTCACGAATTTGTTTCTTTTACCTGCCCCGGAGCCGACAAGGGACCTGATTCTGATGTAAGTAATCCAATTATTATAATTTTCCTAACATAAACTTAACATTGTTTTTTTTTCTGAATTGACAATTTCTTTACAAACATAATGTGCAGGACGACCACTATACGTTTAGATCAGATTATTTAGACTGCTAATAAAATGGGCTAATATTGTAATGTATACATTACAGAACAACAACATTACGTTATGACATGTTATGTTGCAATCTAAACAATTTTTCTTGCATTCAGTATTTTTGTTTCATATATTGTAGAACGGCGGGTAGTATAGGCAATATTGATACACTTATGTTGTCGATCCAACAAAACGTATTTATTAGTGTTCAATTTTGTACCTGTAATACAAAAATATATACA
Organism: Neotoxoptera formosana; assembly: GCA_022818045.1. Lineage (NCBI taxonomy): Eukaryota > Metazoa > Arthropoda > Insecta > Hemiptera > Aphididae > Neotoxoptera > Neotoxoptera formosana. Next base: position 26,177,341 of record CM040634.1, read on the forward strand.
GTTGGTACTATAGTTGGTAATTATTTTGTATTTTTAGTATTAATCTAATTAAATAGTTCATAATTTTTTTTTATTTTAATTTCTGTAGAGCTGTAAGTACAAAGTACATGATACATCACTTTGTTGTTATTTTTGAACTTGAGTTAAGTTAGAGTTAAATCGTTTGAATAATGAATTCAAAACCGTATTAAATAACGTGTTATAAATGTATAGACTCAATATTTTAGATTTAATTTGACATTTAGTTCAAATTGAATAGTTTTATAGCAAAAAAACATAAATACAGTTCGGCTCTATTTATATACTAGGTTTGCTTCAAATTTAGAACACACGTTAGTATAACTTTTTTGATTAACTGAAATTATTATTTTTGTTCTAAAATATAAAATGCTTGTATAATTAATTTTTATTTCCATTAATATTAAACTATAGTACTTACCTACATATTATTATTTACCTATTTTTAAGTTTTATTTATTGAAGAACCATAATATTATTTTTTTTATGGCGTTTTCTGTAGTATAAATAAATACTATAACCTTAAAAAAAAGAATAATAAATTAAATGAAATTACATTTTTTTATTTATATTAATTTATAGATTATACTTAATACTAGATATAGTTACACTTGAATAATAATCATTATCCACTTAAGTGAGTTAAAAATAATTTATGAGTGTAACAGATAAAAATATTTTCGATTTTTGAAATTCATATTATTAAACTTTTATTCCTTACGAAAAATGTCACAGAAAAAAATATATAATAAAAGTTCCTAATATTTTTTGATTACTATTGTCGTTTAATTAAAAGTTTACAACACGAGGTGATGTTTTGGTGAATAAACAATTACGGTGTATAATTTTTACGTCGTTATGGAATTTAAACTATGAAATTTCTAGCTTTAATCTTATAATGCCCTTCGAAGCAATTATGTCTTTATTATATATGTATGTCACAGCTTCTCGAGATCGTAGGGTTAGAATTGGGTCATGTCTTTGGTGGCGAAAGCACGCACATTAAAAAGGTGTAAGCTCGCAAGCGACCACATAGAGGCACGCGTTGTTGTAAAACGGCGATCGATGACCGAGCTCAACAGATGGCAACATGCGTGCAATGTGACCGACCTACAATATTATAATATTGTGTATATTATTGTTGTAGCATATTATTTGTAAAAAAAGTGTTATCCAATATTTTAGTATAATTCAATTTATTATTTGTGTGTATCAAATTATTTAATTAGTCTTGTGATGAACTTCATCTAAAGGCCGTTCATGTTAAAATTTAAGTTTGAATGCTAAATTTAGGAATTTGTTTTAAACTTAAACGCTATGTTTGTTTATTTGTAGATTTGATATAAGCATGTCATTTTGGTGATAGGATACGCAACTATTTTTAGTTTCACATAAACGTGTCATTTTGGTGATAGGATTTGCAACTATTTTTAATGTTATAGTAAAATGATTAAGGCTAGGAATTTGATGCCCTTCAAAACTATACAATAAGCTTGTATTTATTTTTATGTCCTAAAACAGGCAAAAACGTTTTATAATTTTTCATGTTAAATGGTACGACATTTAACTTTTTGTTGACTAAATAGCTTTTCCTTTATTTATTTATCTCTGATAGCTTATTTGCAACTAAATGCAGTTTTTAAGTAGGTTCGAAATTGATTCTATTAAATGCAATTAAGCTTTTGTGTTACACATTTTTTAATTATGTTTTTTTTAGTTTTTTTAAATTTATTAAATCGTTTGTTTAACCTTACCCATCACTTCTATAAGCTTGTAATTTTATATAATAAATGATAAAACCCATCTCTCGCACTCCATCCCAAGTACCTATCCAAAACAGCCGCCTATTCCATTCATAATTTTCTTTTTTCGTGAGAATTATGTTCAGATTTTTAGATTCCGAGTGGATTATATAATATGTATTGATTTTACAATGATGAGTTTTTTTTGTGTCTGTGTACACGATAAGTAGTCGAAATATTGATTTAATTTTCAATTTCAGTCTCTTTTTTTTTGTCATAGTGAATCTAGTTGGTACTTTTGAGAAATCAACGTTAAAAAATTTCCCAGGAATGTTCAAAAGCATCAATAAAAACAAAAAAAAAACAATTCGCAAAACCAATTTTTGAAAAAATTGATTTTGTTTATTGGTGAACTTAAAAAAAACGGTAGATACATGCAATTTTTATCGTATGTTCATATTTGAATTTTCTATACACCATAACATTTTTAAAATATGTTGACTCTTTTTGAGCTATTTATAGGATGGCATAAGATATTAATTCTAAAGTTTTTTTTTCAATTATTGTTGATAAATAATTTTTTTCTTTGTCAAAAACCTTGAAAATTCAATATAAAATACCTTATAAGTTTGTCAAAAAAAAAAAATATTCACCGGAGAGTCAAATTAATTTTATATGAGCGTTTGAAGTTCTAATTTTTTCGACATTCGATGTTCACCCGTCAACTTATGATTTATCTTGAAACAATTTTCTTATTTTGTTGTTATTCGAAAACGAATAATAAATTGTAGATACTTATAATTTACCAAATATATATTTATATATATTTACATTTTGTGTACCTACACCATTTTAGATTCTGAGCAAAACGAAGAAGGTATTGATTTTACAATGATGTGTGTTTTAATTCTGTTTGTATACTCGATAAGTTGTCGAAATAATATTTCAATTTTCTTCATCAATGTTGAAAATTCCCAAACATTTTTAAAATCACCTGGAAAAACAAAAAAAAAAAATTAGATAAAACGGGAATTTTTACGCAACATTGGATTTTGACAAAATAAATTTTGTTTATTTCGCAAAAATGTTATTGTTACCACACCTCAATGTCCGTGTACCCCAATTTTTCCTTGAATTTTTTGTTTTTTTTTGACAAACATTATAAAAAGTTAAAATTTATAAAAGCTAATATACTTTGTTATGTGTATGGAACATATTACATTAAAAGGGTAAAAACTCATTTTTCACCCTCAAGGATTTATAGAATATTTTTAATTTTAATTTTAATGGTTATTTACAGTTTTTTTTGAAATTAATATGGTTATAGCTTATTTTATCCTTATTATTGTAATAATATTATACAATTTTATTTTGTCCAATAAACATAAACTAGCTCTTTCACTAATTATACTAATTTTAAGTTAAGTTATGCCATTTATATATTAAAGTTGAATTAATAATTATTTAATGCTCTTAAAACATAAACCGTATTTTTTAAGTGTGTGTTAATGTATGCATTTTAATGATATAAATATCGTACTACACTTTTTGAAAAAAAATAATAATGCCTAAAACATTTACATTTTTAATTTATTTCGTTACTTAGTAAGTATTTACTTATTTTACAGTATTTCATTTGTTTGTTGAACGTAAAGATTATATATAAATTAAAATAATTTTATATTCAACGTGTATACATACATTATCCAATATTCATTGTGAAAGTATATGAAATAATTTAAAATAAATGTATTTCGTATTCTTATCATTATAATGCAAGATTTCAAAGTGCTAATTTGTTTCTAATTTATATTGATTAATATTGATACATTATTACATAGGTATTATATGGTATTATAATTGTCTCAATAGTATTTTACATTTTATGATCATATTTGGTTTTACATAATTCTGATTTTCTAAACTACAATAAAGAAGCGGCTTAAACTATTTTGTAAGTGACTAAAACAGGGTGTGATATACATATTATCTGTTGTCATTCATCAAAAAACTGTTGTTATAATAGGCATAGGGTATTAATTAATAATGTTTTTTAAATTTACTCTCACTTTTACAGTAGGTACAGTTTAAGATAACTTATTAACCCAGAAATGGAAGTATTTTAGGAATTTGAGCTTCATTAATTATGAACAGTTAAATTATTAATTTAGGACTTTTAATTTAAAAGTATAAATTATTTTTATCTTTAGCTAAGTCTTATTTTGACTAAAAATTTAACGCTTATGTTTTTTGATGCAATTTCATTAAAAAAAAGTTATACAATTTGTTATGGGTTGTATTGAGCATTACTTTTTTACCAAATAATTTATATTATCATTTTCTAGAAATTATATAATTTTCAAAATAATAGCTCTTTTTAAGCTATTAATATACATTTCATTTTTTCAATTTATGTTACTTTTTATGGTCAAAAAGTTTAAAAATGTAATACAAGGTTGACTATAAGTTTTCTTACAACAGATAAAAAATTTGAAAATAGTAACAAATTTTTTTATATGCGTGTTTGAAGTAATATTATGAGGCTTGTTAAATTGTATTTAAATAGTTTTTAATGTTATTGTTTCTCTTAATTTATTACCATCATTGATAATATGTTAGTATATTTTAAAATATACCTATACTACATTTTTGTTTAGTAATAGTTTTCTGTATAAATTATTCATTATTCATAATTTTTTTTTTTTACATTTAAGAATGTCCTAGTTTTAAATGTAGTGAATTAAATTATTTTATAATATCGTGTTATATTAAGTAATTTGAACACATTTTAAAAAGAAAAAAAATCGAAGTTTATATTTATTTATTAGTAATTTATTTATGAGTAGGTTTTTAGCAGAAATAACTAAAGTATATTATAATTTATCAATTTTACTACCTACTTAAAGTATAGGTAGAATTCATCATCCCATTTTTTGTTTTTAAGGATGACATTTTGATTATTTGTATGTAGTTAAAATACAATCAAATAAACAAAGGGGATATTAATTTACATTTTTGAATACAGGGAAAATTGTTTAAAAAAATAGTATTATATTTGTAAGTAAATACGTTTTGTTGGAGAATCATTTATTACGTGTATAATACTCCAGATCATAAATATATTAATTTTAAATGAGAGCATAGACTTATTGTATTTGTTTTTTTTTAAGTAAAATGTATACAGTATTATATAATCTTCTTTGTACAATATTTAACTAGTTATTATTAGTAGAATAATTAATTAAAACAACTTGAACGCAGTTTATAAAATAAACAAATTATGGTAACACATTAAATTGTTTAATAATAATATTTCGAGATATATATGTATTTATAATGTATATAAATAAATTCATATGTCTCAAATATGTATAGATTCTATAGTGAAATTAAGTAGGATTTAGATATGCAATTTTTCCAATAAATTATAAGTTTTATGTTTAATTATCTTTATAAAATATTTGATTCAATTTTACGTAGTATGAATCTTGAACTATTTTATTATGAATTAATTGATTAATTAAATGTATTATTGTATATTTTGTTAAATTTGTTTGCATTGTGATTTTGGTAAACACATCTATAAATTAATTTTCAACGTAAAATCAAAATAGTCATATTTATCTATACAACTATATCTTTTATTTTCATATTATTTTTAAATATCATATGAAATAATTAAATTATGTTATTTGAAATAACAACCGTGTTTCAAAACGAGCATATCGGTGTTAACTTTTAATACAATAATACATGTATATTTTGTATATGTGTACAGTGTACATTACTCGTATATTATGTTCGTTTTTTTTATGTGTATTATGACTATCTTAAAAATATATATGTTAGCAATCAAAAGTTGTATAATGTTTTAATCGGCCTTATAAAAGACAGTGAAAGAGTAAAAGATCGATAAGATTAAACATATTTTTAAAGGTATGGTAAAAATATTCCTTTTCTGTTAATATGGTTATATTGGTCAGGGCAGCAGGGTTTGAAGTTTCTAATCGTTTTGGTGTATTTTATTTTATTCTTCGATTTATTTGTTTTTATTTTGTAACACAATATTTTCTCTGGCTAGTCTTCCAGGACCAAACACAGGTTCAAAGTGCATACCTACGCTAGCCCGGCATTTTGCGACCATTGTGGCTCATTATTGTACGGTATCCTACATCAGGGAATGAAATGTGAAGGTCAGCAAATCCGAAACATACATTTTTTCTTATCATTTACCTATATTAATATATATTTATATTATTTTTAATTTCTTCGTTTTTTGAAAACAATACTCATGTGTTTGTATTCTTATTATTTTGTTTGTTCTGAATTCTACCTGAATGCCTGCCTGTGTTCTCTACATTACTTTTTATAACATTATTTTAATTTTTAATTACAACGAGCATTTAAGCATAGACTTGCTATTTAAAATCACTATACGTACTCTTCCTAAAGCTTGCACGAGAGTTTTCAAAAATAATAATCGCGATGCATTAACAAAAACGGTGGTGAGGTGTATGGAGAGAGACCAGTAACCACCATTTCTGCTCAACCAACAGCCAACAGTCCTAATTAACTACTAATACATTTTGTATACACTTTGCGTGTACACTTTATATATTATATACAATAGAGTTTTGGGAGATGTTCACTTTGCCCGGTTTGAATCATCTTTGAGGATATAACATTGCCACGATGGTTAGCCGCGGGGACTCAACTTTCGAAGTATATAATATATTATATACTCAGTATATTATACTGTATAACTTATGGTAGCTTCACAAAATTACTGTTAACTAAAACACGTCGGAATAAAATAAAATCAAATATTGTCTTTTAAATTGTGTAGGTACTGTGAGGTTTTAAACAAATTAAAAAATGTAAACGGTTTTAATACAATATATTTTAAACGATTTAATTTTTTTTGTTAAATTTTTCGTGATATGATAAGTATCGATACATTCAATAAATGTGTGTAATATATTTACTTAATTATTGTACCTAATTAATGATACTCCCTTGATTGTTTTTTCAACAGTATGATATAATGGGACTACTGTATATATATTTTAAATTAAAAAGTGTCTCGCTTCTGCAGGTACCAGTTCACTTAATTTCTTAATGTTAAAATGTGCTAAACATAAATTGTTCTGATGGCATATTGAATTAAAATATTATACTATCACATTAGCGGAATTGTAGTTAAATCATTACATTAATTGATACAAGGGGCGGTTGTATATTGTGTATGGTGTATCAATCTTTAGGTTAAATGTTGCTTACCCTTTTGTTTGATAGGTAGGTACCTAAAATCGCATATTTATTCTTTATTATTTTTTCTCAGTGGTTTAGAAAATAGAGGCAGTTTATAAATAAATGAGAATACATTTTGTTTGTCAAGTTAATACATTTAGGTATAGTCGTCATCAGATATCTCTACACCATCTGGTCGGTTCGATAGCGTCAAAACAGGGGTTCTCACCATTTTACACTATTTATTATGGCTAATATAGCATTAAATAGTATTGTTACATTTATTTTTATATTTATCATTGAGTTATTGTTATTAATACCACGCGGCCGTACGCAATGATGGAGGCATGTTGTAGCAGTGCGACGTTGGTAGGTCACGCGGTGTTAGTATGGGAACAATACCATTTTGGGTACATTTATTGAATATCGCCGCTTTTACCGAGCCAAGATATCTGACGACGACTGTTGTAGATCAACTATATTTAATACTATTTTAATAGTTAATCAAATTGGATTTATATATTGTAACAAACGTGATCAATGTTTTTGATTTATGAAAAATACAGTTTATTAAACATGTATCTATGCGTGGGCTATAACACCCACACTCGATACACGATTAAAACCATTCAATGTTTAGAAAATTTAAACTTAAACAATGTTTAACATTAGCTTATTATTATAGTCTATGACCTCATTTAAACGTTTTCCTTTAAAAATATATTTTTACACTAATTATTTTTTTTATTTTAGGAAGTGTACTTTATTTTTTATCTTAACACTTAGATTAATTATTGACTAAATAAAAACATAATTTTCTTGTTATTAAAAAACTGTTTAAATATGCACATTTGTTCATGTTAGATTGTTTACGCTTTTATCATATACACCAATAAATGTTTCATTAAAAGTTTTTTTAATATGTCTGATATTATCTTAAAAATTAAATTAAATTATTTGATTTATTTTGTATATACAATAATAATTCATAAATGTTTTACCATAAACCATGGTTCGTAATACATTTTATTTATGTATTTTTACAACTGTAATACTTTATCCTTCAATTCGTTTGTCTTACGATAGTTATCTGTTATTAAATTCACATTTAAATGTTCATAATATTAATGATTATTTTAAAATAGCACAACATGTTCTACAATTTAAATTTATTCCAATATAAAATAAGATTCAACTTTTATGGGGCACATATTAAAATTTTCTTGATAGCTGTAATCAAGTTTCCATAGTTCTTGCAAAAAACTTCCTCAAATATTCTATACATTTAATATGCATCTATGAACTTGGGGGTAGGACCTATTATGATCTAGGACGGTCGCCGGATGGTAGAATTTTTAGAGGAGCATATAAGTTTCTACCATATTAGAGGGAATGAAGATCTCTTTTTCTAGGTATAAGTCACCTCCCAGTGACTCTTAGTTGTACTGTCTTAGTTTAGAATTTGAAACGAAATCGGTATTTTAGTTTTATTATTTTTATTGCATTATTGTATGTACAATTTTAATAATAAAAAAGTCATGATTGATTATTTACCAGTACTAACGTAACATAAAATTATAAATCTTGAACAATTTTATATGTTCACTTTGTCCATAATTATTGCCCCTCTCTAAGGATAAATAATTGTTGTGTTAGAGTTACATTAATATTTAAATATTTAAACTATTTGGTGCCTACTGAAAAAAACTAAGTACACTTCCTCTTGGCAGATTTAAATTATTTTTGTAGATTATTAATATTACAGTAGTTTATCTAGTTTATTTGGTTTTTTGTTTGATTTATAATTGTACTATGATTATTATTCTATTCTAATTTTATTTTTGTATGTGGTCATCCTGACATATGGCACGATATTCTGTTTTTTGCTATTTTTTGTATGAACCATTTGGTTGATGATTAATTTCCAAACATAACTTTATTATAAAGAAAAAAACAAAATAAATAAACGAAAAAAATAATTAACTAAACAATACGTCCTTAAACTATCCAATTATGTTATCCTGATTAACGGATATATCTAGGCCGAAACGGCGAAACATCAATGGGATCTTCATACATATATCACACCTTCTTTTTGCGACCATTGTGGATCTATGTTGCACGGCATTACCCATCAGGGTCTCAAGTGTACAGGTTAGAAAATCTAAACCAATAAAACACATACTTTATAATCAACTTTAAACAAAATTAGATTTATCTAATAAGTTTAATTTTTGTTCAAAAGGTATAGTTATAATTTATTTTTGTTTTCATTTTTGTTTTGCTTTAATTTATTGTTTAAACGAAACTTGCCACACAATAATTTAGTATTATTCAACACGAATAGAAACTATTAACTTTTATACTTAAATAATTTAAAATTATCTACATGTATTCAAATCTTCAACTATTAATTTATTTTAGATATTTATTTCATGAAAATAATATTATTAGCCATATTGATAAGGCTCTTCAATTTATCAATGCAATGCTGATTTTTAGATTTAGGTACTGTTAGTATCATTAAAAACCTTTAAATTTTTGTTTTATGATTCAGTATTAATTCACACCTTTGCATGGCAGTTTTATAACATTTTATGCATGGTTTTTTCACAATATATTATATTTACTACTATTTTTTAGCTTTAACTGTATTTTAACATAATTTTTTCTAAATAAAAAGATTTTAAAATTATAAAAATTGAATTTTAATTGAAACTTTTATTTGTACTTAAATAAATTAGCATGTGATATGAATGTACATAAGCGGTGCCAGGAGAGTGTTCCAAATTTATGTGGTTGTGATCACACAGAACGACGTGGACGAATAGAAGTGAAAGTCGCGTGCCACGGAACGAAACTTATCATAGAAAGTAAGTAATTTTTTAGTATTATTTAAACTTAGTTTTTAACACCATACAAATTTCTTGTATTTTATAAGAAAATAAGTATGCATAACAATTACACATATTAGTTAAAAGCTGTAATGAAATTATGGCGTAATGATTGTCTAATAAGTACTGAAATTGTATGTGCAAATTATTTATAAACTATATGCGAGGTCAAAATTTTTAAACCTTTTTTAGACCATAAAATAATTTGAAGATATCGATTTAACATTTTATTGAGACTGCCTCAGTTATATTATATTTTATTTAAACAAACAAAACACGTTAATTAATAAATTATACAGACAAAGTTTTGGCTAATATAATTTGTGTGGGTGCAAATTATATTTTATTTATTAACTTTTTCAATATTTGTTGCCTAATATATTTGATTATGTAATAATTATATTACTAACAATTATTAATTTAGTATAAAGTAATCATGACCCCTTATTTGTTAACTATAAATATAAAGTTTGTATAAGTGTTTTTTTCCTTAATGGTTTAAGGATATTATTGGTTTATTATCCTTGTATATATTTTATATTTAAGTTTGATTATTCTGGTTCCACTAAATTTGAATAACGTACCGTTCAGGTGATTTTTCATTTGACCCAAAAATATCTGTGGGTAGTGTACTGATGTTTGTATATTTAATCCGTAATCTAATAAATAATATGACACTTTTAGAAGTATATTTATGGAAAAATAATATTAGTAATGCCCAAATGCGTATTATACCCATTCAATCCGATAAAATATATTTATGAATGTTTTTATGTATTTATTGATAAGAATCATAGAACAATTTGAATTGATGTATTCAGTGTGTTTAAACATTTAATAAATTTATAAAACGTATATATTGTTGTATATTTTGTTTGTATAATTGAATAATATTCAACTTTCTGAAATTAAACCATATTTTATTAACCGGAATAGTAGATTCTTTTTATATTTAAAAATGATTAATTACAATCTATACATTAAAAAAAAAACCGAGGAAGTCGCTCTGCTGTATATTGGGGTCCAGTAAACCTCGTCCAAGGGTAGGTAACTGTAATATATGTGTTAAATTTGAGTTCAATGATAAATCATTGTTTATGAAAAATAATTCTGAAAGCAGACGTTCTGTCAGCCTATATATTATTATATATTTATATTGCTATTATAAATTAATAGGTACAATAGGTTGAACTATTTTGTTCCGAATACAATGAATTACAACAAAAACGAAAAACTCTCAACGAACAGCATTTAATATTTATGCATATAGATGGATAGTGCCCCTAGTGTATTTTTACATTAGTAATTTTTATTTAATTAATTAATTAATTGAACTTTTCTCAATAATTGGCTCATCTACACTGAACTTTTGCTGTCAAAATAAAAATCACGTTAATCGGTACAGATAACTTCAGATATAGCTGTCCAAAGATCTCGCCTTCCAAACTTACAAATCCCTATTTGCACATTTAGGGGTTGAATTTTAAAAAATTTGTTCGTAGCTGACATCTCTTACCTATAAATTATGTACCTGCTAAATTTCAGTTTCATAGGTAAAATAGTTTTCGAAATTTTGTGTTTAGTCAGTGAGTGACCTTTCGCGTATAAACGCATATAGATGTATTAATATAATGTGTAGGTATTTATTTTATATTTATTATTTATTTATAAATAAAAAGATCTATTAAGTTCGTTTTAGTGGATATTTGACGTTAAGTGGTTGAAACATTAACTAAAAAATGGAAAATGTTATAATTTGAGTAGTAACATCTTAAAATGTCACATGTTATAGCAGTGTTATACGGTAATTGTTATATAATATATAAGTATGTCAAACACGCAAATTGATACTTGTACAAATAAATATTAATAATTTTCATACATTATTGACACAAAAAATGTCGATATTATAATATATTTTTTCTTTTTTATTCCTGTCAACCTATCCAAAATTGATTAAAAACTGTCGCCGTTCAAAACTAGTGAAAAATGGCTTTGTTGTACAGTTGATAATCGGAGGTATTTTATTTAATAAATATATTGTACATTTCTGGAAAAAACCTTTTCTTTTCCAGATCATAATTTTGTAATGATACGTTTTGTTGTCGACGTGCTTTTAAATTCATAATACGGAAATTGTTTATTTTTGTTAAAGTTTGGAAGTGACCGATGAAGATATTGTAACTCAGATTTTCTCTAAATCCCGTGGGAATGAATGAAAAAATATGTGTAGGAATTGGGTAAAAAATTAGCCTAACTCATATGGCATTGAGTCTCAGAAGACTAATTCCAATAAAATTATATTTGTTTAGTTTAGACAAAATAAAATTGACGCTATTAATAATTGGATACTATAAATTGAATGAATTTATTTATTTAAACCTCATATATTTAATTTTCATTTTATCAATAAAACATTTTTTCTATGATAGTTTTAAAAAATATTATACATTAAAATATTTAAATTTTGATACATTTATTCTTTTGTAAACAAGTATACATCAAAGTATATTTTATTTATATTTATATACTAATTACTAAATTTCCACTATAATTTTTTTTTGGACAGTTTATTTATTTTATATTGAACTATTTTTTTCAATTAAGTAAATTTATATACATAAAGTTTAATCAATCCGTCTGGACTGATGTAAGTAATTGTAAATTAATTTGAATCATTATTGTTGTTACTTTATTTTATGTTATTTTGTCTTTTCTATTTAATTCTCTAATCACTTGTGCTTATTGTTAATAATCTCTTTACAGATTGTACTATTTTTTAGTTAAAAAAAAAAAAAAGTAAATTTATATTAGATTCCGAATAATTTGGTTTTGATAATTAATTTTTGTAGATTATAATGTTTGTTTGAATTCCAAGAAATCTGTTAATGTATTTGGCTCGAAAAAAAGAAATTTTATTCAATTGATATATTATAGGTTAATATTTTAATAGAAGTTGGAAATATATATATTTTGTTGCGTCTTTTTAGGGAAGTGATTGAGTGTTTTTTTTTATTATAGATAGAACATTTATTTTTACTAGAGGTTGGGTGAGCTAAGATCCATAATACGCATTATTTATTTATTTATTTTATTTTTATTGACACCAAAATTATATTATAAATAAAATTATGGTTCTCATTTCAGCATACGCTTTTGAAATGAGAGAGTTCATTATAATATAGTCTAACTAAGATAATAGAAAACATAAGTAAATAATTAAATATGAATATAATTAATTATAATAACAATAGGTAACATGTTGATTATATAAATCTGTAACACGGTGTTGACATGCCTCTTAAAATTATTATTAGATTTGAAATTTAAAATATTTAATTATAATGTTTTTCAAATGTTTATACCTACATTAATTTTGCTACATTTGCCAAGAGTAGTAGAACACTAAAGATATTTAATATTCGATTTTTCCTTACTCGTATTATATTTATGATTAAATTTTATGTCACCAAATTTATTAAAGTACATGTATAGTAGGTAGAATGTTTTTTATAAAAATGGAATTTAAATTATCAACAGACAGTTCAGAATTTCAGACAGTTAATTGAGTAAAGACTAATAGTCTAGGTTTATTTAAAATTCTTCTTAACAGGTTATTTTAAGTTATGTTCAGTGAGTAAAGGTGTGATTTAAAAGCAGAGCGCCAAATACATATTATATAGTTAATTATAGATTGACCTGACGCAATGTAAATTATTCTAATATTATAAAGATTATAAGAATGTTTTTCAATATTCTAAATTCATAAAATAATATTCATATAAGACTACAAATATAATATAATATATGTGTTCTTCCATTTAAGATTATGATCAAAGATAATGCTTGAATATTTAATTTTAGAAACATTATCAAGTGTATGGCAATTACAAGTATTTTTATTATTGAAACAACTGTAGCTATGTACTGTGATCTTTTTCAAATGAACTTTAGAATTTTTTATGCTAAAAACACAAATTTATAGATTTTTTATTAATATAATATTCAAGAAAGTTGTAACCAGGATTTAATGTCATTGATTTGTTAAATTATATAGATTGTCGATATGATAATGTTCAGCTAAGTTCAATGCATCATCAGCAAACCAAAATTACCTTACCATTAATTTTTAAATTAATAAGTTCATTAATCTAAGGAATAAAATAGTCCTAGGATGGTATCTTGGGGAATACCACAGTCCACAGTTAACAGTAATCGAAGAACTAATACACTCGCATCAATTCTAAATGATAATGTTTTAGTTAACGGTTTTATGTAGTGATTATAGGAGGATGAGAGAATAAAATTCCTGATACAATATACTCCGAATGGGGATATGATTTCATGCATCACTGGGTTGGGCGCAAATGTTTCGAGCATGACAGTAAGCTATTGGTAGTTGACTACACACGACTTGTTTTTTTAGTTGGTTGTTCGACTTTGATTTTTTCTTGAAGGAATAAGTTTTGGTTGAGTTATTTATTTATTGATTATTATTTTTAGATGACATCCTTACTGATTAAAATATAATGTAACTGTGTAGACGTTTTGTAGCTTAATAATTAGTATTGCGTATTATGCGTACTTTGAACAAATTCGTGGCGTTTTTTGAGAAAAATTAATGTGATACCCAGTTAGGAGAAAAAAGCTTTTGAGATATATTTCTAATTTTTTAGAAAACTCAGAGAATTAAAATAATTTTATATATCATTATGATTATTAAATTAATATTAAACGAACTAATAAAAACTAATATATAGTAATAAATGATTCTGTTTTGTCATGTGTGAATGCTAATGATAATATTGCTTCGTGTTGTTATACAATTAATAATACATATTCCTTTTTTATTATTATTCATTTACAGTCCGTATAAAAATATATGTAAATAAGTGAATTTGTTAGCTTCCAGTTTGTTTATTTATATGACATATTTTTTAATGTGTAGGAATGATACATCCGTTGATATAACTCCAACCCAGATTCAAGTTTGTAGTGTTTTTCTATTTTGGGGCCAGCAAATTTGCTTCAATCTTTAATATTGAGGATGGTTTCTTGTGAAAAATTTGATCTAGTTGGTACCTATTTAGGAGAGGGTGGGGGGGGGTCAAAAGTTTAAAAGTAAGATATACCTAATACTCTTCCTGAGAAAAACTAACAAAAAACAGCGTGATAATTGAAATATTCATGTAACAGTGTTAAGGTAGCATTTTCTAGACATAATATTACTATAGGCAGTTTTAAAAATATTTTCAAACTATTTACAGACTTATGAAATGTTTTATTTTTATTTTTTTAGAGTTGTTATATCTGTTAAATAATTTAATATAATAGGTTCCTCATAAGTTTTCAAAAGTAATTTAAAAATATTGAAAATACATCATCACAACTTTTGTTTATTCGAGTTCAAATTGTTGATGAAATTGGATATGAATAATAACGATTATACTGATACCGAGTGCTTCAGTTTTAATATCTGTTAATAAACTGTTAGGTAGGTAGTCGCGTACATGTAGTGCAAATATTATTATGTTGGTAATATAAATTTCGTTAATTTTCATAAACCGATTAAAAGTTATTTTAACTGTTTTTGGAGTAGAGTTTATAATTTTTCAAGGTGAGTATAACAGTGTTACCTACAATGCTATACAAATGTGCCAAGAGTTGTATCGTTTGTGTGGAAAACATTCGAAGTTAATATTTATATTGTAAATATTTCAAACTAAGATATTATTCTTTTCATTTCAAAAATGTATTAATTGAAAACGGTATTTCGGATAGTGTATGGCCTTATTGTGTTTACTGAGTGAATACTTAATGTGTTTGTAAAGTTAAAACAAAAGTTACTTTTGAAAAATTGAAAAAATCACGCACATAACTGATTTAACGAAAGGAGGAGTAACTGAGTTTATATTTGTATTCGATTTATGGCTACTTGTTGGTGGATTTGAAAATGTTGTATCGCTATCGCTCCGTCTAACATTAGGTACTAAGGATAAGATGGTTTGATAAAATAATAGTTTGGGTTTATTTTTTTTGTCCCAGAGAAAGTTAGAACAACAACCGATTGTATTTTAAAGTTTTCTCAAAATCAGATTTTAGTTGGATTAAATATTTTGTTGTTTAAAATAAAAGGTGTGAATTTGTTTTTATTGATTGATTTGGTACGTTTTCGGACATCAACGAATTGAAAAAAACAACCGTAGGGGATTAGCAATTAAAATAATATTGGCAGTCTTAATCTCTATTAAGCTTGAATATTAAATTAAAATTAAATTTTAAACTTTAAAACTATTAATATACCTATGTTAATTTGTACCTACCTTAGTGTTTATCGGAAGATAGCTGTTGAATAACTATGCCTATATTTGAGATAACTGCCGTGTGTCATTTTAATATATACAGTATTTTAATAGTTTATAGTGTGTAGTTTATGTATAGATATATAAATGTTACAACCTTTAGGTATGACAATTAAAAGATTTGAAGTAAAATTCGTAGAGGAACTGTGTCTAAAAAAATTGTATTCCTCGTTTAACTCCCGCTTGTTCTTTATTTTTATGGAATATAGCTCATTCTACAATTTTTGATACATTTTTGGATCTACATTTCATACTCTACACTTTTCTATTATTTTTTTAGTATATTTATTTAAGTTGAATAGGTTATTATTGCCTTTAAACTATTATAATATATTTCTTTTTAATAAGTTTTATATTACTTTCTTCTAATGTTTAATGTAATCATACTAATTATACCCATATAGATATTCTATTTTCTATCATACCATATATATATATATATGTGTATTTTTGTCCAAATTTATATTACTTTAAGAGAATACTTAATTATATGAATTATTTATTTCTTTAAACTTATTTATTATAAACCTAAATGTTACTTTTGCATTTTTTTTTTATTTTAAAAACGAATTATTGATAAATAACTACCAACGTACTTTTAAATTATCAATGTTGATTGAATTGACTTTGTATATTATTGGGGCCTTAATAGAAAAGTTACGCGATAAATACTTTTGTACCTAATACTCGTTGAAATTATAATACAGAAATTCCCGTTTTGTTTTTCTCTATTGATTAAAAAAATTTCTAATTTTGTTATCAATACAAAATTCAAAATTAATAAAATATTTTTTTTTTTTAAATAGTTAATATCAATATGTATTATATAGACTTGATAATATTGTATTTTATAAATAAGTGAATATTTATAATAGTAAGTATTAAAATATATACTATGTTACTTTCCGTAATAAATGTTGTGTACTTTATACTCGTAGTAATCATGTTAGAGATTACACTATATAATGGTACCTTGGTAGTTAGTGTACATGTACGGTTGAAGGTAGTGAGCGGGTGCATATGTTTTTTGGAAAAATGGCATTCCCTCAGCAGAACCGACAAAAGCGTTTGCATAATTTATTGTTTTTAAAAAAAACTCACAATGCAAAACATTCTGACCATGTATAATTTTGCTGGTCTAAATGTAAAAACCCAACCTGTATAATTTTTGCTTACAACCTTTGTTGTTTTTTATTTCACTCGCTGACCCTCGGGGCTTTGCAATTGAAAAACCTAACATCTACATTACATTTTCTCTGAGTAAATGCAATTACTGTTTATAAAGTTATATAGGTAGAACGTAGGTACCTAGTTTCTACAGTTTTACTCTTAAAGTTCGTTTCAGCGCTGTTAGTTTCTAATGATTAATGAATGTGGTATTGTTTTTAATTTTCTGTAAATATTGAAAATGTTAAACTAGCTGTCTTCGTACATTTTACGCATAGAACATCGTGAACATTCGTTTTTTATATTAAGAAATGCCGATCACCAATCAGTAGCTAAGTTGTTGCACATATTTTGCGTCAACCCATAGTAAAGAAATACGATTAGTATACAATATACATCCATATAATTAGGTATAGGTACTTAATCAATCAATCAAATATTAATGTAAAAACAAACTATTTTGATTTAGTAATGGAAACAAATTTGACAATGTACCCATTGAATTCATAAAATGTTGAATTGATTTATTAAATGTACTTTATGCTAAACTATTTATTTTAGAACTATTTTATAGGTTTTTTTAAACTGAATTTATAATTAATTTGTATTAAAAATTTAAAACATACTCAACTGTTACTAAAGTTTATTTTTATAAATACAATGCAGTGTTTCTAGTAATAGGTTGGTAGTTCAGTACTTGAACTAATAGTAGTTAGTGAATTTGTATTAATGCCCAAGCCCAATGAACACATCCAAAAAGTGAATCCTAAATAGCATCTCTGAAATAAATACTTATGCAATATTATAGTTATAAACTCTTTATAGCAGACATATGGGTATATTAAAATCAATACAAACCTTAAAATATACTTCTAATTATTGGACAATGGTCATATAGTAGGTACAAAGAAAATGGGTACAAAAATGTGTTTATCTTTTTGTTTTTACAATTGAAATGTAGAGGGGTACAAAAGAAAAACAAACTTATCTTAACTTAGTTCATATTCGATAAACAAGAACTGTGGTGAAAACAATTGTTTTAATATGAA
This sequence comes from Neotoxoptera formosana, assembly GCA_022818045.1. Lineage (NCBI taxonomy): Eukaryota > Metazoa > Arthropoda > Insecta > Hemiptera > Aphididae > Neotoxoptera > Neotoxoptera formosana. The sequence goes on from CM040634.1 coordinate 26,195,823, forward strand.
TTACATACTACACAGGGACATAATAGATTGCATAAATGTGTTAGTAGGTAGGTATTTAAAATTAATAACAACAAGCGAAAAACATAACATTTATAAGATAAGAAAATACATTTTAATTAGACTAATACAACAGAAGATAAAAACAAATCATAGTGCTAAGTTATTAGTTTATTTAATTGTTAGTTTTAGAAACGGGCAAATTATGGATTATTTTAAAATATAATTATATTATTGCATTTATTTATAAACGTTTAAACATTTTTCCTCCAAATAGTGAAAACTTTTCAGTAGACCATTGTTTTAATAACTTTAAACTGAGTACTAGTACACATTAACTTAATTATCATGTCCACTACTTATAGGTAGAACTGTAATATAATATATATATATGTATATTGTATATTTGTATATACCTATTAATATTTCACATTTTCACAATTATTTGGACTCATCAACAATTATATTGTAGTACTGTACTATAAATAAAAATATAATTTGTATAGTAGAATAATACTAGAAGACATATCTTTCTTCAGTATTTTCTTGTTAACACATTTTACTTATATCTAGTTTATTTTGCATTTCGCTGTTTCGCCGTTTCGCCTGCGACCTGTGACCCTTAGTTGGCATAATATTCGGCGAATTTATCTGCTCGCCGCACCGTGACCTTAATCGCATTGTATACATTTAGGTACCAACAATTTTTCTTCGTTTATTGGTTTTTTTTTAAAAATGTAATATAATATTTACAGCACACATTACTCGAATTTATTGCTTATATGGTATGACAATTAATAATACATATTTAAAGTCACTAAACGCATTAGGTAGTAATTGCATTGTAAAAATCATCCTGAAATTATGAAAATCAATAATATGCGTTTAAATAATATTAATATTTACTTCGAAGTTCATTAGATGAACCTGAATTGATTTTAATTTTAACGAAATGTTTTACTAACTAGAATTGACTAAGAAAAACTTTTTTTTTGTACGAATTATTTTAATTTGTGAATAGTTATAACTGATCTAGGGATTTTCTGAATTTATACGATTTTTTATAGAAGGTTTTTTATTGCTATTAATAATTATATTAACCAAAAAAATATAATACTTCGATAATTATAAGTTTTTAATGCTTATATGTTTTTATAATATAAATTATACCTCTATTATTTAAATTATAATTATAAATTATTGTGTTTTGTTTATTTTTTTCCCGCCTTGGTTATTAATTTTTACGTGGATAAATCTCAAGCTATTTATTGCCCTTAAGCTTACATGTACACATATACAAAATCTAATAATTTGATTTAAAACTTTTGAATCATATTTAGTATTTACGTTTTGTTGAACCTATATTTTTTACGTTTTAGAATGAAAAGTATTTTCTTTCTTTTATTCGTTTTTTTTTCATTCTCTTTAAACTTTTACATATTTTGTTCGTTATACTGTAATTTTCTTTGTGTGTTGTATTCTACTCTTATTCATTCTTTATGTATTAACCAGCATTATTGATAATCCAGGATAGACTCACATGCGTTTATTATCTTTCCATTTTGGTTTATTCTTATGAGAAGAATATCCGTGCATACAGGATCTCTGTATCATTTTCACTGTCACGTATTTATTTTCTGCTTTTTCATTGAGCTGTGTAATTATATTAATTAATATTCTTATAAACTAAAAATGCCAATATATTTTTAAATTGTAATCGACTAACCAATTTATTTTAATGTAATTATTTAATGTCTGAGGTTTTTTTTAATTGTGTGTATTTACATTTTAGTCCCTATTACATTTTTAGTATGTCATTCTTAAATAATATATAAAATTCATATTTTTATTAACTTTTAAATTATTTATGTACTTATACAGAGTGATCCATTTAGGTGTCTACACTCATTATTTTGAAAAGTTTCAATTTGTTAGAAAATTTTTTTTACATAGTTTGATGTCATTTCAAAACAACATTTCTGAAAACAAATTATATTTTTTACTTAATTTTATCTTTATAATTTGTTAAGTCTTTTTCTTTTTTATGAACGACACCATGCATTTTTAATTTAATATTTCTAAGCAGAATATTATTCAGAGTATTTCAATCTAAAAAGATCGCATTTTGGACTGAATGTTGACACTTAAATGGATCACGTAGTATTGTCTAAAGATTTACATATGGTAATTATTAGTATGTTTTTATATATGTACACTTTACTACTGTATACTTTATATGATCCCATAAAAATATCGCTTCTAAATGTTAATCATTGTTATAATCATAGAAGCATATAAGAGACAAAAGTCAATTTTATAACTATGCAGTTTTCATACTAATTATTGACGTGATAAAATATTGTGTCAAATATGATGTAAATATTAATTGAAGATTCCACTTAAGAGTAAGAGTAATTTTCTTATTTTGTTTTCTTTACACAATTGTTGAATATATAAACAAGTAAAATAGTTGTATTTGTTATAATATACATGGTTATTCGATAATTTTTTTTAAAATTAATATTAAAAAAATTGTTTTATTATACATACTTGAGTAAACTGAGATCTATTCAAACATTTTCAGATGCAGTAATTTCTTATAAAACAAAATAATATCTTACTACCGTTTTTTATAATCTTACCGTTTTTAACCATTTAATAATTAAAATATTTACTTCCATCTTATTAAAATATGGTCAACTTTCATTTTTCAATCAGCCACGTGGAATTTACATTATTTTTCAATATTATTTCTAGATTTAATTTGTAAATAATAATACATTTTTTATGTATAGTTCAAGGGTTCCGTATTTTTCCATTTTTCTATACTGTCTTTAGGGAAAAATTGGAAAAGATACGGTAGCCTCTGTATATTTGTAATTTGTATATTATGTGTACAATAGAGAAAAACATGACTTAAATAGTATATCGCATATTAAATTCAGATACTTTTCTAACGACTATATTTCTTTATACAAATGCGTTCAATTGAGTTTGTCTTCGTTAAGTCGAGATTTTTAATTAAAATAGTGCGGATCGGATAAACCAGATGAATACATTTAAAAAAACGCATTAAATATATTAACAGTAGATATGTAGTTTTCAACATATTTTAATTTAATTTTTTTTATAATGAAATTATAAGTGTTTTTTTTAAATACATTTTTCCATTAAATTCAATTTGTGACACATTCTGTCTTATTCATTTAATTTCTGTGTTATGTGTTATAAACGTTACAGTTAATCAGAACTTAGAAGGTAGTAGTAAAAGGGTAACTATTCAAAGGACGGAAATTACACAACTTTCCCAAGGATAACAATTTATCATTTTGATTGTAATATAAAGCTCGTGACTACTTGTCATCGGTTAGGATTCCCAAATCTCGTAAGAGCAGTCTATTTTCGTATTTTATAAGTTCCATACAATTACATCTATCCAGGTACCTATTATTATTTTTTAATATGCTTACCTAACACTATAAGGTTTTCAATAAAAAAAAGATAATTCTTATTCTATGTTTTATTTATTTATACATTATTAAATTGTATAAAATATATTATCAATTATTAAGTATAATAATTCTTTTATATATGGTACCTACCTGCTACATATGTAATATGTATGAATCTCCCTATCTCACGCTGCTTTCTCTAAAAAAAAATGTTGTGAGTAATTAATGGGTTATGTAGCAATTCCCTTGGCTACTCTTCTAAGGGTCTTTTTTTTCTTAGAGAAATATCATATTCTTATTTAATACTTGTGTTGCTTTTTTGTCAAAAACTTAAAATATTTATGATTAAAAAAATATATTAAAAAAATTAGGAACCTTTAAAATTTTGAATGTAATACAATACAAGGACATTCGAAACCTTAGAGCTGTTCATAAATATTTACTTTAAGTGCAGGGTTAGTGAAGGTGAACAAACTGGATCAATTTTGTTTTGTCTGCATTTAATGTGACACGAGTAATCGATCGTCATCTATGTTTCACGGAAATGTGCGATTCTTAAGGGTCTTGCAAATACGTATACTACTTCCTCTTCGTATTACGTTTGAATTATTAATTGCTTAATTAATTGACACTAATAAATCTGAGACCGATTTCAACTCGACTTGATTTCAAGTAAATACAGTAAATTGGTTCTATGAATTTATCTTCGTTAGTTATTATGTCGTTGTATATATCTTTTGGTTCAACGTTGTAAATCGCATAATTGTGTTAACAGTGAAACGCAGCAGACGCGTATAGGAACAATTCAAAATTTACAAAGTTGTGTAGAAAGAGCCTGAATCTTGAACGTTTTGTGTACTTAGTCGTTTTATATTGGATTACACTTCAAAAAGTTTTTAGTTTGAATATTAATGTGCCGTCGCTATATACACGTATTGTAACATTTTAATGGTTATTTTTATGATAGTTACTAATTATCTATTATTTAACAATTTAATTTTAATCATATTATAATATATTAACGTATTAATTAAACGTATGTTAAACGTAAGACACGATCAACTCATTGATCTACATATTTCTGAATTAAATTAAATATCATAATTCATAATTCATAATTAATGTATTAAATACAAAATATAAGGAATGAATTATGGCTTAATCAATAAAAATTTGTTAAAATTGACATTAATTTAAATAGTATAAACAACACGCGACTCGTAGGTATTGATGTTTTAAATACAGTAGATGTACAAAATAATTTTAATTTAATGTCTTCAAAACGTTGTGTCTAAGTCGACTACATTTTTAGAAAAATAATCCAAAAATAGTTTTATAATAGGTCAACATTTTTTTTTTTTTTAATAAATGATTGTATCGGGAAAAAGGCAACGAAGTTTTTGACAGACATACACATTCTTAGGCATAAAGTGTAGAACTAATATTATGACATTTCAATACAAGCTGTTGCGAGTTTATATGCATTTATAAGTTTTGCATCTTTATACGATTTAGTGATGCCTTTTTTTAAAATAAGTGTTTGTATAACACAAATATATGGTATTTTAATATTTTTAAATGCGTTCTGTGAACTAGTGAACTAGTGATTATTTGTTTAATAATTTTCATTTATATGCTTAGAAACCACAACTTTTTAATGAGTAAATTGTTATTTTCATTAGTTCTTTAAACTATTGTTGAATGACTTTAATATTGTTTTCATTTTAATTACGACAAGATCCGTTGAATTATGACCGAAGATTTAATTTAATTACAAGATATATATTTTATAATTCATATTTACTAGATTTATTTATTTAACGCCGTGTACTGGTTATTATAATTTAATAAACACATTTAATTTAAAAACAATATAAGAACCGCGGCTCTGATAAACTATTAGTGCGTGGCCATATAATAAAATAATAAATAGAAATAATTAGATAAAAATAAAATAAAAATGTATGTTAGAAAGTCACTCAACTTTCCTTGTATTTGAGATTCTGTATATTGGTAGGTACCTATGGAGTGTAGTAACCATGTATTATATAAATTATAAGTAGGCCTGAGAATTCCCTGAAAAATGCCTTAAAAAAAATACCTTTATACCCTAAACATTTTTATTCATATTAATTTTGGTGCAAATGATGATTGATATATTATTACATAAATGTTAAAAGACAGTAAAAGAGTTTTACAGACAGAACTAACTATTTTGGATTTCTTTAATCCAAAAAAACAATACTTTTCATACAGCTTAAAATTATTTTTAATAATATAATACGACTACCTACTTTATAGTTTGTTAAATTATTATAAAAACCATGTAAAAATCTTAAGATACAATTTGAAATTTAAATTTTGGATTCAAAAACTCCGAAAATACCCATAAAATCATAAAATGCCTTAAAAATGAAAAATAATAACTTTTTATTCTGATTCAAAAATACATGAAATGTTTATGTTATAAAACGAAAGAACAATGCAAAGTGCATTAAAATCCCAGCCTTTATTATAGGTACATTTTTTACAATAATAAACAGTTAAGTTAAACTAAATTTAGTTGTTGAGTATTTTTTTCCTGATTTTCTAAGACTTCTCTCGTCTCTAATGAATTTGGTTGACGATAAGCTATCCGAGAGTCATGCAAAAAAAAAGTAGTTTGCTCACCACGACTTGCTGGCACGGTGTTCGCCAAATGTTTCGTGCAAATCCTTGTGGGGGTTCTCTAGACGATTTCGTTTTTTTTTGCTAGCACCCACTTTATATCCCTGTATTTGCAGGAGACCCTTTTGTTGTGTCTGCCAAAACGTGAATAAGGCATTTACTGGTTAGAGTGACAGTAATTGTTTAGTTTCGTTGTACCAGTGAGCGTGATAATGACGGTGTGTTAACAATGTTGACAAAAGGGTTGAGAAAAAACAATTAAATTAATTTTGTTTGAAACTATCAAAACAATGTCTTAGACTTATTTTAATATGAATAATGAATACTGATTACCTATATATTTTTTTGTAAAAGATTTCTCGATTGTGTGAGCTTTCAACTATCAATTAGGTACTCTTGTTTTTTTGTTTTAATTAAAGAATTATCAAAAAAGGAATGTCTTATTTAAAACCTATGGAAATTGAACGGTTCCAATTAAAATTATGAGTATAATTAGTACGATTATTGATATCGGTTAAACCATGATATATCATATAGGACTTTATATAGGTACTGTTTTTATACAAATAATCCATTGAACATATTTCAATCTGCTTTCGTAAAAATTAGCTATTTAAAATATTTTTAATTTAGATACAACTATAAGTTCAATAATGTATTATGCAGTGTTAAATCATGTTTATTTATAATTTTCAATAACTTAATGTAGGTATAATAAATATTTTTAATCTTTTTTTTCGTAACGATATTTAGTCGAGAAAATTATTAAGATTATAACAAAATACATATAAAGATTAAATTAATTAAGGATGTGTAAAAAATATTATGGGTTGTATTTGTAATTGCGATTAAGAGGTTTCCTTTGCAAATCAAAGAACAGATTAAGGCCAAAAAAATTAAAACCGTTTAAAATCATTTTAATTGATTATTATTTATTTTATTATAACATAACAATAAAATAATTTTACATTTAACAACAATTATGATTTGATAGTTGTTCAAATCGTATAGGTACCTACTAAATATTAGTGTAATTATTGGTTGCTGGTTTTTTGTGATGTTTCAAAAAATTCGGGGCTTCAAAACTTGTAGAACCATGGCATTGTATAATACATAATATATATCGCATGCAAGAGTATTATATAATCCATTCCAAATTTGTAATAAATTCGTTTTAAACTTTATTAATAATTAAAACAGTGTATACCTTTATAGAGTAAATATTAAATGTTTAACCTATGTTATCTATACATATTTCTATTATTAATTCACGACAATCGTACTGAATATTATCAAGAATATACATAACATATCATGTCCATTTATCAATTAAAGTCGTCAGATGCCCCTATTTTTATCTGCATAATATTTTTAATAACAAATAATAATATTATTTTACTGCGGTCTATTTATTTATCTTGTACGTTCGTCGTGGTCGGCTTCACGGTACCTCCACGTAATTTACCAATGCGGCAATGCAGAGTGCAGTCTGCAATATTGAAATTCTACCATTTAACGCCATTGGTTCATCGTAATTTTATATGTGTTAAACAACGAAATCCACTGCAGCGGTATTGCCCGTGTTCAAAACATATTTTTCAGTGATTTGCATTCGGCTGTTTTAAAACATTCGTTTTTATACTCATTGTGTCGTACATTACCCACCTATATTATTATTATTATATTTACTTCATTGTATTATTGATTTTGTAGTAGTAATTTATAAGTGACTCGTGGACGCGTAATAAATTAAATTTAAGACTAGCGGTGTGACGGATCAATGAATTCGCGATTACGATTCTTGATTTGAAAAAGATTCTTAGTCCGTGCGATGTGAATTTATTTATGAGACTGAAGAAAAAAAAGTATAAGACCATCAGCTTGATGTAATAATATTAATGGTCTTCTACCCAAATACTACTCGTAAATCCTCCCTCTATATATATTAATTTTATAAATAATTTTTGCTGCTGTATGCCATATATTTTATTTGACAACGTACTATTATTTGCTTTTATATTTCTAGTTCGCCAAGGAAAAAATCTCATTCCCATGGATCCTAATGGTTCATCAGACCCTTATGTAAAGTTGAAACTTATACCAGATACAGACAACATAAAGAAGAAAACCAAGACAATCAAATCGTCGTTAAATCCAGTATGGAATGAAACAATTACGTTGTGAGTACGATTTTATTTTTTATTTTTGAACACCAAGCTATTTTGATTTGTGATGATATGGCTTTTTTGAATAATATTATATACGTAGGTATGTACAATTATAAACATACCTGTATACAACACTATGATTTTGTGGATAAAATGAACAAAAAGCGCAATAACAATTTATTTTTGTAGTTAATCTGCCCTGCTTCAAAATTCCAATAACACTTCCATCCACAATGTACGAGATTAGGATAAAAGATACCTGCTGCGATGTTGATTGATTAAGAATGTCACATGGGTTTTTGTATTCGAAGTGTGGTGGAGTATTATTAATTTGTTTGATGTCCACGGGTTCCGTTTTAGATCTATCTTTCTATCTTACCCCATAACCTCCACCCCCAACCACCCCAAAAAATCCGAGGCAACCTAAATATTTTCATTTCATTTGTTCTCGTAGAATTCTATTAGCGTTTATATTGTTTGTTCAATGAAATGAATGAAACTTGCGGAAACAAATAGATTTGATATCATGGGTTAAAATACAATTATATAGGTATAGAGAATACGTGTTGAGACTAGTCTCTGGGGATTCTGATTTGTGAATATATGAGTATATTATTATAATCCTATCAAAATAACAAACAATGAAGGACTAGGTATAAAGTTGAAGTGTACAAACTTTGTAATGAAAATTAATTTCTGCGCGTATATGTAAATATTTTAAAGTTTTTGATTACCTATGTAGAAGTGAGATAGACAGTTGAAATATTAAGAAAATATAAATTAAATGTGTTTAAAAAACGGACATTTTTTTTTAAAGTAATTAATGTCGTAAATTATTATATTAATTATTTACTGGAATAGTAATTTAGTTATTAAATTAACTACTTTGCATTTTTTTTGAAAACCCTTTATATTAATATAAATATAAAGATGATTAAAAAGATACAAATATATTATGTTTTCATTTAAAATTTGACCTTTCTTTTACTAAATTTTTGAATATTAAAATTTAAAGAAAAGATTATATTAATATTACAATTTATAATTATTAATAAATATTATTTATAATATTTAAATTTACTAAAAACTATACAAAATTAAGCAGATTTTATTTGCATTTATGTAAAAAATACAAATATACGAGTATATGCATATCTCAAAGATACATTTATAAAAATTTGACTTATTTTATAACATTGTATAATTGACATAAGTTATTTTTTAACCATATGATTTTTTTCTATGTATTCTGTACTACAACATTATAAATGTTTAGATAATCGTCATATAAATTATTATATATTAACAAAACTTGCCTTAAATGTTTAGAGAATCATTTCTTGAACATATTTAAAATGTGGTGGTTATATCAATATCATAAATAATAATATACAAAGGGTCTCACCAACTTTGTCCTTGTACAGCCGCCTACTATAAATCAACCTCCTACTTAAACTTAAAAATTTACATAATTATTTGAATATTTAATGAAAATTGGTAATTTAACTTTTAAAGTAGTTACATAATTTATTAACTTTATAAAATTGGGTATTCAAGAAATTTCTAAGAAACACAGAAACAAAATTTTTGAAATAAGGCGAAACCAAAAAAAAATTCATCGCTTGTAATGATTGTGAATCTTTAGTGTAGGTAAGACTTTAAATTATAGTACATAAATATAAATTAGAAAAAAATAATTCGACCTCTTGTATATTATTTGTACAGAATAGTAGTTTTTATCTAGGCATTATATATTAATTTTGATTTTCTTTTCTAAACAAGTATGTACCACTAACTGATCAGATTTCTGTAGTTATGTACTTTCTGGGGAAAAAAAGGTTATAATAATATATCTTATTCAAAAACAGTAACTTATTATAATGATTATTACATTTTTTTTTCATGAGTTTAATTAGTTAGTTATCCCCGAGGTTACAATAAATGTTTAATTAACCACAAAACAAAAAGTTAAGACATTAATAAGAGTTGTAAATAATTAATTATTATCAACATCACTAATATTATTGATAATTATTTTCGGAATTTTCCCAGAAATAACTCCATTTTTTTTTATAAATAATTGCTAATTAGGGATTTTGAATTATTTCGTTCACTCTATTTTAAATGAAAACAGTAAGTTAAATAATTTAATTGAAGTTAACCTTTTTTTGCCATGTTTTTAAATTACATTTTCATAAAAAACGAATTTCGTAGAATTTAGTAATTTTATCGTATTTTTGCAATTTTTATTCCGTGGGTCATAATATAATGTTCACTTTATTTTACTTGCTCATTAATTGAAACAAAGAGATGTATTTCAAGAAAAAAGGACGTACTGTTGTTAAAACCAATTATTCTTTGCTCTGTACGGAATTTCAAACTGTCTTAAATTTAATATGCTGTTTGAAACGATTATTATTTCATCGTTATAATGATGAAAAAAAACCCACGAAGTTTATAATATGTTCTTATTTAAATTTTTTCAGACTTTCCTTATTGATCATTCTGAAAAACCTTGAACGGCAAACTATTTTATTTAAAAATGTTGTTTATGTTAAAATAAATTTAAATGTTCTAAACCACATCGGGAAAAAACTCTAAAAATAAATTATAATTTGTATAACGATGTTTGTTAATTTTATTTTAATTAAGGCATCATTATGTAACATTTTCACAATCAAACTCCACTAAACACGGTGTCTTATAGTAAATTTGTAAATTTGTGATTTTATCCACTTTTTATTTACCTTACTAAAAATTACGAATAAAACAAATCACCCATGTTTTCTATACGAGTTACTCGTATAATCAGACTTCCCAATTAGCGGCCCCAAAAATCGTTCTCCATTTTTACTTTTTTCTTACAAATTGTATAGGTATATTATTTCAATGTTGCAAGAAAAATTAGTTACCAAATAAATTACCCGCAGCAGAATCAGCAACTGATAATTTTTTACTCCAGTGTATAGTCGCGATGTAAGACAATCATAATATTGCCAACAAAATCAAATCAATTAATAATTTTTACCTAAATTCCCATTTAAAAGACGCTGTTTGGATCGCCTCTATAACACGAAATACCCGAAATACGAAATACTGCAGTGTTATTTTTTGTCCGATATTCCATATACACCATCGGGACTCCCACCAAGTTTGCCGCGAAACCTAAACGAGTGTCCAACCATTGGTGTGTGAACTCTTCAAAAGACCACTCCCACTGTCTTGCAGCCGTCACACGTGCACTGCGTGAAATGAGAATATTATAATATCATGATTATTACTTACTATTTTTTTTTCATAGTGTCAAAATAATATTATATTTTTATAACGATTTACTGCTGTAGGTTTGACAAACCTTTGAAACCTTTGAAATTCCTTAATTGTGTCCACGTGTCAATCAAACTGGACGCCACTCGTACCTGCACTTTGTTCTTGTGCTAATTCCAAACGTAGGTAACCGTAAAGCTCATACGGTAGTTGAATCACGTTATCTCTCTCGTTGCTCTATAACTCGAAACGTCCAGGCAATTTGCGTGCAACCGTCCTACAAATTACAGCGCTGCACCACGTATTTACCCACCTATACCCACCTACCACGAATATGTCGAAGCGCTCTTTATCGTGGTAACAAATGTGTTGTATGCGGGACATACGTCAATTCATTGTTAACTCAAAATCAAAGTACCCCTTTTCCAGGAACTTGAAATATCTAATCCACTTAATCCGAACGACCGACGACGATATTGCGGTGGTTCTTTCCATTGTCATCGGTGATCGGCGCGTATTAAAATATAATATGTTGCACTAGATATTACTGCAGTATGTAACACGCTCATCCGCTTCGACGTATTGATGGTATCCTTAAAACACTCTCGGTCGGTCATAAATACTCAGATTATTATTATTTTTTTCTCTTACTTTAGAACTATAGACATATCTGCACGAGTATTCAATTTTTTTTCTTTATTTTGCTATTGAATGTTTATTGAGAGCAAAAACATTTTAATGAGCTGGATTCAATGTTATTAAATAATTAAATGTTAGCATATTAAAATAATGTAACTAAACAAACTATGTTTCAATTATTTCATACCTATAGGCTAAATAAAGTTTGTATCAAATATTTAAACATTTATGTTTGTTAAATTAAGTTAATTTAGTTAATTTGAAAATTAGTTTTTCATATTTTATTTCTTGCATAATGTTTTAAAAAGTAACTTTTTGAGTAATATGCAAACTCAAGACGCGTAAAACAATTTTTAGATTCTGAGTGGAACGATGAATGTATTGATTTAACAATGATGTCTGTGTTTTTTTGCATCTGACGTCACCTTTAGGATTAGTAAAAAAAACTTCAGTTTTAAACTTTCAGGGTGGTTTATGGTAGCAAATTAGATCTAGTTAGTACTTTAGGAGGCCAAAAGTAAAATATTTGCAGTACTTTTCAAAATAATCGGGAAAAGTTAAAAAAAAATTACGGAAAAACGGGATTATTTACACAATATCGTTTCCAAATCGATTTTTTTACGTAGGTATTAACTTGTAGTTATTAGTGAATTATATTATACTATAACAGTTAATAACATAATATATGTGATGTTTTGGCAACGATTAGTTTAATTTACCTTTTATAAAAATAAATTATTAATTGTAATGTTTAATATTAATGTCTCTGCTCAGAGTCGTTCTTCGTACCTTTGCAAAGATTTATCATTGAATTCAAATGTAATACATACTGATATCGATTAATCATTACAGTGACTTACTCCATTACGTGGTTCACTTTTAAAGTTTTTTTTAAAAAAAATGTATTGACAAAACATTTTTTTTTTCGATAATAACTTATTAATGAAAAAATGTACTTTCGTAGTAATAGTTTTAATGAAATGTATAATGTAACGATAAATCTTTTATTGGTGTATTAGTTTTAAAATTGTTTATTTCATCAAACGTTTAACTCAAAAATTGTTTTTTAAAGTTGAGAAATAAACGTTTATAACTTGGGAGACAATAAAGAATTGAGGAGATATGAGTGTCTAAGGAAGTCCGAAAAGATTGCGGAGCGAATCAATTTATAAACTCTAACTATCTTTACTTGACATCAAAGTTGACATGCGAAACTTATGGATCTTGAAATTCAATCGCAAAACTTACTTTCTATTGTTCCGGGGAAAACGTCACAGGAATGATAAAACTATGGTATTGATTTGTGCAGTGAGCTGAAGCCTGAAGATAAAGATCGTAGACTATTGATTGAAGTGTGGGATTGGGACAGGACGTCCAGGAACGATTTCATGGGATCTTTGTCGTTTGGAATATCGGAACTGATCAAAATGCCGGTAGAAGGTTGGTTCAAGCTATTGACTCAAGAAGAAGGGGAATTCTATAATGTGCCCGTGCCAGAAGAAGGGGCCGACTTGGCTGCACTAAAATATCAAATGCGGGTAAGACAATTACATGTAATATTTTAAGGCATACGAAGTATATATTTTTGATTTATCCTTCATCTTTAATTCTATCTGCGCGTGTACGTTTGCGTGTTGTGTATCTATATTTGAACGCTTGAGGTTCAATTTTGAGAACATTCATGCAAAATATGATTATGGCATATAAAGTTGGTTCTTCTTGGTAACAATGCTACACTGAATTTGGAACTAAAAACTTTCAACTTCGAGCAGCATGATGAAACTTTTGTACTTCTATTTTATTCTCCTATCTTCCTTCTTCTTTTTTCTGCTACCAAAAAATATCTTCTTTTTTTTTGTTATATTTAATTTGGTGTGTTTGTCAAACAACTTATGTTATTCACGTTTATGTAAGCATTGCACATTCATTAATTTATATTTATATCTCTCTTAACACAGGGCTCAAAAACACAAAGTCGAAATTTGGTTCGTTTCAAATTCAATAAAATACTATGTAGTTTTATTTGTATATTAGCGTATAGCATGTTTATATTTTAGAGAATATTTATATGACTGTAAAATGTATTTTAATTAAAATCCTAATCAAACACAAACTTAATGAAACTTTATCCGTTCACTACAGATAACATGTGTACGAGGTACAGTTTTACTTTAGTTTTCTGTTAGGTTATAACTATATAAATAGGCTTTTCTCATGTCAAGTTTCTATTAGAATAAAAAATAAAATTCAATAATAATTCTGGTTGAAATCTAAGAAAAATGTTTTAAAAATAACTCAAATACTTAATACTAATTGCATAAAAACTCGACGAGTGTTATGACCTAATGTTTTTCTAGTAACACGTCTTATATTATAGTTTTGCAAAATAATTAAAACATGACATTTTTAAATGATATCTTTATATTACTCAAATTTAAATAATTAATAACTCTGAATGTTGTCCAAATATTAAAACATATTTTAGAAAATTATTTCCTTGTTAATTGTAAAATGTTTTACAGCATAATATTACGAAACATAATATTATTTATCCCAGAACTCTACTGAACATCCTTTGTTATTTGTATAGTTTTCAATAGCAGTAGTATCAATACAGTTACTGGTTTTTGTAATATATTTTGTATTTTATTAGTATCTATTGTTTTCGCATAACGAACAATCAAAAAAAAAAAAAAAAATGAATAAAAAAGAGTACCTACATATATTTATGTCTGGTAAACATTTTTTAGTAAAAAGTAACAACAATCACTCATTCTATATGTATGATGTTAAATTTAATGGGATGTACTCGTATAAATCAAATGCCGGTAAATTAATAATTTACTTTTTAACTCATTTTCCATCGTATTAATTCCATTTACAAAACATACCTGCTATAACTTTAACATATGCAATTGTTAGAGTTCTGTATATTTCTTAGAATATAAAATACAAAAGAAGTACCTCAATAAATTACCAAAAAAATAAAAATCATGGCATTAATCTTTCAATGCATTACTATTCATTTTTTGAAAAATTATACAAACACGCTGAAAAACTTACCTATGAAGTAAACATTCTACATTGGTTATTTAACTTTATTTTTTAAATCGTTGAAAAGTACATATATGCGTTATGTTTGTGTATAATAAATTAGCATACCTTGAATATTTAAATATTGCCTTTAGTTACTGCGCTTTATAATACTTGTTATTTAAATTATGATTCATAAATAATAAACATGTTCCATTATTTATAATTAAAAACTAAAAATGTAGGTAGATGATAATATTATTTTGTTAATTTCTTGTCTTTATACATACATCTATGTTAGTTATTTTATTATTATTATTATTATTATTATTTACCAACCGGAGAAAACAAAAGAAGGCCAACTAACAATACGTTAAATTTGTTTTTAGTAATAGTTTTAAACCTTCATTGAAATGAAAGAAGTAAACTACGAAGAAAACTGTGTAATAAATTATTCATCAACTCACTTTACCGTCAATCAAAACTCCTTGTGTTTTTTTTCATTAAATTTTAAATGTGGTTTTAGTTTTACAAACATTTTTAATCGAAAAGTTGTTTTAAACGTGAATATTTGAGTAAACATAATTATATGGACATGAAAGACACAAGTTTAAATATATATTTGAATTATTTGTTTTTACTTTTCATTTAATATAATACAAACAAATGAATATTTTTTTGTTAATAAATTGATTTATCTAACAGTTGTATATAGCGGTAATACAATTGGATTAATTGATGATAACAATGAAACGGACAAACATATTATCCTTAAATTATCGAATTACTTTCATTAAATTTGAAATCCATATTTTAATTCAATTGTCTATATTAGCTACAGTTAATTAGAATGTATAACCTACTATAACTGTTGCAATATTTCTATAAAAAGAAAATTTTTGATTTGTAAAATAATGGTTCTTCGTATTGTATGCAAATTCTGCATAGAAATATTTATTATCACCTATGTTGTGGTGGCTCCAATATATATATTTTTTAAACATACCAGACAGCTAGAATGTTATGAATTTATTTTATCAGAAATGCTATTGATTCAAGTAACTGATTCCGTACCGTTAAGCATTTAAAATGTTTTTGAATGACAAGGGAATATATAATACAAAATAATAATAATAATTGTTTAAAATTGTTTAATACTCATAATAATTTCTTTATATACGTTCATGATAAAATTAGGAGAACAAGTTCAAAAGTTTTTCAAATCTATTTAAACAACTTTTTAAAAAGTGTGAATTCAATATATTTCTTGCTGAATAGATTTAGCACTTTGTTTATTCTTCAAAAGGTTGTTGAATACAAGTTCAGTTTAATGATAATGTAAAATACTTGGCAATACTTCGTCAGTAGGTATTAGTTTTAATTATAAACGTATACTTATACTTCGAATACTGTGCTTATAGATTGTAAGAATTGTAAGTTTTTAATATCGAGAAGAAAGTGTGTTATAATCAATTTTAAGACTTCGTTATTTAAACACGTTTATCCTTCCTTAATAAATGTATCAACGATTAACCAATTGGTAACTTATATTGCAATTATAGCAATTATATTTTTAAATTATTTTTATACATTTTAAATGTTGAATATGATACATTATATCATAATACGTATACCCTAATAATTTTTAAAAAGTGCTTATTTTTAAATCAATTAGGTATAGTTATATTTCTTTAATGAAAATGTTTGAATAACATCTGTTTAAAATTCAAATTTAATCAAATTTAATTGAATGTCCAATACTTCTAAATGCTTTTGTACTATAAAATATATTAAAATTCATGTTTAATGACTATGGAGCTAATAAATGACTTTTATGTTTTTTTTTTTGCTTATCTTAAGTAATCTAGTTGCATGTTGGTATTATATTTTCAGTAGGAGTTTATTAGAAGTATAAGTTCTGTTAGTAAAGTTTTAAAATATTTTTATTTTTACTTCTTTTATATAACACATTATATTCACAAATTTAGAAGACATCACTAACCAACAGAAAACCAATGGTGCCCGACAAGGATGTACCTCATAATATGGGGAAAAAAGATGTAATCAGGGCATCAGATTTCAACTTTTTACAAGTACTCGGAAAAGGCAGTTTTGGAAAAGTAAAGATTAGCAACTCGGTTGTTATTGTTTATTATTATCGTTCGTCAATTGTTTGGTTTTAACTTTTAGGTAATGCTAGCTGAGCGTAAGGGAACTGATGAACTGTATGCCATAAAAATTTTGAAAAAAGATATAATTATTCAAGATGACGATGTTGAATGCACCATGGTGGAAAAACGTGTATTAGCGTTGTCTAGTAAACCACCGTTCCTCGTACAACTACATTCTTGTTTTCAGACTATGGTAAGCATTCACAAATGGTTATATACTCATATAAATGCTTAATAATAATCATCATCAGAAATAGATAATTTTAATAATTATAATTTTTCCAATAATTAAATAATAAATTAGAAGTCAAGAAATTGCTTTTAAATCACCAATTCAAACCTATATTAAAACTTAAAGTTCGATTTTTTGTAATTCAACTTTGAAAAGTTTGTAAAAAATATTGTCTTTAGGTACATTATTATGTTAATCAGTTACTCTAAAAATGCTTTAGATATTCAAAATTTGTTTTTCAAATGGAAAACAACGCATATTTTTCATAAAATAAAAAATAAAAAAATATCGTAGTTTTTATAGGTATTAAAGTAATTTTAAATGTATTATAATTTATAATGTGTATACTTATATTGTATATGTTTATTTTTTTTAATGTTAGATGTATTAAAATATTAATTACTGATTGCAATCTCAAAATATAAGCGTTAATGTGTTATTGTATTTATCTTGAATAAGTACTTATAGTTCGCTGGTTTTTTTTTAGTTTGAAAACATTTTGTCTGTTCCCGAAAGGACGTGGTACTCGTTTTTTTATCTCTGTCTTAAATACGCATATAACCAACATAAAAAATAAACGTTCGATATGATTGATATCGTTTTAATACAACGGTAAATTGACCTATTAACAAACTTAAAGATAATAACATATTAATCATCATTTATCGAGACTCAAGAGTAATTGAGACTTCAACAAGTCTAACACAATAAAAAAAAAAAAGTAAAAATATTATCGGTGTTCTCCCATTTAAATTTTTTACTTTTAAGTCAAAATGATAAAAAAATAAAACTATTTAAAAAAATGTATCCTACGACGTTGCCATAAAAATATCGTAAAAACTGACGAGTGATTACATATTATGTTTTTATCTTGAGCATTTGTGGTTTTATGATTTGGTCGATTTAGGTCGGTACCCTGCTTGTAATATTAAAAATAACATAACTGAATCAATTATATCGAACGTAAATTTAGTGTTAACGAGTGCTATGTCATGCATATGTGACACGGAGACAACAAATACGTCATTTAAATATTATAATAGGTAAAAAGTGTATTTCAATATATAATTATAGCATGCAATTAGGTACCTAATTTAATAAATTAATGTCATCTTAAAATTAAATTCTGATGGACACACTTACACTAAATATTGTTTTTATGTTATAAAATGTCTTGTTATATGTTTTAAATTATATGAGATTCACGCTTCTGTTTATTAAAAGATAGAAACAATACATTTACGCAAATTTATTTTGATTGTACACGTTCATATATTTAATATGTTCATATTTTATGTTGTTTACGTAAATCAAATGTTATCAAAGAAAACTCCAAATAGAGTTTTTACATACATTTTAGTAGACTTTTTTTCTCATTATAGAAATCCCAAGTATTGGTATGCGTTTTTTAGAAAGGTTAGAAAACCTACTGTTGAGAAAATAAATTAAATTATTACGAATGAAAACTAAATAAATAATATCAGCATCATTTTTATTACAACTATTCACAATTTAATGGATTTATGAACGTTTATAATAAATCACATGTTTCATACATTTTGCTGTCATAAAATGTTTTTCTTACATTTTTTTTTATAGGTAATAATGTATAAAATTTCAATACAAACTTTGAGTACAAAGCATTAAATAAAACTACACTTCCACTATGAATAATTCTAAGACCTGAGAAGGGATAGTTTTTATTTTTTTCTGAGCTCAACAATATATTTTTTACGTTTTGATAAAATACTATTTTATGGAACACGATTGCTCTTTAAGAAGGTATACCCGGAAAAACTCATCATTGTGACCTAAGTAATTTTTTTCATTTCCGCGGGAATAATCTTACCTAATGAAAATGTCAGATTTTGGCTGTATACATAAATATTTTATGTGATGTTTGATGCCCCACAGTAAAACAACCATCGGGATGATGTTAATATTTAAAAGTATATTAATACATAAAATATATAGGCACTTTAACCTGTGGTTTGTTAAAAGTTTTTTTCGAACCAAGCAAACAATTTAAAATATTTATTTATTTCCCTAGTTTAACAGCTTATTTTCATAATGTTGTTATAAAATTCGTATGTAGTTATTTTTTTCCTTTTTTTTATTTATATTTTCTACAGGTTTAATTTGATTGAATTCAATATTATTTTATTTAATATTCGTTTTATTCGTTTTTGAAGATTAGCTTTGTTGAAAAATATATTATTTTACGTATTTGTTATAATTTTCATATAGTTATCATTATTATTTAAAAGAATAATTTGTATCGTAACAAATATACTTTTATTTCAAATACTTTGTGTATATTTTTACCAAATTAATTATGTCACAAAAGTAAATAAAACCAAAATACGATACGCCTTGCTTCGTTCTATCAATTATGTCATTATTATTTTCACAAATTTCGGTTCTCATACATATTATATTATATATGTATGTTTTATTCCGCGGTGTTCTTTTGTTTAAAATCTTCGATCCAAAAAAAACGTTAATCACATTTATTTTAGAACTATTCTAAGCGCACTGGGGTTTTTTTTTGATATCGGAGCATTCGTATTATACTTTTGAATTATGATTTATTGCGTGGATATAGTATTTCTTTTCAATGCACGACGTTTAATTCCTTAATTGATACATTTCCGTTATACTACAGCAATTGATTAATGTTCAATTATTGTTTTATCATGTATATTAGGTATTATCGTTGATTAATAATTTAATACATTGTTAGGTATTTATAATCAATAATACTAATTTAATAAAAATAATTAACAATAGAAGTGTTTTCAACAATAAATAAAACATTATTATTTAAAAACAATCCTTCTCTTGTTTTACACGAGTTATTTTTTATTAATAATAATAACTATTGATTTGTATCTGCAGCCTGGTTAGATGTATATTTTTTTAAATTTACGCGTTTATTGTTTATACCAACGATGGTTGAATGAGCTATATTATGTGAATAAAAAAATAATATTTTCCCAGGATCGTCTATATTTTGTGATGGAGTATATAAATGGCGGAGATTTAATGTTTCAAATCCAACAATGTGGAAAATTTAAAGAACCTGTCGCCGTGTACGTAAATTTTCCCGTGAAGTTTATTCGTATAATATCGGTTCATAAATATTTTTTTTTCAGATTTTATTCCGCAGAAATAGCGATCGGACTTTTTTATTTGCATCTCAATGGCATCATATACAGAGACTTGAAATTGGACAACGTACTATTGGATCAGGACGGTCACATAAAAATCGCTGATTTCGGTATGTGCAAAGAAGGCATTATGGGCGATAAGACTACAAAGACATTTTGCGGAACACCGGATTATATTGCCCCAGAGGTAAAATATTTATGTTCATGGACGATAATGCGCTTGATTACCTTATTATTTTGGTATCAGATTTTCTTATTGCAACTGTACAGCGTCGAGGCTTTATGTATATGCTCTTTTATATACCGCGAAAGTAGATTTTATTGTCTTTATGCTTTATCCAACTCACGTGTAACACGTAGCCAAGTTCGTTACTGCTGAAGTATTTCCAATACAACGTCAGGCTTACATTAACATTAGTCTCTGGGGACTTTCGTATAATTTACAGAGTAAAACATTACTGGAATGCTTGCTCGTACATTTTGTTTAGTGTATTATATTCAAAAGGCAGTTATTAATGATAAAAATATAAATCCCTTAATTTATCCTACTATTATACAGTATAAACTCTAAAATACTGAAATAAACGTGAAATTGTATTAATTTTTTTGAATTTTAAATTACGTTCGTAATAAAATACATTATATTTTCATTTATTTTTTTAGAAAGTTGCATAAATAATACCAAAATTGTATGTGCGTAAAAGTGGCACCTCTACGTCAAAAATATATATGTTCAAACCTTCATAATATTATTACAGATATTTGCATGTTATTTTTAGAACTTGTTTATCTATTATTTTAGGTACCTATAACAACGGTTTTTTTAGTTAGAATTTTTATCTAAGTAATATGAGGTTTTCGTCGGCATCGTCACTACGGATTAATTACTCCAAACATCCAATTATTTGTTTTTAACTGAATATAAAACGAAACTCCTTTATATTACCCGCTAATAATGACCTATTTAAAACACAATTCTCAATAGATTATTTTAATAGACTTTCGGTCATCGAGAGCAAAATTATGTAAACGATCTACTGCCCTGTGATCATCATCAAAATGAATATTCCATTACTTTTTTTAACAGACTTTAGATAAATAATATTATTTTAAGTCTTAGCTTCGTATAAATTTCATTTCGTCTCGACGTTCAATACTATTTTAAATGTTGAAGTTCATTAACTGTATTCATTATTTCATTCACACAAAACTAACAATTTTGAAAGTACCCTAATTATTATTTTGTTCTACTTCGACTAACATTTTTAAATCTGAAAAAGAACAAAAAATATCGTTAATTATGCTTGTAAACCATAAAACCTTAAAAAAAAAAAAAGTATTGTCTTCTAAACAAGCTCTTGTTATTAAAATGATATTTTTCTGTGCATATTATTTGAGTTTCTAAATGAAAATCAATTGCATCGCTGTACTACGAAGAAAAAAAACATTAAATTGGTTCTATTCATTTCTATAGAGCATTGTCACCGTTGGCTGGCTTACCTATGTATTTAAGACATTTTTTGAGCTAAATTTATGCAGTGATACAACGGGTGATAGATTGCTGATAGATTTTTGATTCGGCGTGCGATCTATCCAAATCACGCAATCGAATTATAATACGAATGTTAATGAGTGAAAAAAGTATAATTTATCTTCCATTAAAATACTTTTCCTATTATTTTTCTTCATTTCTATTTGCTACCTATTGATTTTTACACCGTTTATTTTAATTTTCACATGTATTATTACTATTAAGTAATAACACATTAATGAATTGAAACCACTAGGTAACTATACTAATATAAGTCCTAGTCGATATTTCAAAATATTGCACACAAATTTGTTTGTTACGACTCTCGATCAAATGTCTATGCTTAAATTTCCATTTGTTTACATTTTTAAATTAATAATACACGAAACTATAACTATAACACAATTGTATGTGCATAACTACTGAATTACAATTGTTGGTGGTCCCATATCCCATCTCATACATCTGTACTCAGCAAATTAAGATAAAGTGCTTTCTCATATCGGAATTATAAGTTTATTTATTTATATAATCCCATTTTATCCATTTTATACCCACCACACTGAGTTCTTAATATCGGTAGATCACACGTCGTTCCGATACCAAACAATATTAATTGGGTTGATTGTTTTTTAAAAGCTGTATAAAACGTACACATTTTATGTCGCTGTAATACTACTGCAGGTTTGGATGATAACATATTATACAATTCCTTATAATAGTATAAATGGGACATTAAAAATATCGAAGTGTATTAAACTAATTTGCGTACCGTATATTATTATTGTAGGTATATAAATATTTTGTTTCTATTAACGCATGAGGTCGTTTTTATATTATTCGCATGCCATCTGTTAATTAGGACTATTATTAATCAACACAACCCGAAAACGAGTATCTTTACTTCACTATCCTATACACAATCTCATCTATTATCAATACAAACAATTGACGGTTTACCATTAAGCCCCGATAAACTTCCACTGCTATTACAAGCTGACGATTATATATGTATTATCATAGACATACATATTGCATCTCCATATTATAGAACACCTACGGCATCATTCGACTGTAGGCGAATTGGTAATAACAATAATACTACATATGTTTCAACTCGGCAAATAACGGTTGATATCTTATAAATATTCTTATAACGTATTCGCGGTGTTGTTTATTTTTTTTACTCATTTTTACTCGAAAAATCATATTTTTGGACGCCTGAAGTATACTGCAAAACAAACACTTTTCATTGATTTTCAGATAATTTTATACCAACCGTACGGCAAGTCTGTCGATTGGTGGGCTTACGGTGTTCTCCTGTATGAGATGTTGGTTGGACAGCCACCATTTGACGGAGAAGACGAAGAAGAACTTTTTGCAGCCATCACTGATCACAGCGTCAGTTACCCCAAAGGAATGTCTAAAGAGGCCAAAGAAATATGCAAAGGGGTAACGTTATTATAATATCACCATTGTCTTATACTATAAAAACCTAATAGACATTTTTTTTTCGTGTTTAAAAATATTTGTATTTTTTGAAAACTATAGTTTTTAACTAAAAATCCGATGAAAAGATTGGGAGGAGGTCCCAGGGGCGAAGAAGACATTCGGGGACATGTATTTTTCAGGCGTATCGATTGGGCAAAAATTGAAAACCGCGAAGTGCAACCGCCGTTTAAACCAAAAATCGTAAGTATTACTCACGACACGGCATTAAGAATCCTTTAAAAAATAATATTATATTTATGTTATAGAAACACCGTAAGGACGTGAGCAATTTCGATAAGCAGTTCACTGGTGAAAAAACAGATCTTACCCCCACCGATAAACTGTTCATGATGAATCTAGACCAAACAGAGTTCATGGGTTTCTCATTTCTCAACCCAGAATTCATTCAGCATGTATAATTTATTTATCTCCTTTATAAGTATCCTTTTTTCAATTTTATTACAGGGTTTTCCTTTACACTCCTTCGCTGTTATCCTATCCCGTCTTTGTCTACCGATTCCGAATTCACTATAGTCAATTGGACATTACACAACACCCATCGAATTTCTTTCAGTGTTTTTAACTGATATACTTTTTGACCATTATCCCTGATCACGTTATCAATACAAAAAACAAACACACATTTTCCGTTTTACTATTCAGTATTATATTACTACTATTACTAATACTACTACTACTAATACTACTATTTTTATTACCGTTTCGGCCGACCCTTATTATCATAAATAAACTAATTTACATAAATAGTACACGACATTTCTGCGGAACGATTTCTGAACGTCTAACCTTTGTCGTCATACCATTCACAGTATTTTCAAACGTACGTAAGTTAAGAGTATTGTCATAATATATTTCGTAGTAGTGATGGGGAACAATGAATCGGCAAACGTCCGTATTTCAGAGCTCGAGTGCTGTACGCGTTTTAATTTGACGTGGCACCTCAAGGGCGTATGGACGCTAACTCATGAAAGAACGTCATTCCATGAAATAGGATAAAATTGGGACCATTACGCCTATTGATATGTTGTGTGGTTTTAATTGTTTTACATAGTTTTGATCCAAAGTGAAGAAGTTAATAGAAATACATTTTACATTCTATAAAGAAAATTTAAAAAAAATGAATATAAGTTCTATCTGTGATCTGAACAAGTGCAATAGACACAATATGTCATTAAATTTAAATAATATTTCTCTCGTTTTATATTACATAATATTTAACGTTAGAATATCCTAAACAAACATAGTTACCTCGTTTCCGTTTATTCCCTGTACGATAAATACGAACAAACGTGTTTTTGTGTAGAAACAATAGGTTGTGTCTAAATATTTTTTCTCGTTAAAAAATAATTTTAGTGAAAACTTTTATTCGTAACTATATATAATTATTATTATTGCTTAAATGTTTACGTTATTATTTAAATTATAATTAAACTACGTATATTAATATATTATTAGCTACTCTCGGTTTAAACATTTCGAGAATATAATTTTAAAATGTTAATAATGTTTAATATTCGTAAAAAAGACATTAATTTATATCGGTCGTTTGAAATAAAAGTATATTAAATGGATATTTTTGTAGTGTTTAAGATTAATGGATGATAATTTACAAACACCGTGGTAACAGTAAGTAAGGTACTTAAAATTTTTTTTCTTTATTTAGAAAATCCAACTTACGTTTATATCAAACGATCCATATTTCACATTTACTTATATGTGTTTGCATATTTTAAATAATATGATATAATATTTAGGTGATTTTGGGATTAACAACATTTTAAGTGATATCTTACTAAACTTTATTATAGTAAATCAAATTGGTAGTCACTATGTATTATTTACTTCTAGCTAATCTTTAACTTGCTCACAACTTAAGTCTATTTGTAACTTAAGTTTAAAGTAGGATCTGGTTAAAATTTAAAAAAGAAAATATTCAACGATCAAAATTGTATTTACTATAAATGTTTAGTATATTTTGTGTTGTCTAGTTTGTACATAAGTGTTGTACCTTGTACGCCTAATTATTCTTTTATCATTATATTTATGTAATCACATTGCATTGTTAAAAAAAGTCTTTTAATGTATACAACAATTTTGTTAAAAAAATAATTAATTATGTATCTTATATATAATACGGGCTTGGGGGAATTTTATTCGTATTTATTGTTGATAATTTTTTAATGTTATATTATTGTAACTTACAATTTGTGCACTTTTTTTTACTTTATCGTTTTATTATTTTCGGTCGTATTGTTTCCCCTTTCCCATATTTAACAATATTAAAAATGTTACGTCATTCAATCATTATTATTGTCATTGTAGTCAAGTTACGTATACATAATTTGTTGCTATTTTATTAACTTCTACATTATCTGATAGTTTGATAAAAAATTACTAAGCATTTTTGTTTATTCCTAAAAAATCCAACTATAAGTTCTATGTTTAATTTTACCGATTCATATTTTTTTTTATTTCTTATTATTACACTTTTTCATATTTTAAATTATTTTAGACACAAGTTAGTCGATAGGCTAAAATCGTGTTGAACACATCGTTAAATTAAATTAATACACCATTCGAAAATAATAAATATATTAATTGTTTACAATACTGACAATCAAATATCACAAAGTAATTTCTGTCACAATATTTTATCTTCTTCTTTAATACATTTTATTAATGTGCCAAAAATCCTTTCAGTGTTGTTGAATTAATTACACCCATATAGATTTTAACAATCGTTTAGCATTTAATTCATTTTAAAATACATTATAATTATATAACTAATAGTTTTAACATGTTTAACATGTAATACATTGTATTTTATTTGTTTTTTTTCAATTAAAGATTATTATACTCATATATACTGAAATGCTGAATACCTAGCTTGTTTTACTATACAGATTATTAAAAATTCATTTCAGTGCTGTCAGTTCCGGTCGAGGTTTTTTAGTCGGCGCTGGGAGATTGCTGGTCTAAATGTTGATAATAAATTTGGCCTACTTAACACAATATACGTATAATATACGTAGGTATCAAAACGTTTTACTTCAAAGCCATTTTGTTTGAGCTTTATACCATACCTATATGCGTAAAAGTTATTTGTATGCGTCTTTTATACGCGACCCGCCTCCCTCGGCCATCGCTATAATACAAGCAATAATTAATATAATAAGTTCAGTCACTTGGTACTCTGCACAATATTATAATATTATGACGTGTACGCCACCGCCGCCGCCGCCGTCGATCAGCGCGGTTTGCGTCCAAAGTTTATGAGAGCTCATTACCGATAAATGATAATCCTCTGTGACGATCAGCTCTTCACCAGTTATTAACGAATAACGCACTTGACGGATGAAGGGAAGGGTGTGATTTTACACTGTCCGGAAAATTTATTGCGGAATTACGCGGATTGGAATACGACGGGATTTTTTTTATTTATTTCATTTTTCATTTCAGCTGTTTCTTTTGCACAATATTAGTGCGGTAGGTGGTGAGCGTATAATAATAATAATAATAATACTACCACGGGCTTGATATTCGTCGAGAACGCGCTGCGCAAAGTGTCTCGAATGATTTTTATTTTCAGTCATTTTAATCACGCCGGACCTTCGGATCACAACACGCAGTAAGTAAGTAACTCAACATAATCATATTATTATATTTTTATCTGCGTGTACGACGGTGCACAAACTCTGGTGGAAAGTATTTGAAGAACGCATGTGCGATCGGACAGTGCGTACCCCTCCCCCCACACAGACTACATAAAATACAGAGTGATCACCAAGCATGCTCACCCCTTTGTATTCTTAAATATTGTAGTTATTAAAAATCTGATTATTGGAATTCTTAAATATATATATATAGACCATATTTTCAAACTATTGAGGTTTTTTGTACTGCTTAAATAGTGTCCTATAAATATACAATATATTTTTTTTCAAACGACAACCTCCCTTTTTTACTGAAAATTATTTAGCGGATTATTTTTCTGAATACTTTGACGTATCAAAATCAATAATCGAGCTAGTAGTTTTTGAGTAATTTAACTTTGTGTTTTAAGGATAATAGACACATAATAATGGGCTTAAAAGATGAAGGCAATGGAAATTTAAAATTTTTAGTAATTTATTATAGTCTGTCAATATTCGTGATTTATGAAAATGGTCCAACTATAATACATGCTAAATCCAATGTTATATCTATTTTTAATAATTGAAAAACTACTTTTCGAATTTTGAATTAAACACATAATCGTTTCCAAATAAATTAAACACTAAATAATTTACTGTAGAATAAGAAGTGGGGGTTTCTCATTTGAAAAACAAAAGTTTGTATCATCACATGACACTCCTCAAGTAGTACAAAAAATATGAATTTCGAGTATATTATTCAAAAATTCCCAAAAATCAGAATTTAAATTAATTTAAAATTAATTTTTTTTTTAAAAAGGGATGAGCATGCTAAGCGAATCACACTGTATAGTACCTACTTATATACGATAACATGCGACGCTTAATTTAATGGAGGTATACCGTTTTAAATTTTCGGCTGCATATAATAGGTATATATTGTCTGTAACCGACGCACGCGTTATCGTAATATTATAATGCTATCCTCTGCACTGTTATACTTAATCACATAACGGACGTGTATAATAATAATAATATGGTCACCGCAAACTTCCTGCGCACACACTATACAGGATGATTCACCGAGCATACTCAATCCGATTATTTCTTTAATTTTTTTTTTCGTAGAGCTACCCCTTTAATAATTAATCTATTCAAATTCTGATTTTTGGAATTATTAATTACACCTGAGGACTGTATTTTCAATTACTTAGAGTTTCACACCATTTAAGGAATGTCTTATAGTGGCGATAAAAACATTTTTTTTTCGAATGAACACCCACTTTTTTCCTTGTCTATGATGAAGCTGGTAATATTTTTAAAAATATATATCTAAATCAAAATTCAAATGAGTAGTCTCCGAATTATTTAAATGTACCTATAAATAATAATAAGTCCTACAATAGTCCTTAAAAATTATTTTACAAAACTATATAAAATTTATAGAATATTTGACCTAGTAGGTACTTATTAATTATTATACTCCGACAATTTTTACAACACATACCAAACTTTTATTATCGTTCATTAATTAATGAATCCCTGGTGCACAAAATTAAATAATTCGAAAACTACTAGATTAAATTTCGATTTAGATACGTGGACATTTTTAAATTAATTATCTCCTTAACAGGAAAAAAGGTGATTCTCATTTGAAAATATGAAGTTAATATGGCCACCGGTCACTTCCTATATAGATAATATTCAAAACCTGGGTTAGGTCAAGTAATACAACAAATATGGTCTTTAAGTATATTTAAAAATTCCAAAAATCAAAGTTTGAATAATTCATTATCAAATACGAAAAATGGTGGTGAGCATTGAGAATGGTCGGTAAATCACCCTGTATATTATGCGTAAGTGTGTTTTCGGCGTGCCATCCATCAAATATTATTTGACGTTTGGTAATTTTTTTTTATGTACCCGCTAAATTGCCCAGCACGCAGTGGTTTACAGTAATCGTCGATATGTTTATATTTATGTATAATTTAGGATAATAATAATAATGGTGGATTATATATAAGTATATATACGACCCGCGATTTTGTTATTACTTAGGTACTGTTTTAGATACCCGCCCCGTCGATTCAATAAAGTGCTTGTGTATACGACGGACCGAAAGTTGAAACCGGGGATTTAAACACGAAATAGCGCGTTTCCCGTTTTATTTTATTTTTTTAATAATGAGTTTGAGAAACATTATCATTATGTGGGTATAAAAACGCTGCTGCTGTAGTCCATTTACTGATGTAATAATAGTGTACAAAGTAAATATAATCATTTTCGAGTATCGATCTCGGTATTGCATCGAAATACATAGAATAGCCGATGAATAATATAATTATTTTATCAACAAATTATAATAACCGTAGGTACGTTTAATAATTTACATTTTATTTGTTAACGCGCGATTTTATCAAACAATTTTTTACAGGCGTACACCATAAAAAGTAGGGTACTCTGCGCGATTAATAATTCGTGTATCTGAGTAAAACATATACGAATCGTGGTCGACAGTATAATATTTTAATGTCAGATTTGTCTGTAGACTAGTTAGCGGGGTAATTTATTCTTTTGGTCGCAAAAAAAAAGATGTCACATATTCTGCAGGTGGTTGATACGGACATTCAGCGGAATCCAAACGCCTGGCGGACGAAAATGGCCGAAAATGTTTTAGCCGACGACAGGTGTGTAGCCATGACTTTTTTCAGGGTGGTGTTTTAATTTTATATTCAAATATCACTTGATGGGAGGGGGCGTTAACACACTCTCCGTGGTAGTAATCAATCTTCATTATAATAATATGAAATAGAACCATACGACAACATATTTTTTAGATATCTGAAACATATCATTTATTATATTAAATATAATTTTTGCATAAAAGTGGCTGACGGGAGGTGTTACAAAATACATCTAAGACATCTAGTGGCCGATGAGATAAAAAAAACTGACAGTAAATACAAATCATTAATTCAATAACGTTTACGTTTTCCTATAAGAAATTATTTCGTGTGGGATTAAGCTATAGCCGCTATAACTGGTCCGCTGTGATATTTTTTACGAGTGATTTTACCTCAGTTCCCCGATATACTACCCTCTGTAAGAATTTAAGCTCAATATTAATTATAAAATAAATGTTTTAACTCGAATAATGTTCCGCTTTAATACACTGCTGTGGCTCAAGATTGCCTATACAAGTCGCCCTTGTGTAAGTAATATTAATTGATAAAACATAGTTTAATAAATAATATTTCATTTTTTATAGATACATGAGTGTAGACGCCTGTCTTGTAAAATACTTGAGTAAAAGTATTCAAATAATTTTTAAATACTCAAATGCGTGTTAAAAAATACTTTTGAAAAAAAAACTTGGCCAAAGTATTTTAAATACTTTTTCAATGTATATGTATTTAAAATCAAATAGGTACCTACTTTTCTTTTTAGTTTATATAGTTTCTATTTAAATTTGAATCACCTAAAATAAAAATAAAAATAAAAAAGATATTGAGAGTATAATATTATATAACAATAAAATTGTATACATCTAATAATATATATTTGTATTGTAAATTATTCCCAATCGAAAATTATGCTTTGACAAAGAAAACAGATGAGTTATAAAATATAATATAGTTACACCAAATGGTACGGTGTAAAATGCTCTATAAAATGAATGCAAAACATGAAAATTTTAAAAAAATCCGTTCAATTAATTTATTATTAGGTTAAAAATGTTTTTACTGACAGTTTGAAAGTATTTATTTCTGTATTTAAACGCTTTTTTTTTACTGAGTATTCAAATACTATTTTGAATGTCATTCAAAATATATATATACCGTATATCTGTATCTGTACTTGACCTACTAAATTAGTTTTAAAAAGTATCTTTTACAAGACTGGTAGCTGTGTAGAAACAAGTTATGGGAACCAGACAAAATTCTTCTTGAACAGACGTAATTTAGACGTAATTTTTCCAGCTTGCAAATATACAAGTTCCTTAAATAAATAATATTATTACTATTACGCCATTACGGTATCTCGTAACTGATTATAAAACAGAAGCCGGTCACCGAATAACCGAATGATGATGATTGATGGACAAAGTACCTAAGTATGTACTATATAAAGTAAAATAATAAATTACACGCTCATTATATGGCATTATGGCAGTATATAATTTTAAAACATTTTGATTTTTATGAACAAATAACAGACAGTTTAAATTACAAGCATTGAATTATCATTGTTTTAGTTCATTCTAACAACAGTTGTCGTATAAAGTAATATAGTTGCAATAATTTGGTTATTGGAAATTTATTTGAATTCGCAATAATACGTTCCAACGTGACTAATACTTTAAATCTTTACACATTAATGTGACCATTTTATATAACCATAAATATTTTAATTGTATTATTGTTTATCGTGATTATACTTTTATTATTTTGTTTTTACATCGTTTTGAACATAAAAAAGTTATTAAATGATTGCATATATCTTGAGTCGATAAAATATTACTGGTATAAGAAAACAATTTGAACTGGCATAAAATTGTACTCAAATTATTGGCGAACAGACAGTTTCGAATCATTTTATTTATTGATTAATAAAATAATGAATACGCGACCATATATATGACCGTAAAACGATTTTTTCATAAGGGTGGGGGGAGGGTAAGGGATATGGCTGATTTTTTAACATACACTATTTTTTATTCTATTATTGATCATTAAAAATATAATTTATAGTACCTGTTTTATACCTATAAAGTTATTATAAATATTGAAAAAAGGTCATGAGGGGTATCTATCTAATCCCCCCTCGTTGTTTGACTGCCACCGCTACCATATACAAGTTTACAACACTATTTGATCAATTTAAATGTTTATAAAGTTATTTATTTACATGCATGACGTAGATATTTGTAATATATCTTGGTAGGTATAGGTATAAAGGTAGATCATATATACGATTGTGTTAAAATATTTAATTATGATTTCGCACATTCGCACATTAATTAAACCCAACCCGTCGATCTATAAAATATAATATAATATATACTTCCTATGTAAATTATATAATTGTTGACTTAGTTCAAACGATATTTGCCATCGTCCTTTAACATCACTCCTCCGTAGCCATTCAAATTTGATGTAAAACTGTTTCGGCGTTGATTACGGCGCACAAAGGCGCCCATGAGTGCAAATTCCTAGAAGATCGCGAGTAAAAAAAAAGGCAATTTATTCATTAGACATTAAGAGTGGAAAGTCGAGTGTCCTAAGATGATAAAAACTAAAAAAGTATTTATCCATTGCATTTTATCGTATTATAATACTCTTTGATTCACGGGATGAAATACTTCAAACAGTTCAAACTATAAACGCTTGTCAAAAAAAAAAAAAATGTCGAACAACATTCTTTGAGATGTATTTTAATACCATTGATCTTGTATTACATTATCAGGTTTTTAAAACTAAAATTTAAAATTTTATAGAATAAAACAAAACTTAAATAGAACCAATCCTGAACAATATTGAGCATAATAATATAATAGATGGGTATTATACAATAGACCAATCACCAATGTGAATAGATATTATGTTAATTGTATAGAAACAGTAGGTACAAAAAATAATAGTCTGTTAACATTTCACCAATTTTTATGACAAAGACAATTCAAAAACAATAATAACAATTGGATACTTGACATTTTCACAAACTTTTGTATTAGCATACATGATATAATTTTCAAAATATTTTGACCTAGTTTGTCCAGTTATGTCGATTATCTAAAAACTTTGTATCGAAGGTAGTATTCAATTGTTATTTATATCGTACAAACTAAGTACCTGTCCAGCACCCACCACTGCCGCCTGCACCCGTTGTGTCATTGATAAATAATATTATGTTCTCGGCATTTAATATAGTTGGCCGCTGGCCACCGTACGAGCTGCATTGTCTGTCGTGGTAATACTGTTTCGTGTGATGATAAAACGTAGTTACGCGTATAGAGCAGAGGTATCTATAGGTAAAAGTATTTCAAACATTTCAGTCGATAAAAAATACAATCGAGTTTGCGTAATTATTTTTATTTTCAAATATTAATGAACGGCCATTATAAATACCAAAAACACAATACCGAGACCATAAATATTTTGTATACACTGGGGAAATAAAAAACCACCATTACGCTCCGTATCCCGGCAAATAATAATAATTTATATAATAATTATAAACATGCGCCTTATATATTATAATATTGCAGCGAATATATTATATGTAAAAACCTACCATAAAATATAGGTACCTGTTCCACGGGCACTTGTTTGTTTCAGTTTTACGTTTATAAATTCGAGAGAAATTTATTCACAAAATATTTGAAATACGCTCGTTCAAATATTTACGTAAAAATAATAAAACAAACCAAAAGGCGACGCTAGTATACCGTGTCACATAAATAGTCATAATTTATAGTGTATTAATAAATATATTAGAAAATAATAATTAGTGTATTATAATTTAAATGGAAATCCACAAACTCCAAAAGTATTATAAATTAATTCAAGCTACTAATTTCGGCTTTGGGGGCTGTCTTCAAATATTGCATAAATAAATTATATAAACATACTAAACTAGTTAATATTGTAATAATAACTAAAAAACACCTAAATAATTAATAAAAATATATAAAAATTCAATAAAACATGAGTAATAATATTATAACTATTTAAAGTTAAGAAAATGGCCCAAAGTAATAGCTTGATTTGATTTATAAAACTTTTGCATGTTTGGGATTATTTAATTAAATTGTTATGCACTAATTATTTCCTAAAATATAACAAGCATTAGATCACTTAATTTAATAAATGTATGTTGAATAATATTACAAATGTTTAAAATGTAACCATTGCTTGCTTAAGTTATTTTATTTTTATTGAAATTGTTATTTGGTCATTAGTTAACATAGGCTGGATAATGTTTATTTTATCGGCTAGTACCTAAGTAGATGGCTGAAGTTCGAAATGCGGAAACTAACTAAAATACATGGTTACACATGTGCAAGTGAGGGAAAGTTAACTTATTTCTTTCAACTCATTAAGTTAAGATAATATAAGTTAAGTATGAAGTTAAAAGTTACTTTTTTGTTTATTGACAATAATTCATATATTAAAAGAGTAATAATTGACAGAAAGTGAGGATAGTTGATAGAATTCTATTAACAGAAGTTATC
The DNA here is from genome assembly GCA_022818045.1 of Neotoxoptera formosana. NCBI lineage: Eukaryota > Metazoa > Arthropoda > Insecta > Hemiptera > Aphididae > Neotoxoptera > Neotoxoptera formosana. Next base: position 26,230,528 of record CM040634.1, read on the forward strand.
TAGGTTAATTTTTGGTTTGTACGTTTTTTAAGATATCCAGGCACCAAAGTCTCTTTAAACGTCGAACTGGGTTACCTATCTGATAGTTAATGTTATTGTTGAATTATTTAAATTTATGTGTTTGGATAAATATACTGTAATTTTCTATTAAGTTATATTTATATTTTATTTAGGTACGATATTTTGATCACATTAATTGGAATTCAGAAAAAGTGCAATTTGTAATTTAGTATTTACAATAAGTATACAATGTCATATTATAACATAATAAATAATATTTTCGTTCATTTTATTTTTAATTTGAATAAAAAATGTAATGGTATTACATTGGTAAATAAATTAACTTAACGTGACTATGCAATTAATGCACTGATTTGGAACTTAATAATATCATAAAAAACAATTTAATTGGTTAAAATTTCCTCTTTAAAAAGGTAACTTTAAATGTAAAAAAAATAAACAGTTTTGTAATTTAGTATGCCTTAAAAATAACTTAACTTCAATTTTTAAACTCTTTAATGCCCAGCCTCCTATAGGTATTTATAATTATATTTAAATTATTTAAACATTTACCAAGGCTACGGGCAAGCTAAAAAATAATATATTATCTACTATCGTTTTTATTTAAATAAAAAAAGTAAAGCCCCCTTTTTTGTGCTGTACTCAATTGTGTGTAAATATTAAAAATGGCAAAAAATAGTCACTGGTCCACTGTACAAATATATAAAAATGTATTAAGTTTCTGGCTGTATATAAAATATTTTAGTTGCGTTGGCAACATTTTTGGGTCATCATTTATCATTGTTTGGTTATTATTTAATAGGTACATTCAGTTGATGCATTGCTACTTTATAATAATATATTCAAACTTATTTGTTCGCTTTTTATATTTTTTAATTTTAGACCAACTGCACCAAGAATGGGTTCAATGCTCCTGAAGTTAAATGTGTTAAAGTAATATTTACTTCTTATAGTAAGTGCATCATACAACTAAATGATTAAGGTGCCTGTTAAATATCAAACTATAAAATATCATTTACAATATAAATGACGACTACCTATTATTATATGAGACTATGGAACAGTTAAAATAGTTTCATTGTGGCCACCATTGACACAGTTATTATACTTACTATGTCTATGATGGACACTCAATCATATTTCTTGCATAGACATACGGAAATTGCAAACCCTCATGAATAGTTACGATTTTGACGGAAAGGTTATACAATATGATTATTAGACAGAAAACAATTACAGTAAAAAAAAAAAAAAACGTTTTGGTTGGCATAGCTTACACGTGTCTACTGTTTCAATGGAGGTCCGCCAAAATGATCACTTTCGGACCCACACGCTTAAGTCACGACATTGAATTTATTCCGCAAACAGGTAACGGTAAGTACTGAAAATCAACATATTATTCGTAGATGATACATTATGGTATTTAGTTTCAAAGTGTTCAAAATAGGCTATAGTGATAGACTACGCTTTCTAAGTCAATCTTCCTTAAATGATTTTTATGGATTTTAAATTAACTTACTTACCTACCTAATTCTAAACAACGTACCTATACTAAACATATACATATTTTGTTGTATATTTTACATTCCATCAATACACAGTAAGTTGAAAGTTCACAACGCTTTTTGGTAGGTACCGCTGTGTCGTGGTCATGTAAATCACATCGTCTATACATTCCAGATGAAATTTGTTTGGTTAAAGTGTCTAATTTTGTAGCGTCTTACTTATCGCACTCCGATATTTCGACTTCCTTTTAAATATTGAAATATATTTTTTAATATTATGTCGAATATTACAAGGTATATTATTTTATTGAAATAACTTTATACAACAATCAAAAATAACAACTATTTTCATTTATTTTTTATTTTGTTGAAATTCTCATGGAGTCTTACTTCGTTTTGTACTATTTTGTTAATGTCGAATATAGGTGTTGTTTTCGCAGTCAAATATTTATATTTATTGTTATTACCGATGTTGTTCGTGTTATTTATGTGTTTGTTGTTGGTGATTTTATTGTCTTTTACATCGTTATTTTTTACTTTATTCATCAGTTCAATAATATATGTAGGTATGTAACATAAATATCAGGCATTTAATCTTAAATTGTTAATTAATTGTTTTAATAATTTATACACTGGTATACTTAAAGTCGTACTACAGAGTTGGCCAGGACTGTAGTTGATTTTCCTTGTTTTTGTTTTCTATTTTGTTTCTTGGTTTATTTTTTGTAGCTATACTTATATAAAACGTACACATAGATTTTAATCCTATGTTTAGATATATTATTATGTCCATAGTCATATATACATAGTTATATGTTTCATATATTATATGATGACTAAGAAAAAACTTATTGTAGTGGTCTCTTTTACCAAACTCAATTTTATATTTATTAACCATAAAAATAATATTATTTCTTTGGCGAGTACCATACACGATACACGATTAAGTATTAGGGTTTCAAACAATTCAAACTGTATAAATCGTTTTCTGTTTTCTTAATAATAATTAATTCTGATTCTTCATAATATCTTCATTCTTCATTGAGGATTCATATTGCTTTTATTAAATTAATCATCCATTACTTATTAATAGTGTAGTTTAATAATAATTATGTAAATAGAAAATATAATGTATTATAAATGATAATTTATTTTATGTTTGTAGATTTATCTTTTATTTAGCTATGTATTATATTTATAGAAGAACGACACTAAAATACTGTAGTATCATTTCTCACCAACACCAGCATCCGGTTTCAGTCGTTACGGACGTCATACTTTGCATAACTTTAATTACTCTCTCATTGTATTATTTTAGTTCTGTAGTCTTAAAATAAAAATAGGGTTGATTGGAATTTTTTTTTAATCTAAAATATTACATTATTACTAACTATACTGATTTTTTGTTTTGTTTACCTCATTCGATTTCTCATACACCTCATTTTTCTTTTCTTTTTGCCTTATTCGGCGATGTAATAATTAAACTTAATGGCAGTTTAAGTATTTTTAATGGTCAACGGATGAATGAAAATTTTCTCAAGTCTTAATAACCTATACGTTTATAACCAGACACTTAGTAGAAATAAGTATTGATTTTTTTTTATACCTACATAAATGGTTGCCATTGTTATCATCTCGGGCAGACGAGGTAAAAGAGTGCATCAAATTGCATACAATTGTTGAATATATGTTTGTAGCTTATAAACCTAGTCAAAAACTACTTGAACTATTTTCTGAAAATGTCAAATTAATCTTAGAAATATCAGGAAAGTGAACCACGTTTAGTTTATACCAAGTACTATGTATCCAATTCCACAAGCGGATTGTCCGTATTGGTCGAATTAATTCACAAAACGAGGTATATCAGTCAGTCGTCGTTGTCAATATTTACCCGTGAACTAGGAAATACTAAAACAGATTTTTTGAGGGGTCTAGAGAATTGTGTAAATGTGAGTGATCAATGCAAATACAAATATTTTAGGCTGACGGTCTTTCTCCGCTTAGAATTGATTTTCGCATACAATGGTACATCCTTGGATTAAAATTGAACACAACCATTACAGTGCCTCACTTAATACCTATTGTACAGTAAGTCATTCGATTTTTCTATTTTTCCATGCAAGTAGTGTCTAGTAATGATTTGGTTTTTAATTATATTTTGAATAGTAAACTGTATCGAACTGAAATATTGAATTTTAAACGATTAGTTTTTTTATTTATTTGTATATATTTTAAGTTTAGGCGAACTATCGCTCACCACACATCAGGACGAGGTATATTCCCTGTCATTTCACTTCTCTTATCTAAACATTGAATCTTTATAAATAAAAAGGAAAGTGAAGAGACTATGTTCGTTCAATATTCCATATTATGAATAATACAGTATAGGTACTTTATAAACGTCATCTTTTTGGAAAAGTAATCCGTATTTCTAGAATATGAATTATAAATTATTGTTGACCACTATTAAGAAGTAAAATACCTAAAATATGAGAATTTTTTTAGATACGTCATGTTTTACATTTTTACACTACGATATTAGTATAAAATATAGATGATGTGACGATTTAAATAAAATATAAAATATGATGAATTGATCATGAATTATTATCCATCAAAAATATTGATTTTTTTTTTCAAAATGAAAGAAAAATAACATTCTTTCTATTGTTCAAATATTATAATTGTAGAAATAATAATTTTATAGTCTATAAAACAAGTCTCATATTATTTGGGGGGAAAAAAATCGATAATAAATATTCAATATACCATATAACATATTAAAACCGTATCACGTTTCAAAATATAATTTGATTTAGAATAATATCAATTCTGTGTTGTAAACCTGTAACGAAAAGGTGTTGGTGTACGTACACACGACATGTTGTAGAAATTAGTTTCACGGCAGTATAATAAATTGTCGTTATTAAATAATGATTTCATAAATGAATTATATTACGTTGTACAATAAAGGACGTGTGGTTCAACAGTCATAATGTTATAAATTATAACGAAATGCGTTACAGTTTTGGATGTTTACGTTCGACAGAATACCGCGTGCGTTCCGTGCTATGGTTTATTGCTTCCGTTTATTTATTGCGATCTTCTGACGCGTTCGTTCAAACGTCAGAAACGAATAATCGATGCCGCCGAATAAACAATTTCGTTGGGTAGCGATCGATATCGTATCGAAACGATTCGTCGTACACGTTTTCAGCCACTGTCGGGCCCGTACGCCGATCTGTTATTATACACTACAGCAGCCCGCAGATCGGGTTATTTATTATTATTATTGTTTTTGTTGTTATTATTATTGTCTGTGCACTAAAGTTATCGCTCTCATATCCGTTGCGTTCGGATCGGACACAGAATAAACGGTTTAGTCGAGTTCAGTTTTACAACGCTATTACGCAATGACGTATAAAATATATAGTATATATATATTATATATATTGTTCCAGTGGCTATTATAATTGGGGCTGATTTTAAGTGGTTGCGAAAATTACTCGGAGCACAGAGACGCGTAAGGGAGTGTTCCCCTCACCCTGACCACCAATCCCTAACTCACCCACTCACCCTCTCGCACACCCACACACCCACACCTTATAATACCATCATGAATGTCGCTTTGCCGTCCCCGTTCAAGTGGGCATCGATTATACGCCCCAACGATTATCATAAGTATATGTAAAAGCGCTAGTAGTATGGAATAGTCAGTTCTTTGCCCGAAATAACCCCCTCCCCCTACTCAGACCTTCGATCACGTAAGTTAGTGGCGTAAAAATCTTGTAAGGTGTAAACATTTGTTTAAGGTAAATTTAAGGGGTGATGTATTCAACACCACGAATCTGTTTGGCACGAATTTGTACCTATATCCCCCCAAGAAAAAAAAATGTAATTGTGCCCTATGTGTATCAACCTCTAAGGATGTTTATTCCAAACAATTTATTTAACAGTAAATTATAATTTTTTTTTCTTATTATAGAAGTAGGGATGGTGGTATATTGGACTTGTTTTGGTCAATATCATCTCACATATCTTTAATGTATCTTTAATGTTTATATGAGAATTATAGACTTGGATACTATATTGAACCAATTGGCACTACATTTTGCACACATATTCCCTGAGACTCTAGTAGTATTCTTAGATTCGTTTTTCAACCCTTATAGGTATCCTGATATATCTATAAGAGATTCATATACATGAATTTCGTCTTGACTCACGAACATTTAATATTTTTTGGTTTATATTTGGGGTTGCCATTAGTTATAGAAAAAGACTTTTGAGCCTTTTTGATCTATATAATATATAATTAATTTATACTTTTAACTTATATATTTTATTTATTTATTTGAATCAAGCGGGTTTAAGAACCTAATTACATGTACAATAAGTTGACAGTGTTTCAAGTATGATTGATTACGTTGTATTTAAGATAAAATAGAAAATTAATAACTCCAACTTCAAAATAAGGTACCTACTAATTAATTATCAAAAACTACCAGACCGATTTTAACAAAAATTTCAAATTATTCTTAGAGATACCATAGATGCTTGGAGAGAAGTTGGAACTACGTTTGAAAATGTACCAAACAAAAAGCGGCGAAAAAAAAATTAGAGTAATTCCTCGGAACTTTGTGACTTGTGGAAAAATCTATAAAATACTTGTAATTTGTCGGAATGCTATGGCAAAAAACGGATAATCGCAATTATGTGCTACTTACGCAATACTTTGATACGAAACAGTCGGTAACTTGAAACTTCCATATTGTTATGCCTCTAAATCTCCGTTAATTACCCATTGTAACACTGCGAAATCTGCGTTAATTACGCATATTGTTATGACGTGGAATCGTCGTTAATTCGATTATAGGTAATGGGCTGGGCCAAATGTCACTGATTCCTTCACTAATTACCCTCAAATTGACCAATTATACATGAAAGATTGTGCGAAACGTCATTAAACCGTACTAATTGGACATAATTGGCCAGAACGGACCTTTCATACTACTAGCGCTACACAATTAATATGTGCTCGTTTATTATAAAATATTAATTGTTATAACACTTCTTATAATAGCTAGGTTGGTGTAATAGACGTATTAAGTTATTGTTTTTAACGAATAATAACAATATTGAGTTTAATTTAAACTTCATAACTTCGTATTTTATAATAGTCTAGGCATCATTATTTTCCGTCATACGACCAATATTATTGGGAAATGGTAATTTTTTTTCTTTGATTTAGCCACGCTTTATGGTTTAGCCATTGTGATTCTTTTCAGTATACGCCGCTGGTTACGACAATAATAAATCAGCGGTCTGGTAACCTAATAATATTTCTACCCGTTTTTGCAAGTCGAATTCCGCACGTGTTTAGTGCGTTGTAAAAAACGAATAAAATTCTCACGACCATTTTATGAAAAAAGCAGCTTCCCAAGTCCCAATCAACTGAAACTTTTCAAACTTTCGTATACTAGCTGCAGGTTATACGGTACCTATAGTAACAATTATCGATATGCATAGTGATCGTACTGCACTCACGTTTATAGATGAAATAATTTATTATAATTTAATATTATATTAAAATACATTTATACGAAAAACAACAATATCATAATATTATGCATACTACATTAAAACGAATTCTTGTAATACACGGTTCAGCCACTCGGCCGCTGTATAATATGTTAGGCTCATAATTATTCATTTAATGTAGTATCTACATATAACTTTACACTCGAACAAATGAATTTTTGAATTTAAATTGTCAACTATAAAAAAAAACTAACTTCTATTATTTTCACCGACTAACTTTTAACCTATAGCAATAAGTTATACAAGTTTGGTAAATTTCGGAAACCAACTTTTGTTCTAACTGTATTAGTGTTTGTATGTTAAAGTAACTATTAACTTTGGCCCGTCGAAAATAAATGACAAACTTGCCCAGCTTTGAATTAATATATCACGGTCGACGAGATTGGGGGCTGGCGTGCAGCAGAACGAATCGGGTGGTCCCGCCGAGGATTTAAATGCAGCGCGGAAAATGTACGCACGCAGCTAAAAGGGCTCGCTGGTTATAAGCCTCTCGGCGCGGTCCCATCGCTATGAATGTTTAATCAGTGTGTTTTTCTTTACAATATTGTCTCTCGGCCCATTCGTATTTTCGTATTTTCGTATATTATTATTATACCTATTTATATATTCCGTATTGTGTCGGCGCGGACGATCGCGGCTCGCGTATACACGCCGTAATATACTAAACGCTCGCGGGACCCTATCCTTATAATATAAGACTCGTAGTTATTTCGCGTTACTTTTTATACACATATATATATATATATTTTTTTTTACCCGCCGCTGAGCCTATCCTATGTTGTACAATACGGCTGCTAGTATAGGTAAGTACGGAATTTATGTATTGTGTTTTTTTGTTTGTACACCACTGCGACAGCCGCGAGTGTACGCGGCGGAGGACATCGCGGGATCCTGCGATGTGGCAATTTCTCGGGCTTTCGAGTATACGACGCGATCTACCCACCGCCCACCGCCCCGCACCCACATACCCGGTGTTTTGCTACTACCGCTATCATATCGATCCCGTCTTTGTGCCGCGGCGGCGACGGTTCGCGAAACGCCGCGCGAGTTGGGAGCCGCATAAATTATGCGTAGCCGGTTCGCGAATTTATATACGCGCATAAACCACGAAATATTATATATATATATATATATATATTATGATATAATATAAATGGTAGGTTTACCCGCAGCGCTGCCCGGTGTAATATCATGATAATTATTCGAGACGGACCCATGAAATTTTTAAGTGCGTTTCATATATTTTTCCGCGTAATGTTATGTTGGGTAGGGTATATACATACTACAAAGCCTAGAAAGGTTACGTAAATATAATTTTACAAACAAAACTGAATACATCCGAGCGGGCAGTTTTTTTAGAACGATTTTTCCGGCGAATATCGGGGCTTCCGCGTATTCGTTTATTCTTTTATTCTTCGATACGACGACATTGAAAATCGATATATGTAATAAAATTTACACTTACAATGTTTTGTGGCGGTCGAAACGGACGAAATAAACGAATTTCGAAGAGGTAAAAATAACGACGGCCCACATATTGTATTCCACCGGTCGGCACTTAATATCAAAAATCGACGGTAAGTCTTATATACGACTGTGACACCGCACCGAAGTCACACAATCGCGATTAATCGGTTTGTCCCAGAGGTGAATTTACGAGTACCCAAGTGTCAAAATAATATTAACTTTATAATTATACAACACACAATAACTTTCCTAGGGTTTGACACGGGGTAGTGGATGGCGCTGAATGTTTTTGCTGACAAATCGTTTTACGTTATTAAATACAGGGTATAAATTTAATAGTGTTTTGTCGTATCGTTTCGACGTGAAATACAATATAGATTACGCGTGTTTTATGAATGGGCGCTCGTGAAGCATAGTGATGAAAGACTTTCGCCACACACGCGCTTTCTAAAGGGTTTGATACAGGCATTTTCAATACAATTTATTAACAATTTAAACTTAAAATATAATAATATATTTAAATACTAACTCAAAGCCGCAGTGCCATTGCTGGTTGTTGCGTAATTATTCCGGAATCGTAATATGTATTATTATATAGAGAGAGAAACGGTTTCTCGCGTAAAATAAACACCCAGGCTAAAGTCATTAATAATCTACCCAATATTTGCCGAGTCGAACGGTTTTTTTATATCATACATCATTAGTTAAAAAAATTATTTAAGTTTGAAATACATATAAAATATATAACGGATTTTAAAACAATAATACGTATTTAGTTTGTATTAATAAATACAAATGCGTACACTTCAACATTATATTTAATTTTTTTTCTAAAAAAATGTAACTTTATATTTTCTGCACAGAAACACATTAAATCATGATCATTTTTACGGTAGCCGCTGTTCTAATTTAACAATATTAGATAGCGTGAAAACAATTTTATATGTCAAAAATACTGTTTATTGCTTAATGCAAAATCGGTTAACAAAATACTGTTTATTTTTTAATGTTCGGTTGCCATGGCAACTGTACTAGTCAGAAAAAATTATATAAATAAATATGTTTTTTAAATTATGATTTAAAAAGAAATGAAAAAAATAGTTTGTTATGGTAATTAACGTAATTATATGAATTATCAATTGCTAGGAGCAAGCTTCAAAAAAAAAAAAATCGTATCCAGATTTTGCGGGTCTGTTTTTATTTGGGTTGCTATAGTTACGTAATTATATTATTCAACTGTTTCCAGGGGGAACCAAGTAACTGTAACGTGAAATCGGTCGGATAACGTAATTACATTGTGCGTCGATTGATAAATAGGGCAACCTATGTACTAAAACGCTAAATTATAACGTTAAAACATTAATTTCATCTTTGTTATTGATTGGTTGCAGTGGCAACTGTAAAGATCAAAAATCATTAGTCAGAAAAAATGTTTGTATCCAGTCCAAAAATATTTAATATATACTCATACGCCTTGGGGGGGGGGGTCCGCAATCAACTAATATATACTTGTATATATATCTTTTTTTTATTTTTAACTGCCCATGGCATCTTTATTTAAACGATCAAAGGTCTTCATAAATACATTACATCGTGAGTAGTACAATATGCACATCATGATAATTTATAAGTAATATATATAATAATAATAAATTAAATATATATTATACGTGAACATGTTTGGGGTTGTATCTCCAATTAGATAGCCTATTTCCTTAGCGTAAGTCACTTAAACTAAATCGTATGGTTTCAGGCGTTTGAGGCACCTAATGTCTTGCGAGTAGTCAAGAAGTTGTTTAGCAGTTGCATCAAGTTTTTTCACATGTTTGTTGGCAAACATTTTGATTTCGTCCTGGATGGATGGTATATTCAAATCTCGATGGATGATTTCATTTCTGTTGAACCGGTATGCTGCGACAATGGTACGGAGGGCAATATTCTGACGACGTTGAATAACGTCGATGTTGGATTTGCCGGCACAACCCCACAGTTGTATGCCATAAGTCCAAATTGGTTTTATAATAGCTACATATAGTAGACGCAGGTTTGCCAAGTCTAGTGTGGAATGACTTCCAACTAGCCAGTACAGATTGTGCATTTTTTCCTTTTTTTGTAATTTTTTCTAGCAGACATGGTGATTCCAATTAAGGCGAGGATCAAGGTGCATACCCAAGTATTTAGCTGAATCTGAATCTTTTTGTGCGAATGTCATGTGATCCAGCAACACTTGGAGATTTTTAGTTTTACGTAGTGTATGTAATTCACGTGTACCGACTTGTCACTATTGATCTTGATTTTCCATCTCTGTCCAATTAGAGATATGGTTGATTGATGTCTGTACGTTTTCAGTAGCAGTCAGTAGGACATAACTTGTTGCTAAAATTGCCGTATCGTCAGCAAACATATCGGTCATTGAACGTACGTTTGGCTAGCCCCCCCCCCTCCCCAAGGAAAATCTATAAATAAACTATGCCGATATTTCGCACGTAATTCACACAAATTCTCGAGCCTAATTTGGGAATTCGCACGACCTTCCTTCCCCTCCAAAAACAAAAAAAAACATTTTTTATCGAAAATCATAATAAAAAAACCATTTCATAAAAAACTATATTCAATAAAAACCTTGATTAAATAAAACAAATCTACATCTAAATAAAAATCATAATATAGATTTTTTATTAGGTTTTTTATATTTATATTTAGACTAGTTGTATTACATACAGATTTTTTTTATTGAATATAGATTTTTATGAAATATAGATTTTTTTATTATGATTTTTTATTTTGATTTACGTTAGTTTTATTCAATCAAGATTTTTTTCATTAAATATATATTTTTTTTATTCTATTAAGATTTTATATTAAATACAGATTTTTTTATAAATCAAATTTAAAAAAAAAAGCAAAGTTGAATAAAAACACTAACTCAAATACAAAAATTCTGGTCCCCCAAACTATAAAGTTATTTAAAAAAAAGTCAGTTATATAAATCATTTTTATGAGACAATTTTATTTTGTTTTGTTAATTTTAAAGCATTATAGTTATCACTTATCAGTTGTCATCGTAACAGTGCTTTCTTTACTATTTGTATGTTAATTATTTTCATTGTATTCTTTCCACTTCAATGCTGTCTTATCGTGTTAGTATTAAAGTTATTAATATTAATCTCTTAAAATATTTTCATCGCTTGTGTATTGTGTTGTATTGTTTGTGAGTAGGGCTGTACATAAATTCGTACCTAAATGTTTCATACCTTCCTGCGTCCAGGACAATATCTTATATTACGATCTGACCTACTACACCAATACTCGATATTGTCACTATCTGAAGACACATTTTTGGCACGAGCCGACTTAATTTCACATTCAAAACACATTCAACCAAGAGTGTATTCACTTTGTGACCTGTAACCTTGAATATATAATATATTGACAATCGAGAAACTACGAAATTCAACGAGCCGCGAGTTCACAACCGTATTCGCTTCGTGATACGTAGTTATATTACGATTTATAACGATTACAATTGATTCGAGATTAATAATAATATTATTATTGTTTTGATTTTTCGACATTTCGACTCATACGAATACCACTAAAATGCTGCGTTGTTCGCGAAGTAAAAACGCAACGATATAATATATAGGACCTAACTAAATTGTCAGACCTTTATAATAACGCACATACTGCGGCGGGTACGGCACGCGTTGCGTGAAACGTGGTTTTTTTTTCTAAACGACCCGCAAAGGAGAAAAATCGGTCTGCGTTTGGCACGGTTTCGCGTAATAAATCGTTATATGCCGACCGCGCGGCGTATTATATGACGGCCCGACGTGACGCGCGTTCATACGCGACCGAACAATAATTATTATAAATTATAAATTGTAATATCGTATTACAGGTAGTGGCAAATATAATCGCGCAAACGAGTGCAAGTGTATCGTATAATATTTGCGGCAGGTCACGCGAAGTGGCGCGCTCGTTCGTCGGGGTCGAATAATATTTGTACAGCCGAGAGCAAACGCACGCACGCACGCACGCTCGCTCGCAGCCTCCCTGCTGCAGGTAGGTACACAGATAGTATTATAATAATATAAAGGCGAGTAAAATATTATAATTTATCGTCGTACGGGCGGCACAATATTATTATACGCGCACACTTAAATATATATATATATTATATATATTATATTGTGTGTGTGCGTGCGCGAGCGCGTCCGTATTGTTCGCCGTAGACGATTTTCGCGAGCTCAAAGAAAATAATGCTCGCACGCAGAGATATAAATATTTATATACATGTCGACGTCGTCGTGTGTTGCGCGCGCGCTCACACACACACACATATATTATATTATTATAGTGTCGCGCGGGATGAAAAACGCGATTGCAAACGATTTTTCATCCAACGTTGTCAATATAATAATATATTATATTATCACGTTTTTCTTCCCCTTTTATGATTATCGTTCCCCGTTTGCGCTCCTCTCGCTATACCTGCTGCAGCTCGGACTCGCACATTTCCTCCCCTCCAGTTTTTTCTGCACGAAAAAAAAAATGTTTTTAAGTATTTATAATGCACTAAAAAAAGCTACGGAAGGATCAGACACCCACCTCCCCCTCCCCGTTTGTATATATACGCTTCTTTGCACCTTCCCCTCCATCAGGAGACGGTGAGACATTTTAACAGCTCCACGTAAAGGTTTGAAGGTTTCGAATTTTTGAGTTCAACAACCAGCACGACTTTTATCATACTTTGCCTGGTCGGAGCGCGGGTTATCTGTAGAGGTACCTAACAGTTTCGTCGAAAGTCGAGAGAATCGCTAATAAAAACCCATAACGAAAACGCCGAGGGATGCGTATAGTTATTGAGGTAAAGTTTTCGTCGTCAATATTGACCGACAAGAGCGTTGGAAGTTTGCCACGCGTATTGCAGTTATATCAAGTTAACTGCATGAGACGTGGTCGAAAAATCTAAAATATTTTTAATAGTGGGCATAATGGCATAGTGCGGTGAGAAACGCTGTATGCGTGGAAAACACGCATTTTCCTGTCGGCGTCCATGAAAGACGATTTGGATGTCATATTATATGAAATATATTGTAATAGGAAACACCGAATACCTCGACGACAAGCTATTCGACGTTTCAATCAATAGGTACATATATAAGCGAGGCGATTATTTTATAGGTTAACACTAGTTTTTGCAAAAAGTATTAACGTTGTTAAAATTAATTTTTTTACATCATTTGAAACCATTATAAAACAATATTATACCATTTACATTTTTTTATCGTTATTTTTCTACTTTATCTAATGACATAGCAAGCATTTTTAATTTCACATTCTTAGACACGAAATTCCCAAGAGAAGTAAATTAATTATTAGTATTTAAAGTGTATTTCGGACGGAGGGGCAGTGGGTGCTAAATATTGGTCCACTGCTCTTCAGTCCGTCGTACGTTTTAAGGGATCGCCACTCCGCTCGTCTATGTACGTTAAATGCTTGTAATTAATTATGTAATTGTTCAATATTCGATTTTAATGTAGTTAAATTCTGGGGAAAATATGCTGCTGTGGAATAAAAAATATATTCGGTCATTAGGAAAAGTAAAAAACTTTAAAAAAAATACAAAATATCTAAAAACACTGATAGGTTAACACTTTTCGAAAAATGTCCAGGTATAAAGTGTTTACTTTTAAGACTACTTTAATAATAACTACGATGCCTGTAATATTGCGCACAATCATAAATCATAATATTAATATAGCGACGCACATAAATCAACCGTAGTTAAATAAGTTTAATTATTCTGTTCGTGAAATTTGAGTACACGTTACTGTATTTTTTAATAATACAATATTTTTTTTAATCGCGTGTCCCCGCTCTTGTGACGTTTTTCCTTCAAAATCAAATATTGCCAAACGCAATTCCTCGCCAACTCGTGTTCTCGTTTCACATCTCGAATTTATATTTATACATTTTTATTCGCGTGTATAGTAGTTGTAGTCGTGCAGTAGACTCTATAAATTATATAATATATTACCGTGTAGTATTACCTACCACCTACGTATACAAATGCGTATTATATGAGGAGGGTATTTTTTTCTTTTTCGTCATTTCAGCAAGACGGAAATAAATAAATATACGTTTACGTCGCGCTCGTCGCGCTTTGAAACACGACACGCGCTTATTCATATTCGTAAACCGTACCACATCGCGATACCGTCGCAGTGCCGTAAGTGTAAAACACATATAATATATAATATCGTATATTAAAATAATATAATATATTTTAATCAAAACAACGCTCTCCTCGGGAATGCGCTTTAAAGATCCGCCGCCGCCGACGCCGCGGTGAAAAGCGACACGAATTACGTTATTTTTTATGGCGGCGGCGGTTGCGTTGTATATAACCGTACAAAACTGAGAATTTGTTTAAAAGCTACAAGGTATAGGTGGGTATTGCCCCCTTATGGCCCCTCTCCCTTGTAGACGCCCCTGCGTGTTATATGCATTTTTATTGCTCATGGGAAAAGACCGCCGGGCAGACCAAAACAAAGGGGGATAGACAAAGTGAATAAGAATTTTGCAGATTTGGAATACGAGATGGAGAAACACTAGCACAGGATAGAGACAGGTGGAAGCAGGTTTGTGTTGCGGTAAGGGCCTTTAAAAACCGACGAAAAAGAAGAAGAAGAAGATAATTTAATATAATATATTGTTTGAAACTAGACTTATATTTCTTAGTCGATCGTCAACGTGGCGTCTGAAAGTACGAAAAGAACCCGAAAAACCACGGTCGTCCGGGGAGCAATTATATTATCCAAGACCCCGGGGTAATCTGTAGATATTTATGTAAATTATATTTTATTTTTCCGCACACAAATACGTATAGTATAATATTATTATGTGAACTCATAAAAATGTTATGATTATTTTTTCGTATGCCAAAATGATTTTATTACACGACATCAGACCATTTTATTATGTTCAGTGTTAAAATATATAAATAAAAGTAATGTCTGCGTTTGAAGTAGATCGATTTATTCAACTCTACACGACGTCTGTACAAAAAATATGGCCATGACTCGTAAGTGTCAATAAATTGAGCACATGATGCACGCGGCCTGACGAGCGATCGTGATCATCAGTGACTGGCCGGGTGACCTACCGCAGACGTCGTCTGACGAAAACGAATTTGGGTCTAAACTAGTTTAAAAGTCAAAGGTTAATAGTTAAAAGTTTTTTACGATTTAACATGTTTTTCAAACTTAATTTAACTAGCTATACTTAATTTTCTAATTAACTTAATGACTTGACTACGAGTAGTTCTCAAGAATCCATCGTAACAACTTGGCCATTATTCCGATTAACTTGAAAAATAATATGTGTGAATGTTAAAACCATGTTTGTACAGTCATACATATATCTATATAACTATAGTTAAAATATATTTGTTAATAATAGTCTTTTTTTTTCTTTTTCTTTTTTTGACTTTTATCTTTTATTCACTGTTGCATATACAATTATTTTAAATGCAGAATAGGAACAAATAAAATTCCTTGTCATAATCATTTAGTCGACACAAAGGTCTAATTACCTAAACCACTACAGCTGCAGCTATAGTGTGCAATAAGTCGAATGGATAGTATGGGTTGAATTTTTAACAAAATGCTTAGTTCTAATTTTAAAAAAAAAATGGGCAAGTGGTTACTACTCTGCTGTACAGGATGTGTCGAGTAAAGGTCACTATAATGGACGAGTCAAATTTGAAATAAATAATATATCATTGTATACGAAAAACGATTGTGAGCAGAGATGGTCTGTCAGACTTTGTCGAGTATATTAATTCATATGCGGTACGTTTATTGTTATGCTTTTAAAGTAAATTATTTTTAAACTAGTATTACGGAAGGTTAATTTAATTTTTGCTGAAAACAGCATTTATTATATTAACTAATATATAAGTCCCCACGTTTTTTAATTACAACGAAGTAATTAACATCGTTATTCTTCGTTTAAATATCTAATTTAGTCCAAATTTTAACTTAAAATGTCTATAAAAAAAACTATTAATACATTTTTTTAGATTTTTTGGATCCACATTATTAAATATTTATGAGAAATCTTGTCTTAGATTTTCAATCTTTAGCTATAAAATTGAACAGTTTATACATTTTAAGCTACAAAATGTTCGTGATTTTGATGAGTTTTGTGAACTTAATTTTTAAAATGGTTATAAAAAAAATCACGACTAAACATTTATATTTTTAAACTGCTGTAATAACAACTTATAAGAAACTCTGTATACAATTTTCAAGCGTTTTGAAACAACGAACAATTTTAATCGATATTTTTAAAATAAAAACTAAAAAAAAATAGAAAACCTCAAATGTCTATAAAAAGCTCAAAATATTGTGAAAATTGTTAATCGATAAATAGAAATAATGTTTATGTTAATATTATTATATTTAATAATGTTTATTCGGTGGACATTTTATGTAACTACGATTATTTTAATTTTAGTTACACCAAAAAAAAAACAAAATCAATCTCATCAAAAACGGGTTTTACTTAAAAATTCTCGTTTTTCCCTTATTTCGTTTTTCGTTTTTTTTTTCTGAGACTTTTTTAAGCTACTGGGAATATTCAATTTTTACCTATCAAAAGTAACAATAAGATTTACTTTCCAACCATAAAAGAAACGGAAGTTTAAAATCGAAGCATTATTTCGACTACTTCTCGTATAGGCACTCGGACACGCATGCACAAAAAAGAAAATATCACCGCAGCATAAATAAATAAAATAAATAAATCAGTACATTTATCGCTCCGATCAGAATATAAAATCGAAAGTCACACAATCTCTACGTAATATTATGTGTGACCTTGCAGTTGGTAATCAAAAACAAAATAATGAACGAACTTATAATTTAAACTTTATAGGTAATTTAATATTTTCATCTCCAAACGAGTCTAAAACTTTTACAGTTAAATGTCTTATCTGATGTTAACACTATTAACGTAGTTCTTAACGTTGATAATATAATATTATACCTAACTTAATGAGCTCAAGTTAATTATTTTCGTTAACTTTGCCCGCTTTTGGACAATATTACACTACGATATAGGTTACAGTCAGTGCCGACTATACGCGGAACACGCTGAGCAATATTTCCAGTAGAAAATAATGCGACGGCGGCGCTAATACTCGAGGGAAGCCATCATAATCATAGCCGAGAAACACGCATTAAAACATTGTTCGGGTCGTGCGTTCTTTTTTTTCCTTCTTCCTCCTCCTAATATTTGTCTGTAATTCTCTGGCGATTTGCGGAAAATCGGTTTTTACTTAACGGAAATACCCAATGCGAAAAGGTCGTATATACCTGCTGGATGGGGCTTATACCTACGTACGGCGGCAACTCTAACCGCATTTCGGACGCTCTTACACTAAGTCCGCAGTCCGCGTACGACCGTACATATATTATATTATATTATTATTATTATTATCATATACAACTGAAATGTTTCTGATGGATTATTAATACATATTATATACAAACATTAAGTTTAAACAGTTACATCTTGATAAATTTACAATTTATTGATTCCTTTTACGAAAAATAGACGTCATCATCGAAAATCTTGGTTACGGAATCTTGCAAGATCTTGCAGGTAGGTGCGTCGAAATTCTAGAACACATTGTAGGTTTTGGTGTATTATAAGCTGGACAACTCTTGCGACTAATTTATATCGATAATAATATCAACAATTTTGCAGCTTGAAACGACGGTGACTTAACATTCACACCTTATATACGACAAAACGTTCGTTAGATGATAATAACAAAATAGTATTTTTTTACCAAAATTCTCAAAAATATATTAAAAAAAAATCTTGTTCATCATAAGCTTATTTTTCGTAAGAACAACGTTAAAAAAAAAAGGTAAAAAATGTGTTTCTTATTTTTCTTTTTGTCTCTATATCAGTACAAATCGTAAATTTTAAAATACTCATAAATAGTCATAATAATTGTTAAAAAATCAAAAAAACACCTTCAGAGTGGCCCTAAATAACCTGTAAGTTATATGATACGCTATGATACTAAATATTAACTTTAATATAACACTATTATATTAAAAGAATTAATAAATAAATAACAGAGAATTAAATGGATCATTTTGAACGTTACATTTGTCACTCAGCAATAAGCAATTTATACGTTATTGTACACGATATATAATTACAATATATGATGCAGATTGTGTTCGAGGATTTAAAACAATTGAATCGGTCATTTCAAAAACGACGTAAGTCACCGATTTTTCAATATTGACTTTTTGTCAAATTTGTTAATAATACACGTGGATACGTATTCTGTGTAAAATCTACATATGTCAGACTAATATTTAATACACAATTTACTATGATAAACTATAATAACTGCAAAAACTACTCAAGTCACTGACTTGTGTAGTTTTTGCTGTCATAAAAAAAAGTTAAGTTGTTGTTTATTTTAGAAAAAAAATGTATTTCATCTTGTGTAATATTATTATAGTAGTAATAAAACTACTAACACTTCTATGTTTATTTATTTCATTTTAATAATTTGACTTAGATTGTATATTATGAATATTCCCTGCAAAAACAACGCAAGTCAAATATGTTTTATCTCAATTTGATGCATTTTGATAAAAGTTGGACTATTTAAAACTATGGATTATGAATATCAGAAACCATAAAAATAAATCAGTAAATAGGTGCTAATGCAAAAAGAGTTGAATTTTTAAAGTAGTAAAGTTTTTTTTAGTTCCTGTAAAGTTTAAATTTAATGACATGTCGTTATTGAAATGACCGATTCAATTAACCGAGATTTACGGACACTGCGACGACATCGTAGACACCTCTCGCGATGCATCTTGTGCGCATTACTATACTGCTGTAATAATAATAATAATAATAATAATAATAAAAATTGTATACATCATAATATTATTATAATATCACTTGATCAACATATTATTTTTCAGACATCACGCCGCGTAACAAAATATAATAATAATATGATGGTTACGTCGCAGGAGGAAAAAAAACATTGACGGATGACGACGACGGGCCGCGGCCGCAACAGCCGTTCACAAATCGTTTATCATCGATTCCGTCGGCTCGCGCGAGTGTTTGATAAATTTCCATAACCACGGTCACCTGTCGCCCGGCTGTCATTATTATACCTATATAACCGTTATTTATATAACGAACGACCATCAGTCATCACTGCTTTATTTTCTTTCTTTCTTTATTTTTCCGCGCACGGTGCAGTATAACCTATACGTATACTCTGCTGCAAAAAGCAATATTCATGTTGGGCGCTCATAACGGAGAAACTATATATACGCGTGTCTGTCTATACGTTTCTGCGTAGTGGTCCGCGAAAAAAGAAAACTAAATAAATAAAAGAAGACGGCGCGGCGACCGCGGATTTTCTTTAGCTCGGCGCAGAACGTATAATAATATATAACATAAAATTTATTTTCAATCGGATGTATCTTCTATATTATCGTTATAATGTACATCGTTATATTAAGTGCGCATATTATTCTATGACGGTATTATAATATTTTATACAGACGAAACCATTATACGATCGCATATAAATCTATTGAATTATACCTGCAGAAGCCGGATTAAGTACTATATTATAATATGCGAGTTGTGCGCAAATGCATCAGAGCAGGGCTCCAAATCTATATTAATAAAAGGCAAAGTTTGCTTGTGCTTGTGTGTAAGCGAGATCCACTGCTGCCAAGTCCGTCGGACTCGTGATTCTGAAATTTGAAACACTGGCAATCCCGTGGATGTGCGCGGATCGAAGGCAATTTTTAAATTTTTAAAGAGGGGATTTTACACGGCGGGCTCAAGAAAAACTAATATTTTTTTGTTCGTATAACAATTGCTTGTTGCCATTGGTTACAAAAAATAAAATATTAATTATTGTAATTTTGCGGTACATAATATAATAATTTTAGACCTGTGGTTTGTATTTGGCCAAAACCACTAGGATATATGACTGTGTTAACACTATTGCGGAGTTAAAGACGACAGGGTAAATCCACTGGAATTATTTAATCTGTCACGCCGTGCAGGGGATCAACTGTAATTAATAGATAAATCCACTGTTTAAAATCAAAGGCCTAAGACAGACGACCCACCCAGATCCACAGATTTTGACCGATTTCCGCGGAATGTTCGTCATTAGATTCAACAAAATCCATAATGCAGTCGTGGGCTACTTTTTTTACTTTTCAACACATAATTTGTTGAATTTAATTGACCCACGAAAATCCATAATTTTATCTATTTATATATTGCGGCCACTGCAGGTTACAGAAAATAAATATAACGATTTAAAACGATTGGTATATCCAATTTTGGACCTATATATTTTATATTTGGGTTTGAAACAACCCTCGAACCGTGTTAAAGATCGTGCAGTTTACGCATTTAACGGAGTTTAAGACGACTGCAGGGTCGAGCAAATGGGTTTTTACCCACCCATGCGATAATTATATTATCATTATTATTATTATTATTATTATTATTATAAGCATGATATATTATGCGCATTGGATTAATACCGCGTGCCGGTGGTCTAGCGTGGATAAACAATGCGGACGCTCTTCCGGTTCTCTGAATGAACTAAAGAAACGTTAGCAATTAATATTATTTGTATATCCTCCATTACATTATAATCAGCTGGTTCGCAGCTAGTTAATTTTGAAATACTGTTGCGCGTCGTTCAGCTTTTAATGATCAATATGCCATTTTGTTAGATATAATATTATGATGATCGATTATTTTACCTATATCATAAAAATACTGGACGCGTGGGCCGATTCGACGTGAAACTGACTTTTCATTCGAGTTTGAAAATTATAAAATTTGGTCAGGCAATTTGTGATTTGACTCATTTCCCGTATAGTATCATGTTTAGGGGACGAAGATGGCCCATAACGATTTATCATTCATGACCGCTAGAAAAAAAAACTTTTTTCTTTCTATAATTACAGTAAATTATCAAAACTTTAATTTTGGAATAAACTCAAAAGTCACGATCTTTGATAGTTAAGATTGTATGCATATAATATGCAATGAGCTAAACTAGTTATTATACACTTATACGAATTCGAGCGTCTTATAATAGTGCTGTTACGGAAACTTCAATTATTCGATTGGCAAATACGGTTAAACCGCACAGACTCTGAAACTTATATTAATAAGTCGTTTAAAATCCTTGTTCTTAGTTGTTGCTAAGTCCCAGGAATGTCGAGCCTTCTGTTCGATATTATGTACATAAATCAAAATAGGTACTATATAATCGAATTATTTAGAAATTTAGTTACATTTAATTAACTGCACCTTATCAATCGTAATATAGGGAAGTTAATCGGTGTTGATTGCATATATATATGTGACTACACCATAGGAGTAAAGTTGATGTAGTTATAGCATTTGAAATGCGAATGCATATTGAGATTTGAGTTCAATATTTTATATCGTTATGTTGTAACATTTGAACTGACTGTAAAATTTCAGATCACAAATTTCTGATAAAAAATTTAAAAAAATTATAGGCAGTGTATAATGATTTGCAATATTTGGAAAAACTGGTATTTTTACGTGTTTTTAATGATTAAGTAAATCGATCGCCAAAACCCTATCGCGACAGTTTAGAGCAGCTTTTGAGAATTGAATTTTTTCTGTGAAGCTCGAAATACTGGTTTCTCAGAAAATGTTATGGAATTAAAGTTTTCATCATTTTAATATAGTACTTATCCAAAAACACATATTTCACACCTTTCTTATAATATTTTAACTGTATAATTTCTAATTATAAGATTCCAGATCCCGGATTCCGGACACCATTAACATTATTGTTTGTGAAATTCCGTATTCTCAGTTGAAGTTATTTTGCTCAGCAAGAAATATATATAATATATATCAGTTTCTCAGAACAAATTTATTTATCGAGCAAAAATTGTACGAATTCAAATATTGCATCAAAAAATACCAATTTAACAATTCTTAGAGCAAAATATATTAATATTATTATACTATAAATATATATTAATTGTGAAATGCCTCGTCGTGAGATTCCTAGCATTCTACATTTCTAAATTAATTTTTATATTTTGCCCCGTCAAATTTCAAATTATATTTATCCTGTTATCCGTAGGAAAAGTCGAAAGAACAGCGGAAAACTGAAAAACATATTACCTATATAATATATTATTGAACTCCGACAAAATATAAGTTTTAGATTTTTGAATAATTACTATTACTAATTTGCGATAAACGTCTAAAAAACGACGACGCTCACTTATTTGTATTTAACTTTTAAATAAAATCTAAATGGGAACGAAAATAACTAAATGGATAATAATATTATGCTGATCTTATAAATGTTTGATCGGCACAGTCGTGATGGGTCATCAATATTCAGCCGGAAATAAGGTGGTACTGTGGTAGAAACCTTAAAAGCATTTAAAGTTACGTGCGATGAGCTGCACTTTGATCACAGAACTTTGAGTAAACATTTTTTAAGATGGTTTAGTCTTGGTTTTAAAACGACCTCATAACATTATTCAGACAAAAAGAAACGGGAAAATATCACCAAATTCCTACAGGTTATATGACGTGTAAACGTACATTTATCTGGCAATAATATATCTCTATAATACTATAATATTTTGCTACAATACGTATATTAAACACTTTTACTAATAATAGTTTAGCTATCAACATTTTTAATACCTATTAAATGTAGAAAACACTTTCAAAGCTTCTTTTCTTGATGAATAATATTAAATAAATAAAAATATTAATACTTTATTATTGTTATTAAAACTATAATAATTAATAGGTATTTCAGTATTTGATAGTCGAGTTCGACATATTTTTATTAGCTGATAATACATTAAATTTAAAACCTAAAAAATATCAATATTATGATGAATTGTATTTTTTTTTTTAAACTTACTGATAAGTTAGAATATAAATTGCTTAATATATGAGATTAATTAGAAATAATAGTTTAGTAATAAATTAGTACATAAAATTGTGTCAAATTGTGACTTACATCTAATATACATATTATATATTATAATGTGTATCAATTTAAAAATGTTCACAACTATATTTTTTTTCTTGGACATTTAAGCGGAGGAGTATGCGAATAATAAATTAATTTTTATAAATATTTAAACTAAAAAATGGTACATTTTCATAATATACTTGTATTATAATTAGTATTTAGGTTGAATTAGTAAAATTATATCAATAATAAACGCTACAGATCAAACAATATAATTGTTTAGGGTATTTTAGAACTTCGTTCGTAATTTTTTTTTCAAATTGTAAAGTTTGTATTTTGTATACATATTATGCGAAGGTTGCTATATTAAGTTTATTTTCATCCCTGTAAGCATTTTATAATTTCTTGGTGTTAATGGCAGTACTACCACCACCACGGTGTACTTTACCGTCATTATCTCTGTTCTTCAGTATTCAAAATACAGCAACATACTCAGTTTTTGGATCGTTATTAGTTCTATAAAAACCGAACCCGTGACACACAGAATTAGATAATCTGATAAGTGATAATGCAATAATTGGGAGCACGTTTTGTAGTGGCGTAATGTATTCCAGATTATGTCAATTTTACCTTAACTTACACATTTTTAAGTGGGGACCATAATATTCTATAGTGTAGACTGTAGGTACACACTATGAATACCTGATTGAGTGTTATAATCGGTTATTCGCAGAAACTAAACACACTATAGAACCTTAAAACAAATATATATTTATAATATAGTACAATATTTTGTCAAACAAATATTTAATTAAATTAAGAAAATTAAATTTGGATCGAATTGATAATGAATATTGGACTGAAATAAAATGTTATTAATGATTTTTATTTTTGATTACAGAAAATAATGTACATCACACTTTAAAATGTTGAACTGCATACAAAACTTTTCGCCCATAATGAAGTGTGGTGAGAGAATTACACACAATTTTAGGGCCTGAATTGGTTATTAAAGAAACATAACTCAACAAGTAATATATACTTTTATACCGATAACTATTTGTTAACTATAAGAGCACAGAATTCTTGAAATTAAATCATTAAAAAAAAAAAA
Source organism: Neotoxoptera formosana (assembly GCA_022818045.1). Lineage (NCBI taxonomy): Eukaryota > Metazoa > Arthropoda > Insecta > Hemiptera > Aphididae > Neotoxoptera > Neotoxoptera formosana. Next base: position 26,255,327 of record CM040634.1, read on the forward strand.
AAAATATTTAAAAATTAAAAATTGCTACAAAGTACAAGTTACACATTACAAGAAACTGTATGTATTCAATTATGGTAGGTACACAAAACACGAAATGAACATTATTTTTTCGAAATGTCCATAATATATATAACTGTTGTACATAATATTTAGCTACAGACTGTTAATTCTTGTAAGTTAATTTTATATTACAATGTAGCTACTTTTAAAAGAAAAATCATCTCGTTTTTATTAATATGAAATAATAATACATAATATAATATTAAAAAAACAAGCAGTTAATAAAGTCCGCACAACAATGAACGGAAATCATATTCAAAAAAAATAAAACGCTACATCAAAATGTTTTCGTAAACTACTAAACCATAAATATTAAATGTGTGCACAATTGGTTAGTGTAAACGTCACTCGTTTTCAGCAATAAGTAAATTCCAATTTTCGTGGACCTTTTTAAAATATAAGGATTACTGAGTAAGTACAGAATTGGAATGGTCGACGATACTCTAATCGCTTAAATTTCACCTAAAATTTCACCATAGGCCTAGATGCCCCTATATCCTATGCGTCACTTACACCACTGACGTTTCGTGTTTTCATCTATTGACTAATGTCACAAATTTTTTTTAAACGCAAGCGAGATCAATAACGCTTATGTAACACTGCGTTCGAGCAAGTGTCACACACGAACAATCGCACATTTATTTCGAATAAAAGTCAACAGCAGCTGCACTACTGAATTATACAAAAGTATGGACACACAATTATAATATTATCTATGATCCGGCAAAAGACTGCACGACGACTTCACATATTTTATAATATGATAAAGTCGTGCTGTTTAACATACCCGCGACGCGTCCCCCAGTGTCCTAAACACACACGCACACGCTGTTTCCTACAATGGCTAGTTTCGGTTTGAATAAAATATGTAACGTCATATAAAATATTAACGAAAATGCTGTTCTGCAAAAAAAAAAAAAAAAACGGTAGTGTTTCTGTACACAATGTAAATATGTCATAACGGCATTATTTTTGTGACTATTTCTCGTTCGTATACATTATATTATAAAAGTAGTACTATTATAATCGTTTACTTTATAGTATATTGTATATTATCGTCTTAAAAGTAAAGTATATAATATCTACATCGAAATATTTTAATTTATAATAATTTGGTAACTATATATAAATTATATTACATCTATAAAAGTAATTAATTTTAATTCGATAAAATATAATTTTTTATAGATCATATTTTATACACCGGTTTATCCTGAAAATTAATCTTTTTTTTTTTTAGGGTCGATTAATTGTTAGATACTTTTGTGCGTATACTGCAGAGTGTTAAAAAAAGATTATTTTGAGTGCCGGCCTAATAAAACATAATTTGAAGTTCCCTATTAAAACGTTCAGCATTTTTACACTCAATAGTTTAATATCATAATTAATTTGAATTACCTATATATACCAATGTACCTACCTCCTACTTATGAAAACCAATCCTCTGCGTGATATATATAATCAACTATAAATGTTGCTGTTTGTGAGGAACATTGTTGGCATAATAACCACATGGCGTAAGACTGCTCGACTTGAAATAAAAGCGAAGAATAATAATTAACGATGTTCGATTATACACGGAAAATTCAGAGTGAATTGAAAAATATGATGTTTTGATAATAATATTATACATTTATACAATAATGATCTATTTTTGAGAAGTTTTGATTTTGTATCGGAAAACAATATTGAAATTTAATGGTGATAATCGGACAATAATATATCACAGTTTTGTATTTCTGGAGTAGGTATATTCATTCCGTTGCCTGGTGCGATCCTGGCAGACACTTATTGGAGAAAATATAAGTACGCTTTACTTAAATAGCCATACATATCTTGATCGTCGTCTTAATATGATATTAACCGTACTTTTTTTTTTTAGAACGATATTATGTTTTTTAATGGTATACGCGCTGGAAAGCGTTGGGCTCACTGGATCTGGATGGCAGATAATATGCTCAGTCTCGACGTTCAAAAGTTAATAAATTATGATTTTCACAATAGATATAATTAAATCCTAAGACTATTCTTGGTAAGATACGTTTTTCTCCGGTAAGTTCCACGGAGAAGCAATAAACGACCAAAATACTCCCAAAAACATAGATTAATCTTTAAATGTATACGGCGCTCAGCGTACCCACCTATAACTATACCTAACCACGACGAGGCACACTTGTAAGAGTGTCGACCCCACTTTCGAGTCGATATCGTCAACGACGTCGTTCCCAACTTGAAACACGCGTATTTTTATATCCGATATCGTTCTCTAAAAACGTATTCTTCGCCAAACAGATAACACAGCCCCCCGTCGTTTCTGGAGTACGAGAAACGTCTTATCGTACACGCTGCTAAAAACCCGTCGTTTGTTTTCTGTTTTTTTTTTCCCATAATCTTCTTCTCTCTCTCTTCGGATTGTTTTTAATATCCGTACAGGTACTGGTGGCATAAAACAGATAGTTTTATGCATTTGGCGGTCATCAACTCCAGCTGCCCCAACGAGAAAAACAGCTACTGCGCCACTCCACAACTGTAATGGTATTCCACACAATTACGGTTTTCATATTTTTATTATAATACTATATACATATATCACAGACGCGCGTGTTGTCTTTCGTTCATTCTGTAATATCACGGAGTCCCATCATATATATATATATAATGTACTGGACATCATATACGGTGATACGTGGACTGCATTTCAACATTATGAAACTAGCGAATATTTTTTAGTCCGAGAGTTTCACATATTTTGAGAACCTTTAGGTAAATATAAACATTTTTTGCAATACACAATATAATTTTTTTATTCCGATTTAAATTATTAAAAAAAGCGTTTTTATCACGAAAAGATAAGAAAATGTATTTGGATTTTAAACACAAATGAAAACTGTCGGTATCCATACATAAATAATTTGTACGATTTTTTTTTTTTTGTTATCGAGATCAGTAATTTTTCACAATTATATAGTATTTCATCTCGTCATAATATTATGAATAAACACATCGCCGTGTATGAGTGAAGCAAAAGGAGTTATACCGACTGGATGTTAAAATCTACTACACCGCGTTTAGTGACGGCGCAACGTGTATGCAACATAGGTACACAATTATATTGTGCGACACGGAAAAATAACTTTAAAAATAACATTAAATCTGCAATCGTACAATAATGTTGTGATAATATTGTGTTGGTTTGTGTATACATATAATTGTGTAGTACAATGGTATTTGTATTGTATACATTATCCTCTATATATACGTAATGCATAGAAAATATTATACAGTTTTTTTTTTTGAGCTAACCATTTCATAGTTCTGTTATTGTTATTCTTTATACGATATAAAGGCGCCGATAAACGTATAGTCGTTATAAACATATAACATATTATTATATTCAATTTAAAAAGAATCCTCTCTTTTTAAAAAAGATTCTTCTCTGTTAAAATAATATTGTTATAGTCACACATAAATGAATAGATTGTTGATAGATTTAACTATACTAAATGCCATGCTTCAACAGAAAAATATCCTTTTTTATTTTGTTAAAAATACATAATATGTAAAATCAATTACAATCACCGTGACACACTCGGATGACTTTTGAGTTGTGACACGTATTATATAATAGAATTAACCCAATGAATAATAGATGACTTGCCGATTGTCGGGTGCGAGAAATATGAGATCATCCCTAAAATAATATTTATAATTAATTAATGATATAATTAATATATAATTATTGTTACGATGTTAATGTTTAAAAATCTATACTATTAAATATAGGCTATCGATAAGCATGAAGTCGTTCATGGCCTTTGTTATAGTTTAATGGCACTTGGCGATTTGTCGGTGTTATCATTTCGACGATATCGGATATTAAAAATCTTAAATCAAACACCTTTTAATTAATTATTTGGTTATAAATGTATCATTGTCCATTGATTTGAAATCGATTTCGTTTCTGATTTGGGCACATGAATTTCTACTTTACTCTGGTCTTGTGCTTTAGCTGACACGTTATTATAAAGTTACTGCAGTGTAGTTTTTCGGAATAAAAATGCCATTGTAACTGATGGCAATGACATCGAATGAGAACTGAATGAAAGAAATAACCGTTTTCGAATGAGCGTCGTTGTGTTATTTGTTTATTTATTTATTCGTATGCCATTACAATAAACGATAGCACTGTCTTGATTAAATAACTTTCGTATTACATTTTTATTACAACTAACATAAATTGACATTTAAAAGGATTAACAAAGCATCACCTTTATGTAATTAAATTTCGAAATCCATAGAATGCGAGAGTGTAAGACAAACAAATATTATGCTGATTGAAACTTAGGTAATAGGTACAATACAAAAAATTATTTTATGTTTTATGTCGTCAAGATTGATTAATAATAATATTGTCATTGGTAACCTCTTTTTTGTGTTCTTTTGAATAATTAGGGAATGTAGTTGAGTTTGAGAATTTTATATATTATTATATTCATCGCGAACTTTATATAAATATATTTATTTATCTTGCTTTATTATATCAAAAATGTACACACAAAATGTAATCTCTGAAAACTGTTTTTCTTAATAATAAATACAATTTAGGGTTGAATTTCGTATAGAAAATTTAACTGCTGGAATATATTATATCTTTAACAATTTAAAGTCGTTAAAACTTCTAAAACTTTGTTTTAAACAAAATAAATTATTATTTGCATTTTAAACAGTATTTATTTTTATTTTCCGTTAGATATATTACACTATTTTCACCATTAGCTGCAAATTAAAGCAGAATTACATAGATATGTACCTTTATTCGTAGTATTATGGCGATATGGCAAAAACGAATAGGTTAAACCAACTCAATACTTTAAAAAATATTTTGATCGACTATACAACTACGTACTTTGAATAATTCTGTGTTTATATGAAATATTATATACTAAAGCCATCAAATAAATTGTTAGGCATTTATTTAAAATAATTATCGAACTTCGGTAAAGTATGCTGAATGAGTTATGATAAGTTATAACATTTTTTTTTAAATTAAGTTTACCTTCGAACGATCATGTTTATAATAAAACGTATGAACCAAATCTACATGAATTGAGAACAAAAAGTTTTTGACAGTAAACACTGGACATTTCAAAAACTAATGATCTACAATTTAAAATTCAAACGTTAATTTGACCATGCCAAATTATTTATAATTGTATATATCATGATTTTTACGTTATTTTTGTATTTTATTTGATATATGTTTTATCAAGAACTTGTAGTATGGTAACTATTATAGCTCGACAATTATTAAGTATACAATAAAATATAATAAAAATTATACATTAGATAAATTAAGTAATATTACAGTAAGTAAATACTAATAATAGGCATAAAATATTATATGAATATGACAACAATATTAAATGAAAAATAGGTTAGGTAAAATAAGGTAGTATAAGTAGTAAAAGTTAATACCTAGTATTAAGTTAAAAGTTATATAATACATTTCGAAGTAGGTATGATGGCATAAAAACATTTATCTAAAACCGATGCAAGTAATTTTTAATTGCCGGATTAAAATGATACTTTTAAATTCGTTGATATTATCCGATGAGACGTTTAGAGGTCGGTTGGCTACGATTACAGCATAAGTACGATTATGAGTGGAACTGTAGGTGTTCTCGGCCTGCGTGAGATTAATTGGAATAGGGACAGAGAGGATGAGTCATCTTTTTTCCAGATTTTGGGTTTTCGGATGTTGCAGTCAGCTTTTTATAAACAGGGCAGCTTCTGTAAGACGATGTGTAGCTCTCTGCACAAATAGCACCTGGGAGGTTGTGTTTTATTTTTTTAACCTTTTCTGTGATCGATCTTCAACACATTCAAAGCAGCGAGGTCTGTGAGAACAATATGACTTCGTGAGATCTGGCAGTTGTGACATTGAGGAAGACCGTCGTGGCTTGTTTTGAACGGTTTTTCAATCGAAACTGAAGTGTGTAGTAGCTCAGAGACATTAAAAATATCTGAATTATTGTTTTTTTGAGGTCCACAACTTAAAACGGCAATGGCAGCAGGTTGTTGTTTTTGATATTTTCGACATGTTTAATCGAGTGACCTAGTTCGGTTAGAGCATCCGAAATATCAGAACTAAATGTCGAATGATGAAAGTTCCTACTAGCAACTCTGAAAGGGCGAAAGCTGCGTGGGCATAACTTTTTTTCGGGTCATCAACTTTTTTTTTTAATTGTCAGGCCAATTAGGCCGAATAATTAAAAAATATGACTTGGACTTTCGGGTAAAATCGTTATAACCCGTGATTTGTAAAAGGTGATTTTCTAATGTAGATATAAAAAAAAAAAAAATAATGATTGGGATAAAAATATGATAAAGGTAAATAAAATATTGTTAACGGATAATCAGTAGATTTGATTAAATTTAAACACAATATTATATTTATTAAAGGCACAGGCCATCAGTAGTTTTTGTTTAACCTTGTCTTATCCGTTATTTTAATACAATAATAGTTTATTGTAACCTTAACTAAATCATATTTATTCAATCTTAAGCACCTTTTAATTTTTGTTCATCTTACATTATTTATAACGATTTGGTTCAAAATTTTTTTAAATTTATTTTGTAATTTTAGTCTGACGAACGATTCCGTTGAAGATTCTGCAGAGCGGAGCAAAGAATGAGAATTGGTTGTACAATATCGTGTGTATTTATTTTTAATTTCATTGAAGTACCTAGATATTTATATTTTCCGTTGTTCGGAATGAAAATGTGATGTGATAGCTCAAACAGTACCGGGTGCTGGTACAAATAGCGGCCGGGTTCGCCGGGATAATACTGCGACGAGCTAGGGATACCACACCACCTGTACGTCATATAATTCTAGCCACGCATTCCGCGCACTTACTTTACGACGTAACGGATTTGGAAATTTATTAATCGTAATCGTATCAACTATTTCTACTAAAAATCGAGTAGGTATACATTTTAATAATTAATTTAATATTATATAGCTTTTGTTCGTGATTTAGGCACGTGAATTTCTACTACACTCGCTATCACTTAGAAATATACAATGCGGAAAGTAGCTGAGTGTGTGTATAGCGATGTGATAGCTCAAACAGTACCGGGTGCTGGTACAAATAGCGGCCGGGTTCGCCGGGCTAATACTGCGACGAGCTAGGGATACCACACCACCTGTACGTCATATAATTCCAGCCACGCATTCCGCGCACTTACTTTACGACGTAACGGATTTGGAAGTGTATTAATCGTAATCTTATCAACTATTTCTACTAAAAATCGAGTAGGTATACATTTTAACGATTTTGTTTTAATAATTAATTTAATATTATATCGCTTTTGTTTGTGATTTAGGTACTTGAATTTCTACTATACTCTGGTCTTATATGCTTGCCGACACATTAGCGTATTTCAGTATGGTTTATCGGAGTAAGAATACCATCATGACTGACGTAGCGGCACATACCGAACACAAAATAGAAGACAATATTATAGTTTTTGACCGAACATTATTGCACAATACCAATAATACATAAAATAGAATAATTAATGTTCTCTGTTGAATACTGAAATGCATTTATGTGAAGGGTTATACATGCGAATAAATACGCATATCCAAACTACCTATACATAGTTAATGCCAAGCTAAACAATATATTATTATTATTATTGTATTCTGTGACAATACTTTATTATAATTTATGACACGCGTCATGATTCATGATATAATATTTATTGTCATTGATGTACAATATAATATGCGTTCTATGAATTTAGTGAATATTAATCAAATTCTTTAATATTACATAAATATATAAATATTTATTTATATTTGATATTCCACAAGTAAGTACATAAAAACCACTGTCGCAGATATTGTAATTTAGTAAAAAATTATTATTTTTAAGTATTCGAATTCGTCTTGTATTTGAATGCTAGTATTTAAATACATTTTTGATATTTCAAATACTTCTATTCGTTATGGTGTTTGGCGCACGAGCAAATAACCCCGCGAATATAGAGTAAACAATATTGCAATGTCAAAATTATTATGTATCGTCGCTTTGCAGTTCACCTAAATCTCCTTAAACATCCTTTACGTCAGTGATGGTCTTCTATAATTTTCGAATCACGACTTTTGAGATCCTTACTTTTCGAGTAATGAGTGGTTTACCGCGGTCATAAAAGAATCTCTGCTGCTGTATAATATTATTTAATTCTGACGACGACGGTTCCACCTATGCTGTCGGTACAAATAATATTTAATATCGGCGAGAAAATTTAGCAGTGACATCGCATCGCAGTGTATAATATAAATTATATACGGTCATATAGTTTTGTGATTCTATTGTATAAAAAAATATATATTTTGTATTATTACAGGATATCGTGTAGACGTCCAGTGCGTGTCATTGCTGCAGGCTGCGTATATAATACTATGCGTTTAGGTATATCTATATATTATAAAAGAAACGAAAGACCCTTAATTTGTTTTTTTTTAACTTCTAAAATCGTTTTTAAGGATTATTATCCGAACGTTTTAATAACTCGGAAACCACTAATTAGAATTTCGATTTAAGTACACCGACATTTTCACAAAAAAAAACGTGACAATTAGTTTTTAGTAGGTAAGAAATGGGGGTTCTTTTTTGAAAAATAGAGGTTTGTATCAATACAACGCACTCTGTGATAGTAGTACAAAAAAATCAGGAATTTGAAAATATGATTGAATGATTTGAATAAGCGTATATACTAATAAAAGAAAAAATGGGGGTGACCATGCTTAAAAAATCACCCTGTATGGCTGTATATACGTCTTATCGTGTACAATGTACATTGTACATAATATAATAATTTTGTTGTTATATATTTATATGTGTGTATACTTTATATATAATGATGTATATAGGTACTATTTATGTATCTGTACTATATATATGTTACGCCGAATTTATGAAATTGCTGATTACATGAAATCGGCAGAAAAATTGCCGATTTCATGAAATCAGCAACGCTATTGCCGATTTCATGAAATCAGCAACGCTATTGCCGACAACGCGAAATCGTCCGCTTGAAATGCATAATACTGCCGATTGCGTGAAATCGGCAAGACCATTCTTAAAATAATGATAATACATAATTCAATATAAATTAATGTGTTATATTTATGATTTTACATAAAACACTGGAAATATAACAAAATCATATTTTAATAATAAATTATGTGTAAAAAGTTGTAAAAAAAAAAAATCAAAAAAATCGAAAGTTATGAAATTATATTAATATGTTTAGTTAGGTATATATTTATATTATATTTATACGTTTTGGCAACTACGGCCGGGGTGAACGCTGGCACGCTGAATTACACATCATGTTATTTTTCCTGCATGTACACTTTTTTGATGTGCAATTCGTACGGCAAGTACAACGTCGATATCCTTGTCCGGTTCCAACTGACTCTAATCGAATAATTCTCGAGGTACTTTTGTTGCCAGCCCCATTCGTGCTTTTTGACCAAAAACTGCTTCATATGGAGTCGTCTTTATAGCTTCGTGGTATGTGGTATTAACGCCCGATTGTACAAAGTCGAGGCCGTAACTCCACGCGGCAGTTTTGTTGTCTCGCATCCGCGCCACCAGTGAATCCTTAAGCGTACAATTCCCTCTCTCTACAGATCCTTGGCTTTGTGGATAACGTGGCCGACCGTTTACTAATATTAGATCGGGCCATAATGACGCTAATTCTGTTATAATACCAGCAGTAAATTCGCGACCATTATCGGACTGCAGAACATGAGGTGCACCAAACGTCAAAAATATGTGTAACAGTTCTTTCGCTACTTCCGAAGCCTTTTTGCACTTCAGAGGCCGGAAAAATGAAAACTTTGTACTATAATAATGTGTTACCGAATTCATGCATTCGGCAGAAAAAAGTGTGTCTATTTCATGAAATTAGCAATCAAAATTTGCCGATTTTGTGAATTTGGTGGCAAAGTTGCCGATTTCACGTTGTCAGCAACAGCGTTGCTGATTTCATGAAATCGGCAATTTTTCTGCCGATTTCATGTAATCGGCAATTTCATAAATTCGGCGTAACATATATATTGAACGCGGTGACTCGAGACTATGTATATGAGTATCGAAATCGTCCCAATCAACTCTGATCTATTGTGTTGTTGTGTGTGAGCCCGTCGCAACTTTTTTTACCCATCACCACATAACACGTGTTCCGAAAGACACAAAGTGCCGCTGTAAAAATACAACAACATATTTTACAACGGTGATCTTAAAGAATATAATAATAATATGTGTGATATGAGTGAATAGAGACCCGAAGCCTCGTAGCTCCGAATACTACTCTTATCAATTAGTCACTCAAATCACTTTTTGATGAAAAAATAGAGAAAACAGGATTAAAACAGGATAGTTGCGAAAAACAATACTAATTAATGAGCCCTGTTTAATTCTGATTGAAAAAAACTAGAAACCAAGCTGAAAACCAGGACATATGATCACCCCGCGTGGTATCAGAACAGGCACGTATATGATATACGGACGGGTTTTGCAAAAGTCCAAACTTCCCCGAAATATTTTCAAACAATATTTTTTTCGACAAGCGGCAATGTAAAATACAATTTTGAATTATTATTTTATACATTTTTTCGTATAAACTATTCGACTATTGACGTTCGCACGTTCCATGCAATAAATATTATTTAAAATTCTTACATTGGAGTTTATATTCTTATCTTCGCCGTATCTGTCGGTGTTTTGCGGTATTTTATATTTATTTCTCAGTTTTCTTCACGTTTAGTGTTTGGTGGCTTACACATTTCTAGGAAAATAATATTATAATACGCGTGTATCGTTTGTACTGCAGCTTCATGACTCTATGTATAAACAAGTTTTCTGTTGAAAACATATATTTTTACGATTTCATTAGTCGTTAAATCTTTAGTCAATTGAGTTATCCATTAAAAATTACGGAACAAAAGAAACAATCATTTTTTGTGTACACGAGGTGTTTTATTAATTTTCATCAACAATACAAACAATTATGATTTTTAAATAACTAATGAGTATTTGAATAAACGTAAAACGGGCTGAAAAGTGGTACAAACGGAAAAATAACTTTCAGTCTCCGGCTGAGGGGATGACCGCGTTCGGGAGGCCAAGGCCTCTAATCCCTTCCGCAGCAGAACACCAGTCGAGCAGCCCGCCTGACCCGACGCCACGCAGACGAAAACCTTCCTCGCCGTCGTCGGGGTGCAGGTGCGATATGCTCAGGTGCCGCTGCCGGGTAGACCCCACCATCGGCTGGAACTTCAGCAACAAAGCTAATTCTTTCCGATACCTCAGAGCCCATAGCAGGGCTCTTCTCCTCTTCTCCTTTTCCTTCGCCTTGGCCGCCTTCCTCGACGGCCAAGTTTTCGTATTTTTTTTTCTCGTGGCAGCCTTCGCAGACGGCCGAGTTGTCGTAGTTTCCTTCCTCGGGGCCGCTTTCGCTGACACCCGAGTTTTGATTTTTTTCTTCCTCTGGGCCGCCTTCGCCGACGACGGCCATGTTTTCGTAGTTTCCATCCTCGTGGCCGTCTTCACGAACGGCCGAGTTGTCGTAGTTTCCTTCCTCGGGGCCGCTTTCGCTGACACCCGAGTTTTGATTTTTTTCTTCCTCTGAGCCGCCTTCGCCGACGACGGCCATGTTTTCGTAGTTTCCATCCTCGTGGCCGTCTTCACGGACGGTCGAGTTGTCGTAGTTTTCTTCCTCGGGGCCGCTTTCGCTGACACCCGAGTTTTGGTTTTTTTCATCCTCGTGGCATCCTTTGCCAACGACAGCCATGTTTTCGTAGTTTCCATCCTTGTTGCCGTCTTCACGGACGGCCGAGTTGTCGTAGTTTCCTTCCTCGGGGCCGCTTTCGCCGACACCCGAGTTTTCATATTTTCCATCGTCGTGGCCGTCTTCACGGATGGCCGAGTTGTCGAAGTTTACTTCCTCGTGGCCGCTTTCGGCGACACCCGAGTTTTGGTTTTTTTCATCCTCGTGGCAGCCTTCGCTGCCGTCGGTTGTAGCGGATTCATTGTGATGCATTGCGGCCAAGACCCCGCTTTTGCCTGGGCTCATGTCGTGAAGCAGCGCAAATATAGCCGTTATGACGTTAATCATATTTTCGTCGTTCAATTTGTCGTGTCTTCCGTCCCGCGTGAAATCCATAATGTCTGATAAGATGTCATTGAGAATGACTACAGCATTATTCGAATGGCGATGATTGGCACCGATTATATTTTCCATTTTAAATTGTTGTTGTCAGTGTAGTTAAGTATAATATCTTATTGTGCACGATTCTTCGAACTCTAAATTGATACTAAACAAGATTCGGTTGTTATTCGTCACTAAGACCGAGAAATTCGAAAATCTCTAGAACGATGGATGGGACGTCGTTATTATTACTAGCCAGAAACGACTTTAGATTGTTTGTTTCATCGACAAAATCTCGACAATTTAAAAAAAAATTATCCAAGATGTCAATCCGATACAAATCATTTCTGCACCCGATACATGTATTTCGTATAATTGCCGTAGATGTTTTGAAAATGTTGCGATTATTATTTTTTATTCCAACCACTATTAAAAAATGTATATATATTATGTATAGGTACCTACAAATCACAATCGTTCAATATCGGTACAAATGTACATAATATTGTTTCCCAAATCAACCCATGTTACATAGGCACGAATTTTTTTATAATAACTTACAGTTTATATTTTACACAAAAGTCACTGATAATACGGAAATTTGCAAATTATTTTGTGGTTTAAAATATATAAAATAATCAATTTTTGTAGTTAAGGATTGACAATTTATAACAAGATTTATCATAAGTAGGTAGTTAATACTGCAGTATAAAATATGGTAAAAAAAGTAGTAGACATTTTAAGTTCAAATGTGTACAAAATTAGATATTTAAACGAAAAATAACGATGTTAGCTATTTTGTTGTAATTTAAAAATATAAATCCTGGGTACTTGAAGCTTTTAAAGTAGGCATATTATTAAATTACCTTATTAATAATTTTAATTTCTTAAAACTAAAAATTTTTATTTAAAATTTTGTAGAGTTCAAATTATCAATTTCAAAAAAGTGGAAAAGTCGTTTTTAAGAAAACTCCATAACAAATTAAATTATGTTTTTGAAATTTGTATCCTATTACTGAAACGGTTGGCAAAATATAGTATGTCTATTTCAGTCGAAAACACAGCCGGGTCGAATCCCCTTAACAGATAACATTTTGGTGGATTTGTATTGGTACAGAAAATATAACTGCTGCGGGCTAGTTTATTAACGAATAAGAAATTAGTAATTATATCTATACAGTGTCGGCCTGGCCATGGCCGCTAGGCTGCGAACGCGTACGGGGCCCCCGACCGTAATAATTGTGCCCCGATAGTACTTTGAATATTGCAGGATAGGTATTGAATATTATTATATATTATACTATTTATACCATTATTGCAATTTTTGGGGGCCCTTCTGAAAAAAATGCTTCCGGGGCCCTTTAAGTACCAGGCCGACACTGTATCTATACCCACCAATAATTAAAGTTTGGTATTTTCGGTCAACACTCAACAGTAACCTATACGACTTTGTTATTAGATCGCAGGTGCCTGCGTGTTTTCGTTTTTCTTTACGTTTTTCAAATTTTCAATATCGGTTTGTTCGGATATTATTATGCTGATAATATAGTCATAAAGTCCAATCGTCGTCGCCTCTACCTATAATCGTATAATCTTGGCGATCTCAGTTCGTAAATCTCGTTTCTTGGCAACTCGCGCGACGAGATAAAAAGTCGAAAACTATTTTATTTCCCCAAATCGTTTTGCCGTAAGTACTCGCTTTTGATGGCAGCATGTTTGTTATGTCCGCCGGCTCCGCCTATGTTATAAATATAAAAAATATTTTCAATTTTTGCGCATTCAATATCGTATTTCGCTTCAAATGGGTTTACGCGCTATGTACGCGTATATTTTAATATATATTGTTGAACATGTCCGACGTCGCAGCGTATAACTCGAAGTACGATTTTCACCTATTTTATCACGATACTGTTTGTACTTTGTGCCGTATTCGAATAAAATATTTTAATATTGCAGTCGAACGTGCCCTCGGCCGAGGCAGCGTGTCCTCGACCATTGTCGCCCACGACCATGGTTCCGTTTGAATAAAATATGTAACGCGTACAATATTGACGACAACGCTTTTTTGCGAAAATTATAAGTAAGATCTGTACATCATAATACGGCTTTTCATTTTATTTCAGCCGGTTCTGTATATTTTATTGCCGACATTGTCATAATATTTATTGTGTTTTATTCAGATTATTATTTTATTCGATTAAATCGTTTAAGATAATAATATGATAATATATACTGCCAGACTGCCAGAGCTTTGTGAGAGATTTGAAGTTTATTATTTTTCCTCGGTGTTTTTATTCAAGACATTGATCGTTTTTGATCGACTACAACTGCGTTCGTTGAATAATTCTGTGTTAATGTAAAATTTATATTAGAGCCATCGAGTAAATTGTCAGGTCTCCGATAAAAATTATCGGACTCCTGCTGTAAAGTATGCTGATTGAGTTATGATAATATTTTAAATAATTGATTAACGAAGTTAACCTTTGGACGGGCGTGGTTAGCATAAAGTATAATGAATCAAATCTACATGAATATTGAACACAAAAAGTTTTCTACTGTAAACACTGCGAGTTTCGAAAACGTATGGTCTTCAAATAAAAATGTAAACGTTTATTTGTACATACCTGCAAATGTATTGTATTGTCTGCATCATGATTAATTGTAAGTCATTACTCGTTATTCGAATTATCATATTATATTCCTGCAATGATGAACGAACCGCGGAATTATAAAAAAAAGAACACAAATAACATCAATAATAATATGATCTAACAAAACGTACAGTGGGTATGAACACTATATATAGAGGAATATAATGTAATATTATGTTAATATGTTTTTGTAATTGAAATTTGTCAATAATTAATAGCTACTTATGCTACTTTTTTGTTATTATTACAATATTCATAGGTAAATAATTGTTTGTCGATTAAATCGTTTGCTAAATATTATAATATGTATTATGCTGATTTCACCTCCAGACGTTATAGGAGAATTTTTAATGCTATTGAGGTAGAGTTCAACTCGTACTTGAACGATATTATGATAATTATTTGTAAATAATTGAATACATTAATAATGAAAATTTCTCAAATAGATAGGTATTACGACGTATTCTACAACAGAAAAATATTGACCAACAATATAGATATAATTCCGATTCCGTCGTATGCGCTCAATATATAAGGGTAACACTTCTATTGCTACGAAATGGCACAATAAAACGGGTAAAATGATAGAGCGTATACGTCTCGATCTGAGAATCGTAATTTATTAATATCTAGTGAACTACAATCAATTCGCGCGTGTAGAGATTATATTTTACGAACGGTTTACGATTATTTACCGCAAGTACAATGGAAACTATTTAATCGCATATAGTGTGTGGCATTTACCGCCATGTTTGGCGATGGCCGCGCCGAATGAAGTAATATATTCATGTTCGCACAGTAAACAAATTTGAATTTCCTGAGGTTTATTCTGAAACGCTGAGGAGCAAAATGTGTGATGAATGTATTGATTTTACGACGACATGCTGCAGTGCAACGACGCAAAATCATTTACCACATTTCATATTATACACAATTATTCTAATATTTATTTTTACTGTTCGATTCAAGAATTGATGGAAAATTACCTATTTAAAAACGACGTCAATATTATTGTGTTTATTAGATTTAGTGAATATAATAATATAATATAGTTTAGTTTGAGCGTATCGTATATTGAGTTAAGCAAAAACAACTCTATAAAAATAAACATCTTTTTTTTTCTATATACTTAATGAATTATATACTAAACCATAGATGAAATCACCTAAATTCGTAATATAATAATAAATAGATTATATTTTCGAGTACCAGATTAATTACTATAATTTTACATTGAAATAATACCATATCAAACGTGTATTTCATACAAAATATTAATGTTCGCACACTCGACTCGACTCGACTTTGTGTGAAGTGTACATTTTGACTTGTTGCGGTGTTGTATGATATCTCAAATGTTCTACTTTAAGAAGTCTAAGACATGCTTTGGTTACAAACGGCAAATTCGTCACAGTGAATATGCGATTGCTATTGTGAAAACTACAGAGTTTAGGAACGTTAGTTTTACCCACCCGTTGAGTGCCAACAATCTAAATTTATCGGTTCAGTAGTACCTACAATTTATTTATTAAGTATATTTTGGTGAGCAAATTTGTTTGTTTTATTTTCAGCACAACATGGATTTGATATCTGATCAAAAGGAAAACTCGGTAAGTTGATAAAAATATAAATACTTGAATTTATTTTATAAGCCACAAACATTTTTGGATTACAAAGGTCTATTATAAACAAGTTTTTTCTTTTAATTTCAATCAATTATTAAAACCTGTAGTATTATCTCTTCCAATCTTTTAACTATATTTGATTTGCTCTTATTTTTAAATTATGTTTTACTAATACTATCTATTTTTTAATGCTTAACAGTTATGTAGTTTAAATAACATATTATTATGTTATCTATGTTAATATTATAAGGAATTTTTTTTAACAATATTTGATTGGGTGCATGTAAATTCCACCGATTTTAAAATCTGATTTATAATATTTAGATTTCACCAAAAAAATCTTAACGTGAAAATATCAGTCCCTATTCCTTTAAATCTCGCTCGGGCTGAGGACCCCTGCAGTTTCATTCATAAGCCGTAGCCAGACGACCTCCAAACGTAGCATCGGATAATATCATAACATATTTATCAACAAATTTAGTAATATATCATTAATCCTCTCATTAATGTCCGTTTTAGACAAATGTTTTCATGCTATCAAACCTACTCCCTGATTATTGTATAACTTTCAAATTTAACACTAGTTATATTATAACTTACTATTTATAGTCACTCGTTCAGCTTGTACTAAATTGATATTTATATCATGTAATTTTTATCATATTTATTAATTTTTTGCCTACTTTTAGTACCTACTTACTGTAGCTATTACTTAATTCCTATATATATGACTATTTGTATGATGTATATACTTAATTTTTGAGCCATTTATATAACCATACAATGAGCTTTCAAAAAAATAATAATAATAATAAAATAGAATTAAAAAAATAATACAATCGAAATTTAGGTTTATTTTAAAGGTCAAAAGTTAATACTAATGGAATTTACATGTTTTACACCGGTGAAATTTACATACTAAAAATGTTTGATCGTTTGAATTTTCAATCGACTATTGTGTTTAAGATGAATAGTGAAATATATCTATAATATCTATATATTTTTCTAAATTTACGTAATTAGACATTTTAATAATAAATAAATTAAATTATTGGTATTCGGTATAAAGGAGGACA
The DNA here is from genome assembly GCA_022818045.1 of Neotoxoptera formosana. Taxonomy (NCBI): domain Eukaryota; kingdom Metazoa; phylum Arthropoda; class Insecta; order Hemiptera; family Aphididae; genus Neotoxoptera; species Neotoxoptera formosana. The sequence continues at coordinate 26,272,970 of CM040634.1, forward strand.
TTTGAACAAATATGTTTGAGACTTTGAGTGTAATCTGCAAACATTAATTATCAAGTTCTTGTATAAATCAAAAATAATTTGATTATTGTTCAATTTAGACGGCTTTTGACTTAATGTGTAATAAAGGTCCGTTTTGATAAAAATACTGAATCTACGTTTAAAAAAAAAGTTATTTGTTTTTAGAAATACCCCAAGTATACATGGCTGATCATAATCAATGAATTTTGTGAACGATTTACCCATTTTGGAATGAAAAGTGAGTCAATAAAGTATAAATTAACCGCGGTTAAAGATAAACAATTTTGCAAATTTTATAAAAAAAAAAACAATAATCTGTTTAGCTGTTTTGATTTTGTACCTGACAATAATATTGAAGTTCAACGGCGACGAGTCGACGATAATATATCACAGTTTCATATTTCTAACTTACTTCGTGCCAGTGCCCGGTGCGATCTTGGGAGACTCTTATTGGGGAAAATTCAAGTATGATATTATTATGTACATTTGGTTTCGTATTTAATCTTCATATAATATAACGTGTCTAGTGTCTATCTATAATAACATTTTAAAATTATGGTTTTCTTGATTTATTTTTTTAGAACAATAACCCGTTTGTCGTCAGTCTACTTACTGGGATGCATAGTGCTCACCGGCTCATCCATTGCAAATATGTTCAGCCTGAACGTTCAAAAGTTAATTAACATTTATTTTACAGTGTATATAGTTTATTTCCGAAAATCTTTTTTTTACAAAGAACTCGTTTGTATTGATAGGTTTCAGCATATTTCCTTCGATGATTTCGATTGAAATTTGACTACGACGGCGACGTAGGTATACATACAATTAACTTCGCAAATGATGTAGAATCCCCAAGCCCCACCAAATGCCACCTAAATTGAATTGCAATTTTTAAGAACCGTCTGTCCCTTAATTTAGGATTTAGTAAGATAGAGATTTATATACTCTTCAGTATCAAAAAAAAGTCACTTAAAAAATATAAACAGAGGTACGATAGTATTATGAGTTTAACGAGCAAAGTAATAAACAATTATTGAAAATCGTACATGTGATGATGACATTTTTAATATATTTAATATGTTACAGTAATTAAGTTAACATACTAGTGTTTATGGCTGAACAAATTATAGTTTATTATTTACTTTTAATTTCAAGTCATATTACGTTTAATATGCATGAAAAAAATATATCAGAAACTCAGAGTACGACGGACATTTGCCTGATATCTAGATGAATGATAAATTGTTTATTGATCTGTATGAATACCAAATGTTCATATTATGAATATAGGATCCAAAATATTATCTCAAATCACCATCTCACATTCGTATCATATTTTTTTTTAAGAATCTTTGCTTTCCTCGGACTATTTTTGATATCCGTCGGTACGGGTGGCATAAAACCGTGTAGTTTTCCGTTTGGTGGAGATCAGTTTCAAATTCCCCAACAAGAAAAGCAGCTGCTTCACTTCACTACCAAATACACGTTGGCCGTATACGTTGGATCGTTGATCTCGACGTTTTTGATGCCCGAATTGAGACAGAGCATACATTGTTTTGGCAAAGACACATGTTTTCCATTGGCATTTGGTGTGCCGACCGTAATGATGTTTGCTGCACTAGGTATATACTGTTGATATTTATAATTTTTATCATCAATTGTCATCCAGAGAGAAAACAATACAACTCACAATTTACTCTCAATTTAAGTATTTTTTTTTTTTACTGTATGATTCAAAAATTGATAGACATTTTCTTTCTTTAATATAACTCACCTTATGCCATATTATAATTACACTCAATCACAAGTCATCCTTAATCATACAATTTCAACATTTAACTGCAGTCATGTTTTATATGAAACAGCGATATTCGTATCTGGAAAAAATATGTACGTGAGGAAAAAACCAGAACCCAACGTATTAACTAGAACGTTTGGTTGTATTTTTGTAAGTGTCGTTTGATCATATTGTACTTAAAAGTATGAACATCATTATTTTATTGAATATTTTGGATTTTAAGCACGCACTGCGAGTGAAAATTACTTCGACCGTTCAGTGCAAAACCCACTGGTTGGATAACGCAAAGGGAAAGTACACGGATTTGGAAATATCTGACACGAGGTCTGTCCTGGACGTGATCTGCGTATTCACCACATATCCAGTGTTTTTTTCACTGTACGAACAACCGGTACAGTACCTATAATATTGATAACTGTGAGGCATAGGTGGCTAATGGATATCGGTAAAGGTCATTCATATAAATAGTCATCGAATGTGGGCTACAATACTTAAGCCAATACAATCTCCTCCTAAGACCAACAAAAAATAAAAGAAAACCAATCTAGTGTCCCCACCTATGGTAGCATGCATAAGACTGATCACATTAAGTATCTGGTTTGGCATCCGCTTTGCTACAGGGTTCTAGGTGGACATTACAAGCCATGCTGATGAACGGCCGAGTGGAATTCTTAGACTGGACAATCAAACCCGATCAAATCCAGATGCTATTACCGTTATTTGGAGTAATTGTTCTCCTCCTTTTTGACGGTGTTTTGTATCCGATGTTTGCGGCGATAGGCATCCAGAAACCGTTACAGAAGCTTACGTTTTGCGGTGTCCTGGCGGTCGTAGCATTTGTGTTCGCGGCCCTACTGCAGTTTAAAATCGTGGTAAGACCTTTGTTTGGACGTCTAAATTTTATTTTTTACTCGTTTCTGATTGGTTTTCCAAAGGGAAACACAACTGAGATACCATCTGGACAAGGGCGGCTAAACATTTTCAACGGAATCGATTGCAACGTGTTCGTACAATCAGAGTTGTTACACATTAAGCATCAAATCGGACCACTCGAAATGTTAAACGTCAGTCAAGCAGTCGCATCTCAAAATATCTCAGGAGACATCGATATTGTCAGGATGACAATAGGTTTCGAATCAAAGTGCAATTTTGTGTCGGACAATTACGAGTTCAATACTACTGCAACAATAATCGAAGGAAAAGTAACTATTTCGATTCTATACAATATAACTTAATGCGACATAAATATAAATCAATTTCATAATATTTCGAGAGGAATATTTCTTCGACTTACTATTATAAAACTATAAGCTGGTACATATAATTTGGATAATTTCATCAATATCAATCAGATAATTCTTCAAGTTATATTCCTTTTAAATCATGGTTTCATAGACGTTGAGACAGGTATATTTCTAAGTATATTTTATAATAAATTAATATATTATTATACTTCGTTATTATATAGTAACTTTTTTTCTATTTGTAAGTTATAGATGTAAATATAGTTGAACTTTTTTTTGAAGCATATTCAATAGATTATTATTTATTTTTTATATTGATAAAAAAAAAAAGTATAAACAAGTTCTAATTACTAATAATATTGTATATTCTTGTTTTCTTCCATCATTAGTTTTTCTGAAATTTTGAAATCAAACAAATTATTAAATTGTGTGGTTTTTTAAATTCTTTAGGAGATTTCTTATCACTTGACCCAACTAAATTCAAACACTGTTGCATTAAATCGTGTTGGCATTCATGACAATTTAGTCAAAGAAAAGTCTGGAAACCCAATGTTAAGGTGAGTATTTAAATACTGTATGTTGTTTTTACAATAGTTTCTAAATTAAAAAAAAACCAAAACCAAATATTTATTTTAGAATTTTGATCGATCAAACTTTTGATTTCGACGATAATATCACATTGACCAGTGCAGATCAAAACATTTTAAGGTCGTACTCTCTCTCTTTATTTCGAGGGATGAAATTTAATACCATTAAGGTCGGGAAGTGAGTATAGTTAATATTATACTTTTATTACATTAAAATATGTATTAATTTTTAATACGTAAATGGAATCCATACCAGATATAATATATTCCACAAAGGAACAGTATTGACCACACCACCTATAAATATAATTCCAGCCACGTTTTATACACTTACTTTACAACGTAATGGAAATAAAATGGTAAAACTACAAACTACTTGACCTCCGGGTTGTTATGAATACCTTGTGAATAACAAGTAAATTTAGTAAGTAGGTATAATGTAACTAACACAAAATAAAAATGATTTAGGATGTACGATTATTTACCAAAGACGAAGGAAACTATATTCACATTTTGTGGCAGCTTCCACAGTATTTGTTTATGGGTATAGCCGACACCTTATTTATAGCCACCATAGTAAAATTCGCATTTACTGAGGTATGTTTTCTTAGTTAAGTTTTTTATAAGAATTGTTTTTATTTATATTTAAGTAGACATATCATTACTATCGTTATCATTCAATAAAATAAAATAAAATCTATTTAAATCTATTTAAATAAATAGATTTTTTGGGATTTAGTAACTGATTATAATGACTTAACAAAAACATAACCCTTTTTTTGCCAAAAATTAAAAAAAACATTTTTAAATTGAACTACCTCATCATGACGCACATGGACACAGTGACAAAATATATCAAATAATAGATTTTAAATTTTTAATATAAAACCAAAATGTATGTTTATAATTTATTGATCTATAATATTTGTGTTGCTTTAATGTAGGCCCCAATAAGCATGAAGTCGTCCATAGCGGCTGTCAGTTTATTGACAACATCATTTGGAAATTTGTTGGTGATTATCATTTCAATGATTTCGTTAAAAAATCAAGTACCTATTTATTAAATATTTTGTTTTAAATGTGTAAATTGTTCGTTTAATATCATTCCGTTTTTGTTTTGTGATTTAGGCACACGAATTTCTACTATACTCTGGTCTTATGCTTGCTGACACGTTATTATTAGCTTACTTCAGTGTGGTTTATCGGAGTAAAAATACCAATATAACTGAAGATGCAATAATGACACCTAATAACGAGAACAAAACGACAGAAACTACAGTTTATGACTGAATACTGTTTTATTCGACTGGCAATAAGACCAAACACCAAAAATTATTCTTTGTTGATTTTACTACGTATGTCCTATATTATAGTATATTATTTTTGGCCAAAAGAATAAAATAGTTTATTGACAATAATTTTTTGAAAAATTAAAAATTGAAAATTTCTTAGAAATAGCTCAAAAAGAGTCAATATATTTTGAAAATGTTATCATCCAAGGAGAATGGTCGTATAGACATTTGATAAGAATATTTAAAGCATCTACGGTTATTAGTTTCCGAATTATCGATTTTGGTCCCGTTTTTTCTTAATTTTTTTTTGTTTTTTCCGATTCTTTTGAAAATTACTAGAATTTTTTATTTTTATTCCACAAAATACCAACTAAATTCACTTTCCTACCAAAAAATAATACAAAAGCATAAAATGAAAGCATTTTTACTTCCCCAAAAGGCAAAGCCAGTCTCAAAAAAAAATGTATTTATAATTTTTAAAAAACGATTCGCGATTTGTTATGACGTGTTTCATTTATTGTTCATTGTGTGTATTGAAACGGCGTTAAGTATAGGCAATTTAGGTACAAACATTATTGTGCATTATAAATTATAATAATTATTATTTATTTATAGAACAACGTTATAGAATGATCATTTGACCCATGCGATCGCCTATCAATATAATAATGTATCGATCCACGTATTTATTTGGAACACGATTATATTATAATATTTCGTGATTTAAAGTTTCGGACTATGAATTTTACATGGTCCTATAAAAGGAATGCTGACAATTATTGTACATAACTTTACAACGTATACCACGGCGAACAAAGTTTTACCTCGGACTTTATAGACTATGCTGGATGTGTACCTACTGGGTTGTTCGAATTATTTTTTCTCTGCATGTTTTTGATTCACTACAACTGCGTATTTATTATTTATTACAAAATATATAATTCATTAGTGCCCATCGGGTAAATTGTACGACCTTCGTTTAAAATGATCGAACACCGGTAGAGTATTAATCGAGATAATATTTTAAATATATCGTTTATTAAGTTAACCTTTGAACGGTCGTGGTTAATTAAGTTATGAACTATCACGTCTATACAAGAACCGAGAGCAAAAAGTGATTTGGCTTTAAACACCTACGAATTTGAAAACTACTATTGAAAATGTTAACGTCAACTCGTACATACCAGAGCCAGAGATGTTCAAAATTGTAAATAATAATCTGAATTATCATTCATTCCAACGAAAATCAACAGAACCACACAAGACATAATTATTCAGAAATTTACACTGAACACGACATAACAACATCTACAATAAAATATATACTATGACGTTTAGGATTATAATTTATTTTCGTTAAAAAAAATGTTTAATGGCTACTTTTTGTTCGTTTATTTTGTGCACCTATTTTTGTACCCATGTGTAATTTGTTGTATATTGAATCGTTTGTCGTCGAATGTTCGTAAATCATTATCATAGGTATCAGTCAAACATTAATAATAATATATTTTATTGATTTTACTCCAATCGTTATAAAGGACAATTATTATTATTGAATTTTATTATGTATCGAAAAACATTTAACGACTTTCATAATATTTTGTATAAATCGTCAAATACTAATATAACGTCTTATAAGTATGTATATTATTTAAGAATCTCGCTTATAATTGATTAAAAAAAATTATACCGAGTACCTGCCCAAGGAATATTATTTTGCATTGCAAAATTATTGAATATTAAAACACTAGTTTTAAACTTAATACATTGTAACGTCATATTCGAGAAGCCTCACCACGAATGACGACGAGCACGTTTGGTCGCCAACCGTGCGCCGAGTCCGAAGATCGAACGGAGCAACATGCATCGATTAAATGGATAACTAATAGTATATATCGTAGGAAAGAAGAAAAAAAGTAGTGAAAAATAAATCTAAATTATCAGTCATTATGAGATCTTAAAGGATAAAAACGGTTTATTGAAACGTGGTGTCGAGAACGTCCAGGGCACACAACTCGGACAGAGGAAAATACAATTTATACAATATAATACATCATAACAAATCGTTCACCCAAAATATATAAACGTAAATAATAATAGTCCGTGGACTTTAATAATACCGATGATTCTGAATAATAATAATAACCTCTGCAGGAGGGGTGGTCAGTGCTGGCCGTAGATACCGAACGAACAATTACCACTCGCGGTAACCGAGCGTAATGACATACGACGTAGCTCCACGATTGAGCTGGGGACTTGTGGTGGTGAAGTACAAAAAAAAATCTTTTACTTCTCTCACCGCGGGATTGTGATGTAGACACTGAGCATATTATATCGATATTACGAATTATTACAAATTGGTTACTAATTTTCTAGTTCGGTTTGACCTCGACATTTTGAATTCGGGGTGCCAGGCTGACGTCAGCCCAGCGCCCGAAAAAGAAAAGTCAAATTTGCGGGTTAAGACTTAGGTTACAAATTCTGATTTTGCGGTTACAAATTATTACAAATTGGTTACTAATTTTCTAGTTCGGTTTGACCTCGAAATTTTGAATTCGGGGTGCCAGGCTGACGGACCTGATATTACGGGAACATATTTGGGTCGGCACACATTATATAATAATATAGATTAGGGATTATGTAACGTCTAACATACACCCAATGTATGGTACTCGACTTAACTCATTCTTATAAGAAAACTTATCTTTTACCTTGATACGATAAGTGTAACTACCATTAGCCCGTTGCGATAAACTTGTTGAGTTGATAATGTGTCTTAAATATTTTCAACTTAAACAATTAAAAAACAGATAATTTTTAGTACTCTCCAAATTCATAGTGAATACGTGGTCGTTAAAAATTGCGTACTTTTCGAATTCAAAAAAGTCGATTTCACACACTCATTCAGTTTCGAACGTCTAAGCTTTTCGGTTCGGTAGTCATAGTAATTGTTTATTTATTTTTTAGCACAACATGGATTTGAAATTAGATCAAAACGAAAAATTGGCAAGTAAAATTTTTTTCATTCTAAGCCACAAACATCATTATCATTTCTATGGATCTAACATAATATTACATTGTTTCACATTTATCTCGACCGATTGTTCCTAATAGGTATTTTTTTCATCTCTATTTCCGTTAAACTAAACAATTATTATTAGGCTAATACAATTGAGAATATTATATTATTATTATCTCTGGAAAATTAAAATACATTTTATGATTAGACGAACACTGTAGACACTTTACAATGTAAAAATATAACAATAATAATTGATCATATTATATCGTAATAATATCTATGACATTCACTTTTCAATAATTACGTTTGTAAACACTAAGCGAATTCGTAATCAAATAGAAGGCAAATATATTCAAGTGCGGTGTGCTAAATTGCTTGTCATATTATGCATCAGAAATAAAGAGTGCTACCGTATATTATAATTCGTCCGTCGGATAGGTTTCGTAGTTGATTTAGGACTGTTTCAATTCGTCGCGGAGAGTTTCGTGATAATATTTTCCATAAAAATTATACAAGAAGCCTATAAACGATACCGTCGACCGTCGATAAGTTTCCAGTATTACAGTCTTACGTAAATCACTTGAATTGTTTAGCTATTATAATGTGCGGTGGTTTTTCCCACTTTGCATATTATTATATTGATGTGATGTATAAAACGGTATAATGTGGATTCACCACAGTGCTCAGTAAGACGCTAAATTTGTTCTAACAATATTCTCGTCGTGGTTTCCGGTATTCCCCTTATACGGCCACTGCTGCATGCGCCACGTGGAACCCACGCGGCGTAACAGTGATCGTCTTTCCTGCGTAGTTGTTTTAAACCCGCGGTGCTTTACGGCTTCTTTCGGGACCTAAATTACGTATTATATCAATGTGTATCACAATATTCAACATCGGCCTTTAATAGAATACATTTCAAAACAAAACTGAACTATTGTTAATATTATCTTCCCCCGGAATTTCCCGATGGTAAATATTACTACTTACTATTATTTTTTACTTCAGAATTTAAAAAGAAAAATCACAAACATTTATTAGTAGATACACAAAAATATTCTGTTTGTTTTTAAAGTCAACTATACAGTTATAAAAACTATGGCAGTTTCATACATTTGATAATGTTCTTGCTTTTTTTAACAAAATTCTATAACATTATGGTATCCTGTTTTAAGAATACTATTTCAAAATAATCAAACGTACTATAATATACTATTCGTATTGCACATATATTATAACCTTATATATTAAGGTCCTAATAGGACCAAAAATATATAATAGGTATGCTACCATTAGACATTCAAACAAATCAATTCTTTAATAGTTTTAAAAAAAAAATAACTAAATGTATTATACTATAAACCTCATTATATTAATCACTGTTTTGTAGATTATATATTTTTAACTATATTCATAGCTTTATCTTAGAAGTCTAAATTTGCAAAATAGTTCAAAATGAAAATTGTATTATTTAAATATTTATAATAATGATAATATTGTAATTCGTGAACTCATGGTCCTCCACACGATCCTGTTCAGTAGGGCCCATTATCTTTTCGAATACAAAAAACAATAATAATATATATCATCAATGTACAATGTATCCATACAATTATGTACATTTATATTTTTATGTACTCTGCGAAGTCAAAAAAAAAGTCCAACCCTACTGTACTCGACTGCACAATTATGCCATGGCAAAATATTAGCTATTTTCATGTAATAGACTCACTTGAACTAAAAATAACAAAGTTTGTTTTTCAGAAATACCCCAAGTCCATATGGTTAATCGTATTCGTTGAATTTTGCGAACGATTCAGCAGTTACGGACTGAGAAGTGAGTATATCAAGTGGATTGACCGCGGTTATAAAATATACAATGTTATGCTTACATTAAAATGCCACAACGATATTATATACTCGTTTAGCCGCATTGATCTTATACTTGACAACGATATTGAAGTTAAACGGTGACGGTTCGACGATAATATATCATAGTTTCATATTTTTATCAAACGTCATGCCGTTGCCTGGTGCGATCTTGACCGACTCTTATTTGGGAAAATTCAAGTACGTCGTATGAGTTTGGTATTGAATCGAATCAGCATAAACACTGTGATTATTATTATCGCAATATATTATTGTTGTCATGTACTTATGAAATGTTCGTTTTTTTAGGACGATAGTATGGTCGTCAACGGTTTACGCAATCGGAAATGCAGTGCTCTCAGGTGTTTCGATGGCAGATATTTTGAGCCTCGACTATCAAAAGTTAATGCTTGACTATATAATATATAACAGTAAATAATTAATTTAAAAAAACATATAATACATTTATATCGGAACATCCGAGTGTAAGTGATATTATAAAGCACTTGGTACTCTTATCCCATAATGCTTTATGATACTAAACAATTTCAAAAACCAGAATTTATAATAATATATACTTATCATTATTAAATAAAAATATTGGAATGAACAATCACCCTATAAAATTAGTGTTTGCGAATAAAGTAGTATACAATATATTTTAATAAAACGAACAAAAATCCTACGCTCTAATGAAGATTCAATGAAGCCTGGGCTTTGGCGATCACCTTCGGCGCCTAAAAAATACGCATAGGCTCGTCGAATTGACTTGCCCATCAATCATCATTATCGTCAACATCCTTTCCTGCAGTCCGGAACAAAAGTAAAATGTTCCCCGATAAACGTACCTACTCTAAGCTCAAAATATCTGTATTATTTAAAACGATTTTTTTTTTTTGAGACATTTTTTAATGGTAGCAAATTACGTACCTATAAAGATGCTTTTCAACTGACGTTATTTTTTAATATTCTAGAATCATGACTGTCTTCTGTTTATTCGTCATATCCACCGGCACGGGCGGCATCAAACCGTGCGTTTTCGCGTTTGGTGGCGATCAATTCCTGTTGCCGCAGCAAAAAAAACAGCTGCAGCACTACACCACCATTTTCTTGTTCACCGTGAACATTGGCGGTTTGATCTCGACATTTTTGACGCCCGAATTGAGGCAAAGTGTCCGTTGTCTTGGCAGGGACACATGTTTTCCATTGGCTTTCGGTGTTCCGGCTCTGCTGATGTTCGCTGCTATAGGTATATAATATTTTTGAAAAACGTATATTTTTTACAACTCTTTAAGTTTATTACTTTTTGAATGACTGCATACCTTTTAAATTTCTCATTTGAAGTGGAATATTTTTAGGAGTATTTCGATGCATACAAATCGATTTTCGGGGGAGTAGTTGATTATTATAGTTATAAGTTTATTTATTTATTTTAAGTTATAACTCATATCTACGTAATTAACTATTGTCAAATTTCTAAATCAAAATTTGATTTTATGTATCAAAGTACTCCGAAAAATATACTACTTTGGAATATGAAATTAAAAATGAATGTTTTCATTCAAAAAAGTAAAAACTTATAAAATAAGTATAATGAAAAAAATTTCAAAAAGTTTGACATTTTGAAATAACGAGTGGACATTTAATTGGCATGTACATTAGAATATTATAAAGCTGCTATATTATGGCCGATATAGGTTTAATCTTCAAGGCGCTTACCTACATTATTGTTTTACATGCCTCAGCGATATTCGTATCAGGAAAAAAAATGTACGTGAATAAGAAGCCGGAAAGTAACGTCATCGCCAAGACGTTTGGTTGTATTTTCGTAAGTATTGTCTTAAACGTTATTAAAAATAACAGAACTCAGTATTTCCCAAATGTTTTTATACGGTGACCAACTGTTCAAAGCTCCTTCTGCCAGGTCACCCATCATAGAATAAAAAACACTCTAGTCCGTCTGATATACTGTAAGAGCTGGCAGTAAAAGTACGGTATAATTTAATTTAATTCGTTAATCGTATAATATTATGCTTGTGACGCATCGAAAGAATTTCCAGATCCAAAATTGGACGATGCCCAAACATTAGCTAGGAACCACTGATCCCTAAGTCCTAATCCAGTCACCCTTTGCCTCGATTCTCGCGTAACGTTTGATTTTAAAGTACGCGATACTCACGAAAACGACGTCGTCCGTGCCATGCCGAACCCACTGGCTGAACAACGCTAAGGAAGCGTACACCGAGTCAAATCGAAAGAATTTCCAGATCCGAAATTGGACGATGCCCGTACAATAGCTAGGGATCACTGAGCCCTAACCCAGTCACCCTTCGCCTCGATTTTCACATAACGTTTGATTTTAAAGTACGCGATACGCACGAAGATGACGTCGTCCGTGCCATGCCGAACCCACTGGCTGGACAACGCTAAGGAAGCGTACACTGAGACAGAGGTATCGGAAACGAAGACTGCACTGGACGTGATCACCGTGTTCATGGCCTACCCAGTGTTTTGGTCGCTGTTCGCGCAACAGGTACGATGCAATAACCAATAGGTTGAAAAAAGTTATTTCGATACGAATGTATCTATCTTAAGATGGGTTTTCATTGGACCGTTCACGTGTGCGTGCACGTATATCTGCGTATTCCTGTTCCGTGATTGGACGGTTAGCGTGGTATTCTTCTGGTTTACCGCGAGATTTTTAGCTGCTTGTTGAACGCACGGTAAAGCACATTTTGTTACCATGAAGATGGATAAAGTTCTACTAGCCATTTCCGTTCAAACAGTCTACTATAGGCGAGCAAGCAGCCATCATCACAGATAAATAATATTAACCGTGCTTACCGGAGTCTAATTTTCAAGACGTGCTTATTATATATTCAAAATAAAAGTTCACGTACACGCAAACGGTCCAGTCGAAAACTACCTTTTATCTCTGTAAGATTTGATGTCGCATCCGTTCTATCGCAGAGTTCCCGGTGGACGTTACAAGCCATGCTGATGAACGGACGAGTGGACTTCCTGGGCTGGTCAATCAAACCCGATCAAATGCAGATAATTGAGCCATTGTTCGGACTGGCGTTTCTCGTCCTCTTCGACGTCGTTTTTTATCCGTTGCTGGCCAAGGTTGGCGTCCGAAAACCTTTACAAAAGCTCACGTTGAGTGGTGTCCTGGCCGTCATAGCATTTGTGTTCGCAGCTCTACTGCAGTTTAAAATTTTAGTTAGACCTAATTAGCTTTGTAACTAGTAACCTAGTTGACTCGCCTCTAATACGCGGGTTTTTAAAGGGAAGTACCACTGATATACCGCCTAGACAAGGGTGCCTAAACATTTACAACGGATTCGATTGCAACGTGTCAGTGCGGTCAAGGTCGTTGCATCTCCAGGACAATATTATAATCGGCCCACTCGAAATGATCAATGTCAACCATGCAGTACTGTCTCAGGATGATGTCGTCGGGATCACATTAGGTTTTGAAACGATGTGCTCATTTGTATCTGATGACTTCGATACCACTGTGACGATAACCGAAGGAGCGGTAAACGTTTTAATTTTATTAAGTAAACAATTTCACCAAATATATACTTATATACCTATAAAACAATATTGTAATATTTGGGACTTTTATCTGCTAAAGTATTGACTATTTCATAAAATAAAACTGAGATCAGTGGTAGATATAGTAGATATCGGTCCGAACTATTAAACTATAAGATCAAAACATTACTATAATATACATGTAAGTATAACTTGTAACTAAAAATTCAACAACTGCTAAATCTTTAATTTATTTATATTATAAACATAATCTAGCAGTTTAATACAATATTTATTTAGGTTTGGAGATGAGTAAAATAACCTAACGATGAGTAAAATAAAAACAATCTGGGATTATTAATAAAATCATAAATTCGTGCTTTCTATAGTTCGTCATCGTCAAAATAGTACAATTTAAATCTTCATAAGTTAAACTGGTGCGAGTCCTTGATATTAAAGAACAAAATATGTTTGTTACAACATTTGTTTGTAATTATAAATATGTACATCATAATAAAGATGAATTTTGTAATGGTGGTTTACACGTTACACCTATTTTAACACAATTCAAATCGTAAGATTTTTAAATATACGTTTGAAATAATTTTTATTTTTAAATTAATTTTAGGAAATATCTTATCATTTGTTCCGTTTAAACCCAAACACAATCACATTAAATCGAGTTGGCATTCGTGACAGTCTAGTTAAAGAAAAATTTGGAAACCCAAAATTAAGGTACGTATTCTAAATACTGTCTGTCTTACAATAGTATCTACAGTGAAACACTAAAAAACAACTTACTTTAGAATTTTGATCGACAAAACATTTGATTTTAACGATAATATCACATTGGTCCGTGCAGAAAACTCGTTTACCTCGTATCCTCTCTCCTGGTTTCGAGGGATGAATTTTAACGTCGTCGAGATAGGGAAGTAAGTGCTCAATACTTTCTTATTGTTACAATAATTACATTTTAACTTATATAGTGAAATCTTTAATATAGATACAATGTATTCTACAACGGGAAAAAATAGACCACATCAACTATGGACATAATACCAGCAACGTTCTATACACTTACTTTACAACGGAATGGCGATAAAATGGTAAAACTATAGAGTGCCTTACCCGAGGGTTGGTAATTAATATTTTGTATACTCTATATGATTTTGTGAGAATAGAATAAAACTTACATGGAAAAAATGCACTTAGGATGTACGATTATTTACCAAAGACGAAGGAAATTACATTCACATATTGTGGCAGCTACCACAATATTTTTGTATGATCTCAGCTGATGTCATATTCGTCGTAACCACTGCAGAATTTGCATTCACTGAGGTACCTATATTTTGATTTTATTATTATAAAAATGTTGCGACGTTTCGTGGTTGCGTATAACGTGTAAATACAGTTTCAAGTATAGATACCTTGTATACCAAATACTGTACCTTATTTTAATCGTTCGTTTTTTTTGTTTTAATTATCATGATATTAATATATTATGATATTCCGATCTATTTTAAATGGTTGTCATTATTATACATTTTCTATAAATTTCATTGATACTTACGTGAAATGATTATCCGGAATACAGTTATTTGTATAGTTACTGTTTAATATATCCGATATATGATGTACTATTTATTCGATACAGGCCCCGACAAACCTCAAGTCGTTCATATCCGCCGTCAATATACTGACAGTGGCATTAGGAAATCTGTTGGTCGTAGTCATATCGACAATATCTATTGAAAATCAGGTATCTATAGGAATAATTTGTCTTGATTAGGGAATTGTGTGACACAGAATTTATAATAGTTTTTTTTTTGTTTATGATTTAGGCGCACGAATTTTTAATGTACTCTGGTCTCATGCTGGCTGACACGTTGTTCTTAGCTTATTTCAACGTGGTGTACCGTAGTAAAAATACTAATTTAACTGATGCAACTTAATGAATATGTGTGAAGGGTGATAATAATATATCACGTTTAAGGGACGTTTATTGAAATCACCCATACAATATAAAATTATTCAATATTAATTAATGTCATGATATATTTATTTCCATTGATCAATTTAAACCTTAGACTTGCGCGTCGTTTCAAACATCAGTCTCTGTGTTTACCCTCCTTCGACCCTAGAAATCACATCCCTTTCCATTCATCATCCTCTACACGGTATTTTACGGTCTTTAAATAATCACCAGACAGCATGTATACGGCAATCTGAATTACCTCGGGCAAATTATAGAATAGTATACTGCAAAATGCAGCCAAGAGGAAAACGTATACTGTTGACTGTTGGAATAAATTCCTTTTTTTCAGTGAAATGTATTATTATATTTTTTGCTATTTATTGTTTTTGATTGCCTAACACCTACTTACTTTTGATAATACATTTTCGTTACAAAATAAGTTATAATATATTACAGCTTTCAAATAATTTGCATGGCCTTATTCGTTTGGAAATACCAAACTCCCGTACAGTAAATATTTAACCGAAAGTTATGATAATATTTGAAATTGTTTACTAATTAAGATAAACTTAGAATGGTTAGTAAAGTAGTGAATCAAATTTAAAATAATCGAGAACAAAAAGTTGTTTATAATAAAATTATAAACACTGCCAGTTTTGAAAACTGAGATCTACGTTTAAAAATGTAAAAATGTACCTACTTGCACATACTCAAATTGCTATTTTTAGTAGGGTAAGTAATCATTCAAGTTATCATCGATTATTGCAATAAAAGTCTACAGAATAACGGAATAACACAAAATTAACCCAAATTACATCATCTATGATCCAAACAGAGTAGATGACGTTAAATTTATATTATAGTAACAACCAGTATTAATATTAATATTCCTATCCTTTAAATCAGTTCAATATGTATATTACTTTGTATTTACTATTGTACATTCTAACAAAGTATTATTCCAAGTACCTATTATTTGTTTAAAAAAATCCGTATAAATAACTAACGTGATATTGAGAAAAACACTGTTCGATAAGTTGCCTTGCACTGCTCAGTAATGCCCATTATTTTGTTGAAATAAATGTTAATAAAATATAATAAAAACGTTATTACTATACCTACGATGACCTCGTTTCCGTTTGAATAAAACATGTGACATTAAATATTAACGACAATGCTTTTCTGCAAAAACCATAGGTTCTATATATTATATAATATATTTTCATTATTAAATTATTTTAGCCTCTACTTTTTGTTCACATAAACTATACCTACAATGTGCATAGTTAATTTCTGTCGTTTAAACCGTTTACATTAGGCCGACAGTGTTCTTACTACCATACAAGTCAAATATTATTTTATATTGTTGTATACTATACGGCACTTCACTATTCTTCCATTGTACCTGTTCGTAATGTTATCTATTATTGTAGGCATATTGATTTTAGTTAAACTAAGCACGACGGTTTTATGTACCCAAAACTTGTTTAAAAATATGTCTAAGTACATTTTTAATCGTTATATACATCGTCATGCGTGTAAAAGATGCTCGAAACTTGAAGAAAAGATTATTTCAAATACAGTGGCTTAGCATAATAATTAAACATCACAAGTATCACTCGATTTGAATGATAAAGAATAATAATATTATGTACCTAAGCTAACGTTCTACGCAATAAAGCGAACAATGAATAAACGCACAATTTGTGAGTGCGATGAATATTTTTGACTTGATAATTTGTCATGAGATTTCTTCACTCGAAACATATGTAAAAAAAAAAACAATCGCTTTATTCACTGCAATTACGTTCGTGCGAATGTGTGATAGTTAAAAATTACATATTTTTCGAGGTTGTGGTAGACCTATTGTTGATTTCACACACTCATTCGGTCTCAAACACCTCGACTTTTCGGTTCAGCGGTCATAATTACTTGGATAGAGGCACCTATAGCGGACAGCTAAATCAATTGTTTATTTTTTTCAGCCCAACATGGATTTGATGTCTGATCAAAACGAAAAATTGGTGAGTTGAAGTTTAAATTCTTGAATGTATATTCCTAAAAATCGCAATCGGTATTTCGTAGTTGAGTCTATCGTGAAATAAAAACTATTATAATCGATTTACTACCGGCTAATGTCATATAGGTATTATTATTATGTTTATCTCGTCCAACCGCTTTCCCTACAATTTAGTAATAACCTAACTTATACTAACTATTATTTTTCAGTTAGTTGTAACCAATATTTCGATGGTAAACATATTATCCATCGTTGGAATATCGATATCATTATTGTTTTAGAATTTTATTTTTATTCACATTAGATATCTTTTGAAAATATGTAAACCATATTTTATATTGGGTGCAGTGTGAAAATACGATATTAAAGTATCTGTATAGTCATACTTCCCAAGAATATTAAGTTGTTCGCCGTTTCAACACTACACCGCGAATTCGTGTTCAAATACGAGAGGCGTTTGAACAAATAAATGTCTGACTATACAGTTTGCACGCGTTTTATTTACCAGCAGCCACCATATAGGTATATTCCCGAACAAATCGAAAAAATATAGATAGTGCAAAGATACGTAATATATATATATCATAATATGATTCACCTTGCTTATTGTTTTCGACCATACAATATTATATTATTGTAGGCTTTCAATTCTAGTGTTGAACTCGGTTTTTTTTTCATACATTTATTATCAGAAAATTGTACGTTAATTCTTTCTTACGATTGTATTTTTGAATTCAATTCATAATGTGTAGAGATTTTATTTGAGTTGTGATATGTCTTAAAAAATACGTACGCGCGCGACTGTGTTCAGTGTTAACAGATTAATTTTTCTTGACAATATTCCACTCGTGATTTTCTCCTTCTCGCGATACTGTCATAATATCTACACAACATATTATTTTTTTATAATATTACATTAATCTCTCACAGTTTTCCCGTAATAGGAATTTCGACTTTGAAATAATAGTGATAATATTGTATTTTATTCACACTCGTATTCAGTCGTATAACACGAAAACCTGGATATACCTTCTTGTACGCGTGTGTACACATTTCTTAAACGAGTACAAGAAGAACATAATTTAGTAACAAAGTAGCTAATTAGTTTTGTTATTATGTAACCGTGAACATTAAAACATTTAAATTTTATCTTTCAAAGTATGGAAATGTGTACACATTTCTCGTTGAATTTCGAAACGAAATAACATATAATTTTATAACCTATACATGCTCTTTGCGCGTATGATACAAATTACTAATCTAGTTAAATAAATTCCACAAGTACAGTTTTAATTTTTAGCGTGTATAATAAAGTGAGATACAAACGTGTCACGTGGGTGACATTGGATTACTGAAATCAAACTATTAAATAGTATACAAATTACAAACTACTTATAATATTATTAAAACACACAAACGTACTTCATTATAATTTTTAAAGGACACGTAGCTACATTTATACCTACCTACATTTCAACTAATTGAATTAGTAAATTTGTTGTGTGGCGATTAATTAAAATTGTATACCTACATTCTTTGAATTAATTCTCTGAAAATAAAAATGCATAAATTTATAATATGCATGTCCTTACCGACGCTGTGAAAATGTAATTTAATTAAAACATAATATAATATTTAAAATATGTAAGTGCTCGGAAAGTTGACTATATAGGATTCACGGTACTTCATAATAAAATAACACTACTTTTAAAAATAAAGCGAACTATCTTAGCCTAATATAAATAAAATACTAAATACGATCTTATACATATATTTACAGTACTTTGAACTAAAAAAAAAACTAGTAGCTACAGGTTTTGTGCTTTAGAAGAAATTGTCAATGTCAATGATCGCTGCTAGACGATAGAAATAAATCATTTTCCGTTTAAACAACACCACACCCAACTATAAAGTGGAGACAAAAGCTAATTTTCCCCGCACACTCGCAGCTCATTTAATAATGTTTTTTTTTTTTTTCAAACCATTATTTTCTTTTTCAGAAATACCCCAAGTCCATATGGTTTATCGTACTCAATGAATTATGCGAACGATTTACCTTTTACGGAATGAGAAGTGAGTCGATTAATAGCGTGGCTTGGTGATGGCTTAACTGCGGTTATATAAGTACACTGTCTGTGGCTAATATTCTAATACAATAACGATGTATTCGCAGCCGTCTTGCTTTTGTACCTGACAACAATATTGAAGTTCAACGGTGAAGATTCGACGATAATATATCACAGTTTCGTGTTTCTGGCGTACTTCATGCCGTTGGCCGGTGCGATCCTTGCCGACTCTTATTGGGGAAAATTTAAGTACGCCGCACACGGCGTATATGGTTTTAAATAATTGCGACTAATGCCGTATTATTGTTGTCTTATTTGCTGTTTGTATACGACAATTTTCTTTTTCTTTTAGAACGATCATGTGTTTGTCAGCGGTGTACGCACTGGGGAACATTGTGCTCACCGGTGCTTCTATGGCTAATATTATGTTTAGTCTCGACGTTCAAAAGTTAGTAAAAAAAATAATTATTAACCATCAAAAATTATTCTCGTTTTGCGTAGAATACGTTTATATATCAATACGTTCCAGTTAATGATAATCGTGTCCTTCGATAAAAAAAAAAAAAATTATAATAATCAAACAAATGTCCTAAAAATTGTACTTTGCCTAATCTTACCACGCAAAAATATCATAGTACTTTAAACGAAACAAACAGTAGTTTGGAGATTGTACAGATACTTTGGCTCAGCTGTACGCACATCTGCCGTTGTTTGTTTGCGATAAAAACAGTATGACTCGAGACGCCGTTCGATACTTAACTTTCGAGTCGATGTAGTAAACAACACCGTGTTCTCAGCCTGGAACATATTTATTTAATTATTTAAACGGGCCAATAACAGTTTTAAAATATATAAGTATATAATGACAAACTTTGAGAATTGAAGAATAAAAAAAAAAAAAATGTTAAATAACAGAAAAAATATTAGGGAATATAATAAAAAATAATTCACGCTTAGAATCTAATGATATAATTACAAAAAGACTGAATGGAGTCAAAATTGAATAGAAAGATGGAGTCGAGTCAAACACATGACACCTAAATTACTATTTTCAACCAACAGATCAAGAGCAATTTAATATTAATTATAATTACGGAGAAGTGGAACGCGGCTCGCAATACCCGGAAAAGTGTAGGAAAATTACATTACTTTGCACATAATATAATAATAATATATCCTTCTCTCAAAACGTATTCTACTGCGAAACCGCCATCGTCTGCGAGTTTGTTTGAATGAAAAATACGTTTTTACACGCTTATCGAATTCTTTTCGTCCTTAGAATCGTCGCTGTGCTCGGGTTGTTTTTCATATCCGTCGGCACGGGAGGCATAAAGCCGTGCGTGTTCGCGTTCGGCGGCGATCAATTCCGGTTGCCTCAGCAAGAAAAACAGCTGCTGCACTACACTACCAAGTTCACGTTCGCCATAAACGTCGGCGCGTTGATCTCGACGTTCCTCACTCCCGAGTTGAGACAGAGCGTACACTGTTTTGGTAGAGACACGTGTTTTCCGTTGGCTTTCGGAGTGCCGGCCGTGCTCATGTTGACTGCTATAGGTAATTATTATTCTTCCGTCACCGTATAGGTAATATAAATATATATCAATTGGGGGGGGGGGGAGCAAAACTACACTTCTGCTCCGCCCGCGCTAACAAAACTCGAGTACTTATATTAATTTCACCGTCTGCTCTTCGACGAAGGGCATCTCATGAAAACAAAATACTATATGTCTCTTAACCGACTAACCCTCCTCGCCCACACGATAATTGCCACAGCCCTCGGTCATATTATGATTACTTTCCGTCCCACGATTTATGTATCCTCTCATAACACTCTCGAGCACGATTAACTGCAAATATGCTTTACACGTGCTGCAGTGATATTCGTGTCTGGGAAAAACATGTACGTGAAGAAGAAACCGGAACACAACGTCATCGCCAGGACATTCGGTTGCATTTTCGTAAGTAAAATCGTTTTCACATCCATCGATAGTCGGTACTCATGTTTTCGATTTTCGCTTCAAATCTTTATAATATGTTTGATTTTCAAGTACGCGCTGCGCATAAAGATGACGTCACGGGTCCCGTGTCAAAACCACTGGCTGGAAAACGCAAAGGGTGTGTACTCCGAAATGGAAATATCGGATACGAGGGCAGCCCTAGAAGTGATCACTGTATTTGCGGCTTATCCAGTGTTTTGGTCGCTATACGAACAACAGGTACGGTATAGTAGTTATGTAAATTGCTTTTTATTTAATAACGTAAAAATGAATGAACTATGGAGTCATAATCAGATAATAGTTGAAAGCTGAAGTTAAACCTTGGTCCAGATTTTCGGAGCACACCGGTACCATGCGTTCGAGAACTGATCGAGTATATTATACTTTATTCTATACACACATAAAATATAAAATTCTTCCCTGCTTTTCCTGGATACTTAACGATCAAACTATATGTCTCGGTATGATGGGAGTAAATTCCAGACAAAAATATACACGGTGCGTATCATAGAAGTATAGATCAAATAGGTACACAAAAAGTACAGACTACAGTGATAAGGCCATGTTCTAAAAGCTTCATCTTTGCATCAAAAAGCAAGTGTCAGATTCGAGGACATGCCTGGACGTGATCAGCGTTTCGTGACGTAGGTTTTGGGCGCTAAACGAACAACTGGTATATTATGGTATATGCGGTATACATTCAATATTTTTATAACCGTGACCCATAGGTGACCATAGGATCTATAAATTATAATATTGACATGGATCTGTATTGTCATGTGACGTCGCTTCCGTTCTGCCGCAGGGTTCCCGGTGGACATTACAAGCCACTCTGATGAATGGCCGTGTGGACTTCTTAGACTGGACCATCAAACCCGATCAAATGCAGACACTAGTACCATTGTTCGGACTGACGTTTCTCGTCCTCTTCGACGTCGTTCTTTATCCGTTGCTGGCCAAGGTTGGCGTCCGAAAACCTTTACAAAAGCTCACGTTGAGCGGTGTCCTGGCCGTCATAGCATTTGTGTTCGCAGCCCTACTGCAGTATAAAATTTTCGTAAGACCTACTTAGCTCGGACGTATAATTTTTTTTTCACTTCACACCCGATCGGTTTTTTCCAGGGAGACACTGAGGAGATACCGTCTGGACAAGGGCGCCTAAACATTTACAACACATTCGATTGCAAAGTGTTCGTACGGTCGAGGACGTTGAACGTGCAGGATCACATCGATTCGCTCGACATGATCAACATTACCCGTGCAGTCGTGTCTCGAGATGACTTTTTCGTCACATTAGAATTTGAACCTGAATGCTCATTCGTACCAGAAAACTACGAGTTCGATACCACCGTCACGATAATCGAAGGAAAGGTAAATGTTTTTATTTGATATAATATTATATAATTATTCATTAACGACACTTAAAAACGAAATATAATATTTAGTCATACTTATATAGATAATAAAATGACGAATATAGGCTGTTTTTCTTCGTCAGTATTGTATTTTCGATCTAAGAATAATATACACCATGATCCTACTATATCTTAGAAAGAGGAACCTCCCAATAGCATATAAAATATTCTTTCGTTCTTCCGTACGAAGTCTGTGATCAGCTACTGCGTTGCGTACATGCATATCGATGACTTGTACAAAAGTGTTAATGGTGTACAAAACAAGGTTTTTATTTTTACACGACAGCGAATTCAATTTTAGATTCTGAGCCGAGCGATGTATGTATTGATTTTACAATGATGAGTGTTTTTTTTTTGTCTGCGTACACAATGAATAATTCAATTATTATTGAAATAATGCTTTGATTTTCAACTTCAGTAACTTTTCTGGGGTAAAAGTGAATCAAGATGATGCAATCGAGTGTCATATTAGAAAATTCCCAAACGTTCTCAAAAGCGTCGGGTAAAACAAAAAAAAATTAAGGAGTAACGGACATTTTTAAGTTAATTTTATTTTTTGGTGTAACACAAGAATAAATAGACATAGATACATGAAAACTACACCGAATGTTCTTCAATTTTCAATGCACCATGAAATGTTTAATATATTTTACATTTTTGGAGCTATTTGTAGGCATAAAAATTGTCAGTTTATTTTAATTTTTTTATTATTGTGGATAGAAAAATTTTCGATTAATCAAAAAAATTGAAAATGTAATACAAAGTTCCTAATAACATTTGTTAGTAGAAATTTAAAAAAAAAGGTTGAGCGTAAATCTACAATAGGTTTTTATAAGAGTCTAAAATAAGAATTTTGACAAAATACGTCAAAATCACTTGCAATTTTTTTTTTGATTTCAAAATGTATAAAAATGTTTTGTTTTGAAGATTTGAACATTGATGTTCAACACGAGATGCCTCATAAGTTTTCATACCTTTCACGAAAAAAAAAGTTTATTGGAAAGTCAACTAATTTTTTATGAGCGTTTGAAATTAGACATTGGATATTCACCCGAAAAAAAAACGATTTCGCTGGGAACGATTTTCTTATTTTGTTGTAATTCAATAACCAATAACCGTAGACACTTGACATTTTCACAGAATGTTGAGATTAACATTTTATATACACCAGTATTACATTTTGTTTTTTTCAGTCCATTG
Organism: Neotoxoptera formosana; assembly: GCA_022818045.1. Taxonomy (NCBI): domain Eukaryota; kingdom Metazoa; phylum Arthropoda; class Insecta; order Hemiptera; family Aphididae; genus Neotoxoptera; species Neotoxoptera formosana. The sequence continues at coordinate 26,297,013 of CM040634.1, forward strand.
GCCAATACGTATTATATTATTATTTATTTTAAGATGATACTATTATTTAAAATAAAATAGGTGCATAAAAGCACAGCCATGCAAATCACGTATAATAAATAATTATATAGTATTACTGTATTAGTATGATTATGAGTTTTATATTTTTTCAGGATGATAACTATAGTTATAAAATATATTTATTTTATCATAAAATTGTTTTTAATTAATCATAGGAGAATTCTTATCATTTGGTCCATTTAAATCCAAGCACAATCGTATTGAACCAAGTTGGCAAAAGTGACAGTTTAGTCAAAGACAAATTTGGAAACCCTAATTTAAGGTAAGCAGTATTTATAAATATTGTCAATTTTATTGCAATAATATCTAAATTAAATACGAAAACAATTTACTTTAGAATTCTGATCGATGACACATTTGATTTTGACGATAATATTACACTGAGTAGCGCAGATAAACACTCGTTTACCTCGTACCCTCTCTCTCGGTTTCGGGGGATGAACTTTAATGCCGTTAAGGTGGGGAAGTGAGTATGCAATATTTTTATACCACAATAACAATATAATGTACTGACAATAATAATTAAAATTCCGACCTGACGTACATCCATGACAGATATAATTTAGTGTACAACGGAAAATCATTGACCATTCTGCCCATGGACATAATTCCGGCCACGTTTTACACGCTCACTTTGCAAAGAAATGACGATAGAATGGTAAAATTGTATATTACGCTTTACCCGAACACTGCAATTAATATCTTGTGAACTACAAGCAAATTTTATGTGAAAAGGTATTTATATAGGACGTACGATTATTTACCGACGACGAAGGGAACTATATTCACATCCTGTGGCAGTTACCACAATATTTGTGTATGATTTTAGCTGACGTCATATTCGTGGTCACGACATTAGAATTTGCGTTCACAGAGGTAGGTATAAAGTTTGTCTTGTCTAATAATAATGTTAGATTATTCGATAGATTTCTGAGTCGTTTAAATGATTGGAAATCCGTGTCTGAAAACGCGTACCAAAAATACGAATTTTCGTGCTTATACCTACTGTATAATAATATATCATTGTTTATTCGATAAAGGCGCCGATAAACATAAAGTCGTTCATATCCGCCGTAAGTCTGTTGACAACGGCGTTGGGAAATTTGTTGGTCGTAATCATAACGACGATATCGATTCGAAATCAGGTACCAGCTGCAGTACATCGTTTGTTTTGTTGATCATAATAATATATCGTTTTATAATCGCTGTTTTTTTTTTTCGTTTCTGATTTAGGCACACGAATACCTTCTGTACAGTGGTCTCATGCTTGCCGACACGCTGTTATTAGCCTATTTCAGTGTGGTTTATCGGAGTAAGAATACCGACGAGACTGGCGCAATCGCACGCGCCGAAAATAAAAAAGAAGAAATTACTGTGTTTGACTGAATACGGTGAGGCGTTGTATTCTGCAATGAATTTGACAATAAACCCAAATCGAATTTTATTCATTGTAAGACCGCATTGGCGTATTTACGCGTTTAAACTATTATCATCGGGTAACGAAATAGAGAAACAAAAAAAGTGTATTATATAGGTATTATGTACAGTGTTTTTATTATTAAAATATGTGTTACATAAATACCTATTTTGCTTTTTTAATTGAACTATATTATAATATGTATCACACTTAATATTTTTTTCATTACCATTCTGTTTGAAAATTATAACTTTAAATATTGTATTCTAACAGTTTTACTTATAAATAATAAACAAGAGATCGATTGGATTTCGTGCAGAAAAGACTGCAGATAAATATATTTCAAAAATGTAGATTAAAAAAGTAATTACCTACGAAAGTTTTGATTCATTACACTCGTATAACCATGAAATATTTTCTCTTTTTGAGCTTTTTCGCATTTTAAATATGTATTTTTTTTTATTCCATATCACTAAATATAGCAGTAAATTATCACTTTAATATAGTTACCTACTCAAACTAGTCAAACTTCGTCTAGAACCGCTTATCATTACAAACATATTTCATTTTTTCATTACTTTCTAGCTTATAAAATAAATAACAACTGTATGGTGTAACAGTCCAACACATTTAGTGCCGAAACCATACATTACGAAGTTGGTGTAAAAACCTTAATATTAGGGACATAAATACGGTTTTTTTAAAAGTATTTACTATACCTAAGTAAGATATGATATAGTTATATTATGAAAAATACTATAATGGCTCTCAACTATTTAAAAAAAAAAATGTATCAACGCCATTCTAATATATTTTTTCACGTTATTATTGAAGTGTGCTGCAAAACTATGGCATGGATCCAACTTTTTTTATAGATTTACTAATTAACTAATTAGTAATTACTAGAATTTTAAAAAAAAATATCATAAAAACTTTACGCAATACACAATTTATCATCATAAATTCATAATATCATTATAATAGACTAGCCATTAGTTTTACATTTATTTAGGTAATCAATAATTATGTTCTAATAATTTAATATGAAATACATAAGTGCCAAAAAAGTACAAATAATTTGTTCAATGTCTAATTTTATTGTAGGGTATATAGTATATTATAATAATATTATTAACATTACCTAGCTGATCCTGCACGGCGTTAACAAAGTCGGTGATACACGACTGCGGACGGTTCTTATCGGGGCGACCTTTTTAATAACACGATTGCGAACGATTATAGTTTATCAGCGGACCCCCGAATATTACACTATTACACTATTGCGGACACGTGTTGCCAAATTTATAAATAATACTTCGATAAAGTGGGTATGTGGAAATTCTGAGCGTATTAAGTTTAGTATGCAGTTACAAGTCATTTTTGTTAAATACTGCAGTAATAGCTGCAACCTCGTTGTATATATTGTATATTGTGTTTTTAAACTATGAAAGACTTTCAAATTATTTTATCAGAACGTGGTAAAGAGTTAGTTCTTCGCAAAACGAATAAATATCGATTTAGGCGACAGCGGAAAGATGGAATTCTGAATTATATTATTATATTGGGCGCTTGTTTTTTTTGATTTTCAATTTTTAACTGTATTATTAAGAACTTTCATAAAATTAATAATCATTGGGCTTGGTAGACCGTGTCGCACAACTTGGCAACGTTTCATTAAATTTCTATCTTTTGTTGTATAATGATCGTCCGCAATCGTGTTTCACCCAACAAAGTAACTTAAACTCCGTAAAAAGTAAAAGCTACTGGCAGATTCTTAACACGCCGGTCACTTGAGTCGTATCGACTAATTAATATAAATTACAGATCTACAATAATATCCAATCACGATATTAACTTTTTTCTTTTTGAATCTATATTGACAAAAAAATTAAATGGTTTTTTCAATAGTTGGTCGAAAACTGTGGATTTGCATAAGGGTCGTCCGTTTTAAGCCTTTGATTGTGTATAGTGGATATATTTATTAATTACACCTGATCCTGCAGGGTGTCGCCCGTGACAAATTAAATAATGACAGTGGATTTAACCTGTCGTTTTAAACTCCGTTAAATGTAAGACGCACATAATATTTTTAGCACAGTCATTTGGGTGGTTTCGACCAAATAAAAAACTACACGGGTCTAAAATTATATTTACGATTATAAAAAAGGTCGGCAAGTGGTAGTAACGCTTAGCTGTACAGTAGGTTTCGAGTGGGTCACTGTAACGGATGGTATTAAATTTGAATTCAATGATAGAACATCATTGTATACGAAAATGTTGTGGTCAAAAATGTATAAACTTAGTTGATTAGTCAAATTGATAAATTACAAAATAACCAAGGTTAAATTTTTTTTAAAAAATTCATTTCCTGGCTTGGTGACGATAATAATAATTGAAGTTTATTGTTTTCCCATACCCACACGAAATTTTTGTTACAATTTATCGCTACCTATCTGATTTTTTTATCTGTTACTCATTCCGTTACGTTGAATTTATTTACATTTTCCCGATAAACGTATATCGTATAATAGGTACTCGTATTTTGCTGACTATATTTTGTGTGGTATTCGAAAATGTAGGATATTAAAACTGGTGGTCGAGTGTTTTTGAATGAACCATAATATGACTGTAGGTACCTATAATGCATCATATCTATCGGCGCCACTGGATGATATTGTCAATATATTTTCTTTTTGAAAATATAAAAAATAATTTTCATAATATTTACTAAATAGAATGGCCAAATTCTAATTTGTATTGTTGATATCATACTTATAACCAGAGCTCGTAAGTTCATGCCCTAAAAAATGCCTAAATAAGCACGCATTTATGCACTCGAAATTGGCAAAATATGCCTTAAAAAGTTTAAAAACATACTTTTATATGCACTAAATATCTAAAATTATGCACTTAAAAAAATCGTACACAATTTTTGAAATAACATGAATTATCCATTCATTTTTTTTATAATTATATTTAATTTTTTTATGTCACAATTAAAAAAAATAGATTTTAAATACTATTCTTGAGCCTTCACGAACTGCGTATAATGTACGAATGACCGAATTCCCAAACCTTTTTTTATAAATATCTAATATATAATTAATATTATAATGAAAAATTATAAACGATCGCGTTTTTTTTTAATGTTGATTTGTTCATAGTATTTCCATACAAATATTGATATAATAATATGAATAGAAATATCAAAATCATGTATGCTCGATAAATTAGACATAATATGCATCAATATGCCAAATTGACAAAAAACGTCTAAATATGCGAAATCGTGCGAGACGAGACTTCACATATTTAACCGCGGTACCATGAAACGTATTTCTCCTATGTCGTCTAGCATTAAATTCGACTTAGCAAGATTGATGTTATGCAAATGCGTGAACTTACGAGCCCTGCTGCAGTTATAACCGACCGGCTCCCCCAAAAAAAAAATGTCTGGTTATGACCACACTGTCCTCGACTAGTGGTGAATTGGCCACACGGTGATAATAATTCGCCACTGCAGAACGGTAAATGTATAAATAAAAACCAATACAAATATTCGCGAGCCCAATAAAACCCCCGAGTGAAACGCCCTTTTTAAAATGCGAAATTTAAAAATCCTCTTCGACGTGCTCCTCTGCAGCGGTATACAGGATTAGTGGATTACCCGTAAGTACCAAATTTCAGAACCGCACACGAGCTCCGCGGACTCGGCGCAGTGAAAATCGCTTCCGCACACAAACACACTTTGCCTTTTAAATTAATATAATACGTATATAGATATATAATCTAATCGTTTGTTGTTTGGCGGTCGCCGCATATACGAACTGTAGCAAACTCGAATTTGAGTTTGGTGTAACTATTTGAGGAAACCATAATACTTTCCTCCCACGAGTAGGTATACTGCTTGTATAGACGTAATCCACGGCGTAGATAAACGTTTAGACGTTATAATATTATAATAGTGCTGCGGTACAACTATACCGGGTACTTATCGTGAAACTATAATATATTATTATGATGCACGTTTTGTACGATCGTATCGCTTATATAGTTTCAAAGTATGGGTACCTGTGCCGCCTTACCTGAGAATACATATTATTATATGCATATAGCTGATTTATAGTTTTATATCGTTATACTGTTGTTGCGTAGCCCGTATCGTTATCGAGTAAGACGATCGATTTCGGTTTTGATTTCTGACGCAGATAACAATCGCCGCACTCGACATGTGGTATCTGCGGCAAGAGCGCAACAGGAGGGTGGTCGGGGGTGGGGGCTCAGCCCCCTCGAGATAAATTAATCTCCGAACTCGTATAATGTACAGGGTGTAACGGAAAGATATGACAAATGAAATGACTTATATTCTAATCAATATTTTTTTTTCTTTCCATATAATTTATAGACGTTTGTACTACATGTACCATGAGCACTTTTTTATTTTTATTTTTTTGTACAGAAAATAAGAAAATTTAAATTTAGTTTAAATTTTTTTGAAAAAAATCAAAATAGCCAATTTATAAACATAATGAAAAAAAATAGTTTTAGCGTTTACAATTTTTAATTTGAGTAATCCGTTTGCGACTTATAAACGTTTAAATATTTATTCAACTATTTCTGCTACCGGGTAATTCACCGAAACAAAAAGTCATAAATAATAATCATTAATCAGTCGTCTCAGAATAAATACAATACAAATGCGATAACCATATTCTTTATTATCTATATTGTACATAATATCGTTTATCAGTATACGGATAATATGGTTATCGCATAGAGTAATAATATGGATTATCGTTACCTTCAGATAATAATGTCATCTCGACTTCTGGTTTTTACTTTCGGTTTTGATTGAATTCACAGTAGCAGACAATTGAACGATTATTAATTAAACGTTCAGAAGTCGCAAACGGATTACTCAAAATAAAAATTGTAAACGCTTAAACTATGTTTTTTATTATGTTTATAAATTGGCTATTTTGATTTTTTTCAAAAAAATTTAAATAAAAATTTAATTTTTCTTATTTTCTGTACAAAAAAATAAAAATAAAAAAGTGCTTATGGTACATGTAGTACAAACGTCTATAAATTATATGGAAAAAAAAAATTCAAAAATATTGATTAGAATACAAGTTATTTCATTTGTCATATTATCTTTCTGTTACACCCTGTATATATAGGTATCGATTAAAAATGATAACTAGTGTAATAATGCGCATTGCTCGGTGAAACGCAGAAATCGATAAAAAAAAAATACCGAGGAAAAAAAGAGCAAGGATTTAAAAATTTCAAATATATTAATTTATTATCGTACATAAAAAAAAAATTAATTCAATCAAATTATAATATTATTAATTGCCGGTAACACTGCGAACGTGTAAAAAAAGCTAATGTTAGCTAATCTAAATGTCTACAGTACCTATTTATCTATTCACATAAATGTTTCGTTATTCGTAAAAATATAGCGACCACTCATTATTTTGAAAAGTCATAACGTAATTTTATGTCATTAAAAAAACGACTTTTTTCAAAAGAAATATATTTTATTAAATAATAAAAGCATTACAAACAATTTAAAGGTGAAGAATGAAAAAAACACCGCAAAAGCCAGTTTTTTTTTAAAATTTTATTAAATTACAGTTTTTTTAATATTATTATTCATTTCTGTTCTTTTTTCCTTGGGTTTTTTTTTCTCGGGATTTGTAAAACGCTGCACGCAACACTCACATATTCAACACCAATGCCACACATATGACATCACCGCAATTTAAAAACATAACATAACATAACTTCGTGAGACAAAAGACAACTTGAAATTTTTACCTCTTGAATAGAATACACTAAAGTGTAAGTATGTTTTGTTGTCAAATTTATATTGATCTTATTTTCACTGTGAAAAACTTGAATAACTGATGTCCTATATTCACAGTCAAAATTAAAAGTTTATGATGTTCGTATTTATTATGTACTATATACCTTACTGACTTTAAAATGTTTGAGGAAACTTTGAAACTAGTCTTGAACATTTTTATTTGTAACAACGTTGCGTGCGCTCTGCCAGAGATCCAGATGATGTCCGGGAAGTTGGCCTCCCGACTTTGGCCAATCGATTCCAAAAACAAGTCATTATTTAGCGAATTGATTTTTAGAATTTAAAGAATGTTCTATTCACCTGATTTTCCTCAAGTTCATATAATTAAAATCCCATCAAACATTCAATTATGACGAATACCAATATTGGTGATAAAATTGAATTTTTCAAGTTTTAAAATATGAAACTGAGCTATCAGCAATATTAATTTTTAATGCACTTTAAACTTATTCGGTCGTTTACCATAATACCAATAGAATATTCGAGAAAATTTAACAATTTGTAAGTAGGTTCCTGCATGTATGTTTCATGTCAGGTTAATAGCAAGAGGTACATTTGAGATTACTATTTCGATGTTAAAGTTAAAAGTTTATTTTCAAAATTAAAACAGAAAAATAAACAAAAATAATGACATAATTTATAGAATGTATACGATTTATGGGGAAAATCAAAACCAGTAAAAGTTTTTGAAATCGTTCAGCCAAAGTCGGGAGGCTGGCGAAAAAACTTGTAAGATTCGCCAAAAATATAATATTGATTTGCAAATTCTAAAAACAGACTTGCAAAATATTGACATGTTTTTGGAGTCGATCAGCAGAAGTCGGGGGGCCATTTTCAAAATTAAAACAGAAAAATAAACAAAAATAATGACATAATTTATAGAATGTATACGATTTATGGGGAAAATCAAAACCAGTAAAAGTTTTTGAAATCGTTCAGCCAAAGTCGGGAGGCTGGCGAAAAAACTTGTAAGATTCGCCAAAAATATAATATTGATTTGCAAATTCTAAAAACAGACTTGCGAAATATTGACATGTTTTTGGAGTCGATCAGCAGAAGTCGGGGGGCCAATTTCACAGACCTATCCTGCAGATGGTGTTTTTAAATAATTTATACGATTTGAAGACAAATTCAACGGTGGACGTATAGTATTGTTTATTTTTAATAAAAGTTAAAAAATATTGTATTCGTGCAAGTCGTGTGTGTGTGTCAATGGCGTAAACGTGTTCGGGACTCAGCGGCTATGGTACATCTGAATTTTATGCTGTAGGTGCAGAGAGGTAGCGGGCTTCCTTATAATAGAAGGCTTAAATTATAATAGAGGGCTTCCTTGCAATAGAAGTGACCTGCAGATCTTCACAAACCCCGACATGATTGTCGTTTTCGTTTTCGCCGAAAATAGCTGATTCGTCAAGCATCACTACTTCGCTTTCTTTGGTACGGTTCTCCTGGAATTGAAAAAGTAATTCTATTCCAATCACCTTTTGAAATAATTAACATAATGGTAACTATATATTATAGTATGATTAATTTTAATGTTTTTAGATTGCTAAAAACCCTGAGCTGCCAGTGATTTATATTAATGTGAAACATTCTTAAATTCAATTTCAACTTTTTTATGAATCTCAAAAACAGCTTAAAATACAAATTTTTTGTGAAAAATTCAATTTAATGACCAATATTGATATTCATCATATTTAAAATTTTAATGTGATTTTATCGATATAAACTACAGAAAAATCGGGTAAATAGAACATTCTTATATTCAATTTCACCTTTTTTATGAACTTTAAAAATAGGTTAAAATCCAAATTTTTTTTGAAAAATTCAATTTAATTTCCAATATTGATATTCATCTTATTTGATATTTTGATGTGATTTTATCAATATAAACTACAGAAAAATCGGGTAAATAGAACATTCTTAAATTCAATTTCACCTTTTTTATGAATCTCAAAAACAGCTTCAAATCCAAATTTTTTGTGAAAAATTTAATTTAATGACCGATATTGATATTCATCATATTTAAAATTTTAATGTGATTTTAACGATATGAACTACAGAAAAATCGGGTAAACAGAACATTCTTAAATTCAATTTCACCTTTTTTATGAATGTCAAAAACAGGTTAAAATCCAAATTGTTTGTGAAAAATTAAATTTAATGACCCACATTGATATTAATCAAATTTAAAATTTTGATGTGATTTTAACGACATGAACTACAGAAAAATCGGGTAAATAGAACATTCTTAAATTCAATTTCATCTTTTTTTTGAACCTCAAAAACAGCTTAAAATACAAATTTTTTGTGAAAAATTCAATTTAATGACCAATATTGATATTCATCATATTTGCTATTTTGATGTGATTATGAAGATATGAACTTCAGAAAAATCGGGTAAATAGAACATTCTTAAATTCAATTTCAACTTTTTTATTAATCTCAAAAACAGCTTAAAATCCAAATTTTTTGTGAAAAATTCAATTTAATGACCAATATTGATATTCATCATATTTGAAATTTTGATGTGATTCTAACGACATGAACTACAGAAATATCGGGTAAATAGAACATTCTTAAATTCAATTTCACCTTTTTTATGAACCTCAAAAACAGCTTAAAATACAAATTTTTTGTGAAAAATTCAATTTAATGACCAATATTGATATTCATCATATTTGCTATTTTGATGTGATTTTAACGACATGAACTACAGAAAAATCGGGTAAATAGAACGTTCTTAAATTCAATTTCACCTTTTTTATGAACCTCAAAAACAGCTTAAAATACAAATTTTTTGTGAAAAATTCAATTTAATGACCAATATTGATATTCATCATATTTGAAATTTTGATGTGATAATAACGATATGAACTACAGACAATTCGGGTAAATAGAACATTCTTAAATTCAATTTTACCTTTTTTATGAACCTCAAAAACAGCTTCAAATCCAAATTTTTTGTGAAAAATTCAATTTAATGACCAATATTGATGATCATCATATTTGCTATTTTGATGTGATTATGAAGATATGAACTTCAGAAAAATCGAGTAAATGGAACATTCTTAAATTCAATTTCAACTTCTTTATTAATCTCAAAAACAGCTTTAAAATCTAAATTTTTTGTGA